>JAHWFO010006027.1:0-11330 GCA_023313115.1 Rhysida immarginata | reverse complement strand
AGAGAACAATATCAAAAAATTAAATTATAGCTCCCATTTGGTTAAATAATAACTCAATCAATACAACGCAGAGCAAAGGGACTATACATTCTACGGAAAATACGAAAAAAGGACGTCAAGTTATGTACCGTGTCTTAATCTAGATACTTCTTGACTTGCCTCACTACAGCGGAGCATCACCAGATACTTTAGACGCAGAAGCTCTTATACCCTCTTGCTCTTTCCAAAACTCCAGTTGTTCAAAAGTCTTTCAAATGTCCGTGTAGCGTTTTCTATGTTAGTTGCAGAGTTTCTCTCAAAAATATTAGTTCTTTCTTTCTCCTTTCTAGACACCTAAATTTCTGCCAGTCGTCTGGGTGCTTGATAGTGAACTCAAAGAAGACACGCTTGACTTCTTTGCCTCATTAATATATGATGCCTTATTAATGTCCTGTCACTGCATCTTCATTCTATGCTTATTATTTTTAAATTTTGTAAATGAACATTCAATCATCGCACCATCAGCATCTCAGTTTCCAAAAGATGCACATTCTCACAGAATATATTAAAACTATATTTTTATGAAATGTTTAGATCTAATTTGCTACCAAAGAAGCTACGTGATAACCCCAGCGTGGTTCGCACTTTTTGTGGAATAAATCTTTCAAAATATTAACAGTAAACATATGAAAACGCTTAGAACTAATACAGTAAAAGTTTCTAATTGAAAACATTTTATTGAAAGACCCACAATGGATGGACTTCTCCAAGAATGCCGCTGCTAGTGTAAATAAGTTCTTACTAACGTAATCTTACTTTAGATGTACACATGAAATTGTTACTTCACTTTGTGTAGTCTAGCAGTCGCCGTTCTATTTTCTTGCTAACCATTTACTCAATAAAGCGCAGAGCTAAAGAAGTGCTTCTTCTGTAGTCTTTCCACTCTTTCTGAATAGTCTGCAAATTCTCCATTATCTTTTGTCACTGATAATTTTCAAAGTTTTTAAGAAACTATTAAGTGCTAAGAATACGTTTTTCTAAGGAAAAGCCTGGATAACAAAAAATCTATGCATTGTTACAAACCTATGTTGCACAATCTTTGCCTTGTGTTGTTGGAGATGAGATATTTCTCATTAATATGCCCTACTACAACCGTAAACATCAATTTTTTATCAATAGTTATTATTTTTTCGAAATCTGAGGTGCGAATAGTTAGGGTCGTAGGGGTAGCAGCCCTATGGAGGGTCTCCAGCGATCGCGATCTTCCGCCATCAGGTGCATGTCCTCCCTGGTAATATCCAAGTGACTCGATCCCAGATTCTCCATGTAGTCTAGCCATCTGGTTCTAGGCCGACCCCTTGGTCCCCTACCCACTGGATTGGAAAATAACAACTGCCTAGGAAGACTAGTTTGCGGCATCCATATCACATGGCCATATCAGCGCAACTGAGATCTCTCCATACGGAGAAGTAGCGGATCAACACCTAATGATTCCCTTATTGTGCTGCTGTACACTCTTTCTAGTAAGGTAATACCTGCCACAACTCTCAGAAATCTCATTTCGGCCGCTTGTACGCGCGATCGCACTCTTTCAGTCATTACCCAAGCCTCATGACCACAGGTAAGAGTGGGGACAAAGATAGATTTAAAGACGGAGAGCTTTGCTTTGTTACTCAGCTCGCGTTTCGTTACCATGGATCGCTACAGTTCACGTCTGACACAGCTTGCTGCACCGATCCGAGCATCCAATTCTTTCTCTTGCCGTCCATCACTCGTGAGTGCAATCCCGAGTTATACTTGAATTTCTCCACCTGTCTCAATGAGGCTCCCCTAACATGGAGAGCGCACTGAGCAGGCTGTCTTGAAAGGACCAGAATCACGGTTTTAGCCACACTGATCTTCATCCCTGCTTCTTCACATTTGGCCTCAAACCGGTCTAGTGCATGCTGAAGGTTCGTGCGAGAAGACCCAAGGAGGACAAGGTCGTCAGCAAAGAGCAACCTCTCCACCACGCAGTCGCCCACGCAAACACGCTCATCACCTCGGCTGCCCCTGTCTATCTAGTCCATAATCCTAATGAAAAAGAGGGGCGAAAGTACGCACCCTTGGCGGAATCCAACACCCATGGTGAACGGTCTTGACCTAATGCCATTTATCCGGACACACATCTCAGAGCTTTCATACAGACTCATGATAGCAAACAGTAATTGCCTATCCACTCCATACTCTTGCAACACTTGCCAGAGCTTCTCCCGAGGAACTCTGTCATACGCTTTTTCAAGGTCCACAAAACAAGCATAGACCTCTTTTGCATACTCCCAGGATTTCTCAAAGATTTGCCTTAGTGCAAAGATGTGATCCCTCATGCTTCGGCCAGGTCGGAAACTACACTGCTCCCCCGACAGTTTGGAGTCGACTATTTCCCAACTTCTCTTTTCCAGACACTTAGCGTACACTTTCCCAGAAATGCTGAACAAGGAGATGCCTCGATAGTTGTTGCAATCTCTCTGATCTTCCTTTTGAAAATAGGGATCACAATTCCTGGCTGCCATTGCTTAGGGGCCTGTCCAGGTATCCAAGCGGCCTGACACACTCGTGTCAGCCACAGGATACCATCTTGATTTAAGGCCTTTAACATCTCGGACCGGATTTCATCATCACCTGCAGCTTTGCCGGTCTTCAGGGACTTATTTGCCTATCTGACTTTTGTTTCAGTCATACTACCGTGACTATTCTCCGTTCTAAGGTGCATCTCGTATGCCTCAGTTGTTGTCGTCACCGGATTATTAAGAGATGCAAAGTATTTCTTTCACTTATGCAATACGCTCTGCACCGTTTTCAGAAGCCTCCCATCTGGACTCTTAATAGTGTGTGATGAAAGAGACTTCTTTCCACAGAGGCGGCGCACGGTCTGCCAGAACACCTTGTTTGCCGAACCATAGACTGCCTCTAATTTCTCCCCGAACTTCTCCCAGGTCTTCGCTTTAGCTGTTGATACTGTCTTCGCTGCTGCTTTTCGCGCCTCAGGGTACCGCACTCGACTTGAAGTTGACTTATTTGCAAGCCACAGCAAATAGGCTTTCTTCTTTGCCTTGACAGCTTCTTGGACTTCAACATTCCACCACGCAATTTTTTCTCACCGCCCTGCACCACACTCAGCCACTTACGACCACAGGACAATGCAGGCGAAATAATCACAGCAGTTTTAAACAACTGCCACTCTTCTTCAACAGTACCATGATCACTGGGTAGTTCTTTGAAACTTGAAGATATGTTATCTGCAAAGGTCTTCCTCACAGCTGTATCCTCCAATGCCTCCCATTTGATACGCCAAGTTTGTCTGATCGCAGTATTTCGCTTGGTTGGCATGGATTCAGAGAACCGCAAAATGCAGACAACAAGGTGGTGATCAGTTGATAGTTCTGCCCCTCTTCTCACACCAGTATCCAACACTGATCGGAATAAGTCGGCTGAAACAATTACAAAATTAATCAGTGACTTCTGGTCCATTGCATCCCTGTACACCAGGTAAACGTATGGACATCCTTGTGCTGGAAGAAGATGCTTGTGATGGAAAGTCTATTGTTGCAACAGAGATCCAACAAGCAACAGAACTATATCAAAAATTATATTTTCACTCGCAATTGTTTAAATAATAACTCAATCAATACAACTCAGAGCAAAGACTCTATCTATCAATAAAAAATACAGAAAATAGGATAACTGGGACTTTATCTAAAGTCTTCTTGTCTTGCATCACAACTGCGCTGCATCACCAGATACTATAAATTCAAGTTTTTCTTATCATTGACTTAGAAGTTCTTATACCCTCTTGCTCTGTTTGAAACTTTCGTTATTCAGATGTCTTAATTGTCCATATTGAATTTTCTGTTTTACTTGCAGAGTTTTAGAGACCACTACTCGCTCTTTCTCTTTCCCTTCCACTCACATACACTTTTACCAGTCATCTGGATGTTTGATAGGAACTCAAGGAAGATGCGTGTGATTCTTTGGCCTCATCAACAGACGCTGCCTTAATAATGTTCTGTTACTGCATCATCATTTTATGATCATTATTAAAACTTTTAGGAAATGGACGTTCATTCATTGCATTACCAGCATCTCAGTTTCCCATATATACATATTCCCACAGAATATTATCAAAATATAATTTTATGAGATGTTTTGTTCCGCTGTGCTACCAAATAAGCAAACGTAGGACCTGTTTTTAATTAGATTCTGCAATATTTTAAAAATGAGCAGTTCAAAACGCTTAGAATTAAAATGCTAAAAATTTCTAATAAATATTCAAAATAATTTTTTTTAAACTCACAATGGATGGACATCTCCAAGGATGCCACAGCTAGTCTAAATAATTTCTTACTAACGTAATCTTACTTTAGATGTACACTTGATATTTTTGCAATTCCCACTTTTCTCTCGATGCCTTGAAGCAAAACTTGGCCATATATCTCTATGCGCAGTCTAGCAGTTGCTGACTTTTCTATTTATTAGCTTAAAATTTGCTCGATACTGCACAGAGATAAAGAAGTGCTTCCTCTGTCGTCTCTTTACTCTTTCTCATTAGTCTGCTAACTCTCCATTATCGGCAGTTATTGATCATTTTTGAAGATTTTCAAGAAGTTGTTAACCACCAAGGAATCTCTTTTTTAAGAAAAACCTAAATAAGACTTATCTACTTAGCCTTGTATTGTTTGTCGTGCAAATATTATGTTGATACTTATTGTTGCACAAACTTTTCCTTGCATTGTTGGTCATGTGATTCTTCTCATTAAAATGCATTGCCTTTTTTATAAATAGTTA
The DNA here is from genome assembly GCA_023313115.1 of Rhysida immarginata. NCBI lineage: Eukaryota > Metazoa > Arthropoda > Chilopoda > Scolopendromorpha > Scolopendridae > Rhysida > Rhysida immarginata. The sequence continues at coordinate 6,527 of JAHWFO010006027.1, read as the reverse complement.
TTATTTCTTCGAAATCTGAGGTAGACAGTGACGGTCAAGTATGCAAAATTTCTTAAATATTTTAATAAAACTTAGATTTGTATAAGAAATAAATCCATAAACCAACACCCATCTTTCAATATCTATATATATAACTAGAAGAGGTACCCGGCGTTGCCCGGGATAATTACACTTGCACAAAGTTTTCCTTTCATTGTTAGTCATGAGATATATATTGTTGGTTCATGCAGTGTGTTTGTGAATTGCGTGCTGATACCATTGTTGATACCTAATGTTGTACCAACATTGCCTGGCATTGTTGGTCATGAAATATTTCTCATTAATATGCCTTGCCATAACCATGAATATCGATTTTTTATCGATATTTATTATTTTTCCGAAATCTTTCCATTCTTTAAAGGTCATGTATGCGAAATTTTATCAAGAACGGAATAAAACTGTAGATTTGTATAAAGAACATACAGACAAACAGACCCATAGACCCACAAACATCGTTCTTTTTATATATAGATAGAAGAAGGAAGTTTGTGGGTCTGTGGGTCTGTTTGTGTGTCTGTTTTTATACAAATCTGCAGTTTTATTCCGATCTTGATAAAATTTCGATACATGACCTTCAAAGCATGAGGAAGGTCACTGTCTACCTCATATTTCGGAAAAATAATAAATATCGATAAAAAATCGATATTCATGGTTATGGCAAGGCATATTAATGAGAAATATCTCATGACCAACAATGCAAGGCAAAGTTTGTACAACAATAGGTATCAACAATGGTATCAGCACGCAATTTACGAACAAACACACTGCATGAACATACAATATATATCTCATGACCAACAATGCAAGGCAAAGTTTGTACAACAATAGGTATCAACAATGGTATCAGCACGCAATTCAAAAACACACTCTATGAACCAACAATATATATCTCATGACCAACAATGCAAGGCAAAGTTTGTGCAACAGTAGGCCCATTGTGTTCGCATCAACAATGGTCTCAGTGCGCAATTCAACAATAAAAATAAGCACAAAATTATTCAAAGAATTATAACAATGAATATAAAATGATGATGCAATGACAGAACATTCGTTTCCAAGAATTATTAACAAATGAACAGGAAATGCATATAATAGATGATATAGATAGGGCAGTCTCTCTCGATGAGACAAAGGAGGTACACGTGTCTTCCTTAGCTCTCTAACAAGCGTTCGGACGATTGGGAAAAGTGTGTTTCTTTGTGTTTGTATGTGTGTGTGTGTGTGTGTGTGTGTGTGTGTGTGTGTTTGGCACGTTTGAGCAGTGCATAACCTTAAAAATACATCAACTCGGTCCATCAAACCTGATTTATCTGTGTTGTGCAATTTAATAATTATTCGAAGGAACCATATTAATTCATACTATCATAATGCCACCAAAGAAAAGAAAGAGTATTGGTCAGAGAAACCCTCCAGCTAAAAGACAAAAAAATATCCGGGCGTCAGAGACACCTGAACAACGAGAGCTTCATCTGCAGCAAGAGCGTATGCAAGCTGCAACATCAAGGGCAAAGGAAACTTCGGAGGAAAGAGAGCCTCGTCTTCAGGAGGATCGTATGCAAGCTGCAACGTCAAGGGCAAGGGAAACTTCAGAGGAAAGAGAGCTTCAACTACAGCAGGATCGTATGCGAGCTGCAACGTCAAGAGCAAAGGAAACTTTGGAGGAAAGAGAGCTTTGTCTACAGCAAAAGCGTGTGCAAGCTGCAACAGCAAGAGCAAGGGAAACTTCGGAGGAAAGAGAGCTACGTGTACGAGTACGACGTAGAACGGAAGAATTAAGGGTGGCGTATCGACATTCTGATTTAAAATTAGCGCTATTTAATTATCATTCTGAATACGATTACTGTAATCAACCTAAAGTCCTAATAGGAAGGATGGATGTCGTATGTAACCACTGTCAGGCAAAGAAATATAAATGGGAACCACCAGGAATATGTTGCTCTAATGGAAAAGTGAAGCTGCCGCCATTTAAAGAGCCTCCAGAAACACTGTTATCTTACTTATATGGTAACATAGCAAATTCCAAACATTTCCTAAAAAATATAAGGGCATAAAATTCAAGTTCCAAATGACATCGTTTGGCGCGTCATCAATAGTGCAAGAAGGTGGATTCATGCCTACTTTTAGGGTTCAGGGTCAAATTTATCACGAAGCTGGATCACTTCTTCCCCTTCCAGGTGAAAATCCGAAATTTCTTCAAGTTTACTTCATGGGCGATGAAATATTAGAAGCTGGTCAACGATGTGCTAATATATCTGGCGTGCGACAAGACAACGTTTTAAGTCTGCAGAGACTATTTCGTTCGCACAACCACCTAGTAAAAATGTTTAAAACAGTATTAGAAAGGATGCCTACAGACGAGTACAAAGTAGTCATACGGGCAGACAAGAGGCCATCTGGTGAACATGAACGGCGCTTTAATGTCCTAAACATTAACGATGTAGCCATACTCATGGTTGATCTGGAAGAGTACGATAGCCGTGACATAATTGTTCAGAGACGAAGTGAACATTTGCTGAGGATTCCAGAAACACACCGTTCACATGATGTTCTGCAGTACCCTCTTTTCTTCTTTGATGGCGAGGATGGTTACCGCTTTAACATAAAAAAAATCGATCCTCTTACAGAAAATACGACGCAAAAAAGTATCTTTTATGGAGTTTTATGCATACCGCATTATGCTGAGAGAGGGATATTCAAACCACATCTTACGATTTCGCCAGTTTTTTCATCAATACATCGTGGATATGTACGCGAAAGTCGAATGTGAACGGCTTCTTTATATTAGGTTAAATCAGAAAAAACTGCGTGTTGATGATTATATTCATCTACGGGTTGCTGTGGCTAATGATCGAAATGTCGCTGATATTGGAAGGATGGTAATATTACCGGCTACGTTCACTGGCAGTAAGAGACACATGCACGAATATGCTCAAGACGCTATGTCCTATGTCCGCAATTATGGCCGTCCGGATCTTTTTGTAACCATTACGTGCAACCCTAAGTGGCCAGAGATTACAGTTGAGCTTTTGGAAAGCCAATCACTGATTGATCATCATGATTTAACAGCGAGAGTATTTAAGCAAAAACTAATCAAATTTACTGATGTTATTACGAAAAGCCATATATTTGGAGAAACCTGCTGTTGGATGTATTCAGTCGAATGGCAAAAGCCAGGTCTTCCACATGCACACATGTTGATATGGCTTAAAGAAAAAATCCGACCGACTGAAATAGATGATATAATTTCTGCTGAGCTGCCGGATCTTCAACATGATTCATGGGCCGTGCGGACCTTTAAACCATAAGGCACCATGCATGAAATATGGCAAATGTACTAAGAATTATCCACGACAGTTCATTGATGAGACACAATCAGCCAACGATGGTTACCCTTTATACAGAAGACGAAAACCTGAAAATGGGGGCTTCACAGCGACTGTTACAGTTAGGGTTAACAACCTAAACATATATATCGAAATCGATAACAGGTGGGTTGTGCCTTACAAAAATGTTTCAAGCGCTCATCAATGTCGAGTACTACCACACTGTTAAATCAATTAAGTACATTTGCAAATACTCACTAAAGGCAGTGACATGGCCGTTTTCCGGTTAGCCAATGAAAATGCGGTGAATGATGTGACTCAATACCAATTGGGGAGATATATTAGCAGTAATGTGGCTATTTGCGACTCTTAATATTTCAAATCCACGAACGATACCCAACGGTTGTCCACTTAAGCGTTTACTTAGAGAACGGACAGAGAGTATACTTTACAGAAAAAAATGCTCAAGAGAGAGAGGAAACGCCTCCAAAAACAACATTAACAGCGTTTTTCCAGTTGTGCCAGCAAGATCCATTTGGAAAGACATTATTCTATGTCGATGTACCAAAATACTACACCTGGAACGCGCAACGAAAAATTTTCTGCAGGAAGAGGAAGGGAGCCCAAGTTGCAGGTCAAACCGACATATGCGCAACTGACGCCGTGTCTGCACTGTTCATCCCAGCAATGCTGAGTGCTACTACCTGAGAATGTTGCTTCACGTTGTGTGAGGACCGACATCATTTAATGATCTTAAAACCTTCGAGGGACACGTGTCTGAAAGCTATAGAGAGTCATGTCAGAAACACGGATTATTTAAAAACGTTCAACACTGGGACACGACATTGGCAGAGGCATCTGCCACGTGTTTTCCAAAGCAACTCAAGAGTCTTTTCGCCATTATAATCACGACGTGTGCTCCATCAAATCCGCAGCGCCTTTGGGTTAAATATAAAGAAAATTTAAGTGAAGACAATTTCAGTTAGGCGCAAAGAGCCAACCCTATCATTAACTCAGGTTATACAGCAGGAATAATGAAAAAAGCGCTTATACTTCTTGAGGACAGACGTATCTCTATCAACGGCAAAACCCTCTTGCAGCTTGGGCTAGAAGCGCCGAATCGAAATGGTCAAGAGGTCCCAGATTCTGATTTTTGTAAGGAAAAGAACTATGACATTAATGCTCTCCAGCTTTTTCTTGAAAAAAATAGCCCCCTATTAGTCTCAGACCAGAGGCAAGACTATGACGCTGTTTTAAGTCTCATTCAGGATGGAAATGGTGGCATTTGTTTCCTTGATGCACCCGGGGGAACTGGAAAAACATTTCTGATAAATATTTTGCAGGCTGAGATTCGCCAAAGAAATGAAATTGCTTTGGCTATAGCATCGACACTCTTAGTTGGTGGTCGAACAGCGCATTTAGCTCTGAATCTACCGTTGAATCTGCAGCTTTCAGAACGGCCCATTTGCAACATAAGCAAAGGCTCCAGTCAGGCACAAGTGCTCAAACATTGCAAACTAATCGCTTGGGACGAATGCTCCATGGCCCACAAAAAGGCACTAGAAGCGCTTGATCGCTTTTTGCAAGACATATGGGGAAATGGGCACCTTGTGGCCGGTACTGTTGTCCTACTGGCAGGAGATTTTAGACAAACCCTGCCTGTGATTCCACGCTCTATGCCAGCCGATGAATTTCACGCCTGTCTCAAGTCTTCGACCTTATGGAGGCATGTGCGCAAAATGGATCTCAAGACGAATATGAGGGTTTATTTACGAGAAGAAACAAGTACAGAACAGTTTTCAGAGCAATTGCTGTTGATCGCTAATGGAGAAATTCCTGTCGACCTCACTACTGGTCTAATTTCTTTTTCTATCAAGTTTCTGCAATATGGTCTCTTCACTTGACGAGATGATAACTAAACTTTTTCCAGATATACAAGAAAATTACAAATCGCATCGATGGTTGTGCGAAAGAGCCCTTTTAGCTCCAAATAACGACAGCGTTAAATATGTTAACGATCTTATTCAGGAAATGCTCCCCAGTAACTCTGTCATCTTTTCATCTATTGATACAGTAATGGACATGGAGCAAGCTGTGAATTACCCTACGGAATTTTTAAATTACCTTGAACCCCCAGGAATGCCGCCACATAAGCTCACTTTAAAAAAAGGATCCCCTATCATGCTATTATGTAACCTCGACCCACCAAGGCTGTGTAATGGAACAAGACTAACCGTGAAGAATCTATTGCCGAACGTAATAGAGGCCACGATCATCACGGGGAATGCCGCAGGTGAAAAAGTATTCATTCCTCGCATTCCATTAATACCCAGTGATACAAATATGCCCTTCCATTACAAGCGATTGCAGTTTCCCATACAACCTTCATTCGCTATGAGTATCAACAAGGCCTAGGGGCAATCACTTGGTGTGGCAGGCATTAACTTGGAAACGCCACGTTATTCATACGTAGCTTGCTCAAGAGTCGGCACCCCAGATAAATTGTTTTTTTACTCCCCTGACGGACAAACAAGAAACTTAGTGTACCCTCCAGCTTTGGAGTAAAAGCTGGGATCGAAATAAAATTGCCCGGAGAGCGCACTCTATCTTTTTTATATACCTGAAACAATTACATGTGTTTAAAGGGTGGTTTACATGGACGCATGAACGCATGCGATGCTGCGATACTGCGTCGAATCGCACGTCGCATGAAGTTCGAGGGGTTCAAACTTTTTACCGCTGCGTTACTGCGATTCAGGCCCCCTTTCCAAACAGATGTACTTCAACATATATATCTCACATGTTTCGAAGGTATCTGGCTATAAGAATCTCGTATTAATCTATTTATTATAAAATGAATAAGAAATAATAAAAAAATTTTCATTATAATGAACAGCCAATCAATATTTGTATCATTCAATTTTTATTCTTATTGTTCATTTATTTTATCCTTATTTCCATTTTTGTTCTTATTATCTATTTTCATGTTTTTTGATGAAGGGCAATATAATTTTCGGTATATTTTTTAATTTTATGTTCTGTAATCAAATACTTTATTTTCGTTTTTGAAGCATCTCTTTCTTATTAATCATAAATTTATTATTTGTTTCTGGTAGTACCATCGTTTTGGAAATAAGGGATCGATTGTCTTATTTTCCCACTTTT
>JAHWFO010006025.1:0-13401 GCA_023313115.1 Rhysida immarginata | reverse complement strand
ATTTTAGCACCAGCAGATGCCCCCTCGAAAATAATCAACTTTGGATTATACGCATTTTTTCGTGTGAAGCTTATTTTTCGAGTTATTCTGCTTTGTCAACTTAAAATTTACACCCTGTATAGTATATTGGTACAAAAATTTCTCCATTTACTTAGTTGTTAGAAATTCACTTTCCACTCGCGTCAATTTCTCCCAGGATTGACTGGGGATGGAAGAGTGTCCATATGAACGCAATTAGCATTATATGTTAATTAGCATGGGATTATAAATTGTAAATTTTAACTGAAGATGGTTTAAAACCGAAATGCTTATTAAAAATAAAAATCAAGTTTGTTGCAAATTTGAACCTGGATACCACTCTTCTTAATTAATTGTGCAGCATGGAACAATCCAATCTAAGTAAAACCACAGTTCAGTTCAGTTCAGTCCGCAGCTCACATCTCCCACGAGAACGGGAGACTAGCTGAAGAGATGATCAAAGGAGAAGGTAGAAGGTTATACTATTGTATTAGAGGGCCAAGAAATTTGCGAGTTAGATTAGCATCCTGGATAAAGTCCATCAAGATATAAATGGTTTTCCTTTTGGCGGAGCGAGAAGGAGAATATTTCCCATAGTGGCTGGGATGCGATTGAGAGTGAGGCTGTTAAACAGGCGATCCCTCTGACGTCGAAAAATGGGGCACTCTAGGAGAACATGCTTCACCGTTTCGGTCGCACCACAGGGACACATTTCTGAGGGACTAATGTTTATTTTATGCAGAAAGTAATTTGTTGCCAGATGTCCGCACCTGAGTCTGAATAAGGTCGATCTTTGGGAGAAGGTAAGCCATTTGGGGGTAATTCTATTGTGTCTAAGAAGTAACGGCATGAGTTGCTTATAGTGCCCGCCGCGAGGATCAGCGCACCACTCAGCGTTCCAGAGCTCGAACAGTTTTTTCTTAGTGTATGCTCTTAGTGTGTTAGGGTCGGGGCGGGTATATTTGACAGGGCAGTTAGATGTTCTCGCCCAATTAGCCAGACGGTTCGCCATTTCGTTCCCGTTGATGCCCTTATGTCCCGGGATCCACATCAGGTGAATGTCATAGTTTGCTCCAGTAAGTACCGCTATGAAGGAAATAATGTGACCCAAGATATTACAATGGAACCACTCCCCCAAAGTAAGGGATTTTTTGATGGCCATAATAGCACTTTTCGAATCAGAGATGATTAAAAACTTCGCCGGTTTTGGAAGGGTGATCAACATAATTGCCTTGTGGATGGCCAAGAGTTCTAAGGTGGTGGCACTCGTAAATGGGCTTAATTTATTGGCAACTAATATATTATTTGTCTCGTAAATCCCAATTCCTCCTAAGAAGGCACCAGGGGTGATAGAGCCATTCGTGAAAATGAACCTGAATTTTGGGAAGGAATAATGGAGGAGCTCTGATACTGCTTGTCTGACAAAGCCTGACGGGTCTGAGGCCCTTAGGCCCGAAGGAAGAACCACGATGTCCGGGTCAAGACTTGGCAACCTTGGGGATTCAATGAGGACTTTGCCACAGACCTGGAGCTGTTCACATTGGAATTTGGTCAATATTGAAGAAAGTAGGCCTTGTATCTTGCTCGAATTAAAGTGGGTTCGGCAGTTTTCTGCCAAAGAGGCCTCCACGTTGAAAGTCGGAGACGCTTGCAGGAACGAATATATAGAGCTTATTGCTTTGGCTTCCCATCTCAGAGGAGGAGGTGTTAGATTGGAGTCTGCATATAGTACTTGGTTGGGCGACGACTGGGTAGCATGTAAACAGGCCCTAATAACTTTTCTCTCTAGCTTGATTAATCGTTCCCTAGTGGTTTTAGGGGTTAAGAGGAGAAAGAAATCCATTTGGTCGATAGTTTGCAAGAGAGAGGAGAGAAGGGTGGAGGTCTCTGACCAAGGCGGCCCCCAGTTTGCCACAGTGATGCGTCTATGCTAGGTTCTTCCTCAAGTGTCCTGCATCCGAACCGTGTGTTGTTGCCATTTGAGTTTTTCATCTAGAACAACCCCTAGGAACTTGTGGGCTCTTCTTATTGGGAGACACGTGTTGTTCATATATACTATGGGGGGATGGCCCTCTCTGGATGAAGAAAACGATCGTCTTGTCTGGGGAGAAGGACATTGCGTTGGATTTACTCTACTCCGTGAGGGTATCGCAAGAGAGTTGAAGGATTTCTCTTACCACAGGGACAGATCGGCTCGTGGACCAAATGGCGATATCGTCGGCGAAGATGTTAATTTTTAAGTCCGAAGGAAGGTCTTTACTAATATCTGACATAAACAAGTTAAATAATACAAGGCTGAGGGAAGATCCTTGTGGGAGGTCCCTAGCTTAAGTTTGCCAGCACTGGGTATTTGATCCCAACTTGACGGAGTCTTAAGAAGGAGAGGATCCACAAAATGAAACGCTTCGGGATCGATAATTTGGTCAATTTGTTTATAAGGATTTCGTGTTCATGGCCGTAGTTGGCAATTTGAGTGGCGGACTGGGTTGGGTGTTGAATAGGGGAAAGAATATCCTGCCACCAAGAGAGTACCTCCGTTAACCACCGAGGGGAATGGTGGAGCCTCTTATTCATGATGTCCAGGGTGTGCTCAATACCCCATGAGATGTCTTGATTGTATGCAGGCAGGCCGTTTGTCATCATAGTAGAGATGAAGAGTTTCAGACTGCCACTGATCGCTTCATCTTTATCTACAGAGTCAACTTTAGAAACAGATATGGGGTTAGGAGCCAATATCACATCGTTATTCTTCTCGCTCCCAGAGGGGGCTGTGTTATTAGGGGCATCAGTGACCAATGCAGAAGTTTCCATAGAGAAGGGGGACAACTGGGACCAGTCGATCTGAGAAGCATTCATGGTATATTCATTCTGGTGAAACACCGGAGACGGAGGGAGGTCGTCCCTGCCACTAGTGGTGCAGGTCATAGTAGACTGTTGAGAGCAGGGGGGAGAGCCGGAGTGAGATTGGTATTCAGGGAAGTCCTGGGCCGGAGAATAAGACACACGAGAAGATGGACCGTTAGGAGAGGGGTTTGGTGAGGAGAGGGCTCCTTCTGCCATTCGGGAGGCATATGAAGCTTGACTCGGGCCTTCCCTACCCAGCTCCATATCCACTAACTTCTTTGCTTGATAGTATGATATGAATAGGTTTTCTATTTTCGTCCGAACCAGTGCTTCGTACCTAAATCTTGGGCATCCCTTATAGTAGGGGGAATGCCCTCCTTCACAATTGATGCAAGTAAAGAAACCAGCCGTACAATCATTTCTCTCATGATCCTTGCTTGTGCACTTAGAGCACGTGGCAGGGTTTGTGCACTGTATTCTGGTGTGACCCAGGCGGTGGCATTTTATGCATTGCATGGGCCGTGGGGGAGGTCTCACAACCAAGAAGATTTCGTTCTCGAAAACCAGCTTTTCAGGCGGGGAGGGGAGACGAAAGTAGATCAGAAATTTGGAAAACCTTGCTCCCCCCCACGGGGGGGGGGGGAGCATCCTCATACCAGTGATATAAGAGCCACAATTGGATGAGGATTGCAGCTCGTCTAGAGTGAGGTCAGAACGCATGCCATGGATGATGCCCACAGAGGATGTTAGAAATCTGGGGACCTCATAATCCAGGGTAATTGTGCCAATGTCCCTGAACTTAGTACATCTATCCGCCAGGGCGGTGGAGGAGAATTTAACTAAAAATTTACTAGACTGAAACTTGCTTACACTGGCGGAATCGCCGGTGAGGGGATTGATTATTTTCCTCAAACCCTGGAGAGGATATCTCCTGGTGGCACGGGTCCTTAGAGGAAACGTCCACGATTAGCCAAGGTCTGGCCGCAATTTTTAAAAGGTCGTATAGATTTGGTAGTTGCTTACGATGAGGATAAGTAGGGGGCTTGTTGCCACCATTGTTGCAGACGCAGCAGTTTCGTTGTTATTAAGTGGAGAGTGGCTATCTGCTTTAGTGTCAACGATCGCATTCGAAACTGAGCCATAAGGCGACCGGGAACAATTATCGTTGGAAGGAGACAAATTAACTATCGAGGTAGATTTGTTTTGGCCATCTTTCCGCGACTTATGCGTACTGGGGGATGAGTTACGGGATTTACTTCCCGAATGCTGGGAGTCACTCAGATTCCTCTTCTTTTTCTTCCTCTTCCTCTTCTCGTCCTCCGTCTCTGCCGAGGCAGACCGGCTCAGGGGCGCCCTAGGGGGGGGGAGGCTCCCCCATGGCTGGCTTCTATGACCAGCCCGCAACGAAATATAAAGCTTAGGAATCCTAGGCGGACGAATACGATCAGGAAAGCGTTGATAATCGAGCAGAAAGGGGGAAACACGCTATCGTCGCGAAGTTTATTACTTTATTAACAGAAGAGAACGCCTTGCAGCAGCTGTTTATCCGTAGGGGGAAAAGAACAGTAACTATCAGGAGCGGTTCGAAAGCGCGTCACTCCATAGCCGCCATTGCTCTCCCTTCAAGTAAAACCACAGATGAAAGATAGCTCTTTCAAATATGGTAAAACCAATGAGATTAATATTATTAGAGTGGAAATAACGACGCCAGTTTGAAGCTAATTGATAGTTGAGGTAAAAACTTGAAATATGAGAATAAGAAAATAAACATTCGGTTCATTACAATCATATTTATCATGGTGCTGCATGCAGAGAATAAATTTAGTCTAAACTTGGCTTATATTATTAATATGAGCAACTTAACTAGCGTCAGCCATGACAGTTGAGGTTAAATAGCAGCAGTTGAGGTCGACACATGCAAGTTATCTCTGCTTCATAGTGGTGGCGCTGATGATCCGTTATTTTCCACTCTAATAATATTAATATCGTTGGGTAAAACCTTCTCGTGTCTCATGTAATTAATTCCCTGCACGCCGCCCAGACCTATTGTAACGTACCTGAATCAGTGGGGAATGTGGGTTTGAAATGAGGTAGCAAAATTGGCATTGAAGAAATAATTTATTTACAAGTTCAATGTTAAGATTCCAACAAAAGAGATAAATTAAATAAATTGCACCTCACGTGACCTTCCGCGTCACCTTATGAGCGTTTCAAATAAATACAAAATAAAACGTATCTTACGTTGATAAGCAAAAAGTAATAAGCGAACGCTAACTCAATAGCGGGACTCTCGGCTACAGCACTGGTCCCTTAAGCAATTATGGAGAATATAATGTCCAATAATTTTACGAGGAAATAAAGTTTGCCGTATCCATAAAGCGACCGATATCGTTCATAATATCTCATCCGTCCGGAAACCAAAATCTGCTTATGGTACTGAGAAGCCTCGCTGACCTCCTAGATTGCCTGTCGCCGACACATGTCCAACGGTGAGCCCGTCGTGTAATCCTTTTGGCGGGAGGATTACTGGAACCCGTAAGTCGACGTCGTCTAGCCTGATGAGCGACGCCGTGGGCAATTCTATAAAACAAATGGAAATCGAACAAAGATTAATGAATTGCATTAAAACAACCTAACGCACATAGAATACATGGGCACTCGCCCTGAAAATTCTTAAACAACTTAACCGCGCCTTGTTCGCTAAGTACTCACTATCATACGAGTGAAAATGAGTCTCGCAACGCGCTACGCAACGTTCTCCGGAGGCGTGCGCGCATACGCTGCTATCTCTTAGTTCCCAACGCCTTCCCTGCGTTGTTTCCGAATCACGAAGTAGACCGACGGAACCTTGGCCGTACTTCGCACATCTAATAGATTTATCTTCTGTCCACGCTGTGCCTGGGTTATCGCCGTCTTGTCCAAGAGTCTGACACTTTTCCAATTCAATATAGGCTGCGCCCGTCGGCACCGTCTTTTGCGTCGAGACCTTCCCAAGGCCTTCGGAAGGAGGCCCTGGCTGCCCTTCCCCTTGTGGTCTCCGGTAGGGAGCTATCTCACGGTTCCCGCGGAACACGCGGCTACGGAACCAATGTCCTCCGTTACTTGCAAGGTAAGTAGCACGGTTTCTTACCTGCTGTCCGCCCGTCCGCTTAGAGAACTCCCTTATCGCCGGATTCCCGGGAAGGTCGCCAGAATCTCTCCGCCTCCAAATTTCAACCTTTTTCATCGATCTCTCGAATTGAAGTCCCTGTCTATCTCTCTCTCCCTTTTCCAAGTCTCCAATCTTTCTTCCCTTGCTTTCCTATTGGCCCTTTCCCCGTCTCTCTTCTAACTATCGATACCTGGCCAATCTCTTTTTTCCTTCCTTCAAATCCTTTCCGCCTTTTTCTCCTTGCGTACGGCGCTTTATATTTCTGCCTTTTTATCCTTGCATACGACGCTCTCTCTTTCGGCCCCTGCTCCTCTTTCGTCGTCTGCTCCATTTCTCTCTCTTCTCTACGTTTCGTTATTCCTGCCCGAACTGGGATTAGGTCGGCCCTCTCCCTTATGCCTCCCAAATTTTGTGACACCTATGCAATGTATAGCTTGCCACAAACTTGGGTATACGAAAACCAGGTGTAGGAATCTTCAAACCTGTTCCAAGTGTCTTTCATCCTGTCACTCTAGAAATGATTGTACAGCAACCAGTTTTATTTGTGCGAACTGTGATGAAGCGCAAATTCGAATGAAAATGATCGAACAATATCTTTCATATTATGAAGCGAAGAGAATAGTGGATATGGACTAGGGGGCAAGCATACCGGGCCATAGGTCCTTTGCAACAGTTGCAAGAGCAGTTTCTCCCAGTTCTACTATGATTTCTCATCAACAGTCGATCCCTCCTCCCGATGTCCATCAGAATCCTTCAGGCACAGATGGTTTAACTAGGAGAGAGAGCGAAACAAATATCACTTGCACGACATGCGGTAGAGATGAGCTGCTGCCAACATTCCCCTATCATTCCCCAATTCATACCCCGTCGCAAACCCTAACAAATGACCCCTTACTGACGCAAATACACTGGTCCCAACTCTCCCCTTTCACTCTAAAGGAGCGTTGGGTAGATAAGACCTGCCCTCAGCAGTGCATGGATAACGGAACCTTCAATGATTCAGAGAGAAAAACAGTATTAGGAAACCATACTATAGATCGGTGACCAGACAGAACGGGACAGACAAAACGGGAAAGGACGGAATGGGACGGTGACAAAAAGGGACAATGACAAAACGGACAAAAACGGACAATGACACAACGGGACGTAGGCAAAACGGGACAGAATCATGATGATTCAAATCATCGATTCATCGCCACACAAAAACGTTCCACGAAAGTTTATAAAATTTATATAAACTTAAGAATAATAAAATTTTCCAATATAGTTTCCAGTAAAAATTTAAAACTAGAATATTAAATGCGAGCGAATATTAAATTTAAAACTGAATATACATCAGTATTGGGGTAAGTATCATTAGAAATCTTTTTTATTTTTAAATAAAAAGGCAGGTTTGGAAGGGTTAAACAATCTTTATTTGTAACAATAAATAACACGAGGATCTAAAATTACAGTTTACTTAACACTATAGAATCATTTAAAAAATCATAAAAAATTCCACTCAAGCACTGCAATATCACATTACATTTATTATTGTAAATTGGCCAACCTGCGCAAGTATTTCAGTTTGTCTTGTTCTTGATGATATCCTTGAATGACTTCAGCAACTTGTTCATGAAGGAGAGTATATTTCTTCTTCTTTACTTCAGGCTGTCCAATCTGGGACTTTGTTAATGTAAGTTTGTGGATGGCCATGTCTTTTTCAAGACCTTGAAACAAAAGCCAGACACTAGGATGACTGTAGTGGAATAGAGAGTTTAGTGCGTTATGATATCCTTCACAGCAGTTAGTTGTTTTAGGAGATCTCTCAGCGGCAGCTTCATATTGGTTCCAAATTCTGACTGGAAACAGTGGATCTCTATCTGCTGCACCTTCTATGTATGTAGAGAAGAAGTAAGTGAGGACATCATTGTACATATCCTCATCAGGGAAGGTGGCTGCAAGGATATCAAAGACGGCTCTCACGTCATTCATCGGCACAAATGCCAATGCTGCCAGTGATTTCAACTGTAGCTTTACGTCTATATTAGACTCAAAGTCGGCTTTCAGGCCCACACTGTTGATTTTTCTGATCAGACTTTGGCATAAGTGGAAGTAGCATCTCTTGACATCAGCATTGGGAAATGCTAAGACAGCAGCAGAAATACAAGCCTTCTCAAAATCTACCAAGATCTTTCTCGGAGACAAGTTAGGTAGTAAGTGTTTCAAAATTTGGAACATCCTAAGGGGGGTACGAGTTTCCCACTTTGGTATGCCAAGTGTATAGTTGGTAGAACATGTTTGGGGCTTTGTCAAATGTGCCATCCCCATAGATGTTCTCATTGTCCAACTCCTGCAACAAATCTCTATCCCCAATTACTAAAATTCTATTAGCATCATTTTGATCCCCAATTAGCATCATTTTCACCAGAGTCAAAGAGCAGCAGAGATGCATACTTCTCCGGAATAGAAAAAATTGGCGTGGTAGGGTTAGATAACTGTTCACCTGCTCTGTGTCTCAGAAGATTTCTTGATACGGATGATGGTTTGGGCAGGTGTGCCAAGACATCACTATTCACGCCTGTCAAGGCTGATCCAATGGCATTTCTTGCAGTGGCCCCTACAGCTTCCATATCCTCCTTAATTTTGCTTTTGATCAGATTTGCTTTGGCCTTTTGAGGACAGGAATCATGTGAATGGATTGGAAGATTACCAATGATGCTGTTATCTTCAGCCGTCTTCAGAAGAGCCTTGCAGTTGTTGTCATTGCTGTTATGTTCTCTGCATCTCCAAGTTGTTATTCCTTTCTTATTATGTCTGAATTTGGTATATTCAAAGCCCTGAAAAAGCAAAACTGTGTTTCCCTTTTGGGTTTTGGAAAACTCCATTGTAGCTGGACTAAGTAAGAATGATCGGGAGCAGTACTTGAAGACTGGCAGATCTTGAAGACTTGAAGTGACTTTTCAGATTATTCCTGATTGGGCGTGAAAGGACCGAAAATGAGAAATCCGATTATGGTCTTTTGTTTCATTTGTTCATTTTTAATATTTGTTTGGTGGCCTAAATATCTGAAAAAATAGTTTCAAATAATTTCTCGTATTTAGTTTGTTCCCATAGACGGCGAAAGAATAAAAAAAATTTTACGAATTATATTAATGTTGCTTTAAAAATCTAACTTTTTTTGAAATGATAGTTTTAAATTAAATTTTACTAATATACATTTTGTTAGAGAAATATATATTTTTAAAAATAAATAATTTAATGATACAGATAAAACAGCACGAAATTTAATATTTTGTCCCTTTCGTATATGTTTATTGTTGTGTGACAATGAATCGATGTATCGAAACATCGATGATTTTGTGCGACGATGAATCGATGATTCACATCATTATTCTGTCCCGTTTTGCCTATGTTTAAGTAAACTGTAACTTTAGATCCTCGTGTTATTTATTGTTACAAATAAAGATTGTTTAACTCTTCCAAACCTGCCTTTTTTAATTTTCTAGTTTTAAATTTTTACGTGGAAATTTTTATTATTCTTAACAGGGTTCGCACGGGTCATAGAAAACCTAGAAAGTCCTGGAAAATCGAAAAAAAATTTCCAGGCCTGGAAAGTTTTGGAAAGTCAATGGTTTCTGACTTAAGTTTTGGAAAAGTTTTGAAAAATTGTTTTTTGAACAGATTTAATGTTTTCTTGATAATTATTTATAAATGATATGAATATATTATTCTTAAAAATATAAAAGATTATGGTCTTGAAAAATGTATTGAATTGCCTTGAAACATCATGATTCTGTCCCGTTGTGTCATTGTCCGTTTTTGTCACCGTCCCGATTTGTCATTGTCCCTTTTTGTCACCGTCCCGTTCCGTCCTTTCCCGTTTTGTCTGTCCCGTTCTGTCTTGTCCCGTTTTGTCATGTCCCGTTCTGTCTGGGAACCTATAGATCAATTGGTAAGCAACTGTCTGAAAATTTTTATTTCTTTTCTCGTGGAAACAAATAAGGCGGTGAGCCTAAGTTAATTGATGAAGCTTTCAATATGATAAGATCCAAGTTCTCTCATACGCCAGTGCGGCTGGCAGATGCTGTGGATTGGTGGAATAATATGCTCTTCCCTTTTGCTCCAAATGGTCCTGTCGCCAGTCAGGAGTAAAAATCATGTAGCGGTAGTGCATTGGAATATTAGATATTCTGACTTTTTGTGAAACTTTCCTCAGCCCGGATATGTCAGTTAGTATCTCCAGATTCCATATTTATACAAATAATAGGGAAAAGCATGGCGGGGGAAATCTAACCTCGGTCAGCTCAACTATCCCCCACTACATTAATTATTCCAAACATATCAGAGATGTAGCCGTTATTGATCTGATAGTATTCCTTCAGGGAGTCTGGCTTCACATTTACAGCATCTATGTTCCTGGCTACCTGAGTAAAGATAACTGGAGGTATATTGCTAGTCTTTTCTCTCCCCCCTTCGTGGCCATTGGTGATTTTAATGCAAAAAGCCCCCAGTGGGGCTGTGAAAATTATAATCAGAACGGGCGCTACCTAGAAGATCTTCAAAGTCAGTTTAATTTTGCCGTTCTCTTCACCTCAGAACATACCTTTAATCCATCCAATTCCGCATGGTCCTCGGCAAATCTTGACCTGGCTTTAGTATCATTGGACTGCCTCTTCCCTATGCATCTGGAAATTATTCCAGGTACATACGGAAGTGACCACCAGCCGATTCGTCTAACTATTTCCCTAAGGTCTACGAAGTGCCCTCATCGTAGTACTACATTACCTACATCCGACAGCTCCCCCTCCTCTACTGCACACGGCCCCCAAGCCCTAAAGGGCTGTTACTTTCGTTCCCCAGATATTCTTTCTATCCTGAAAGCTTTCCAAGCTAATATCCAAGGCCCCATGTCTCACAAAGCAAGGGTCATTCCTATGAGACCATGTTGGTGGAATGCAGACTGTGAAGTAGCTTTATGGGAAAGGAACAAGTCTAGGAGGATGTTTCTGAAATGTAGGTGCGACCAATGCTGGCTCCTATCCAAAAGAGCTAAAGCAAAATGCAAGCAAACCCTCAAGAAGTGCAGAAGAAATTATTGGAAAACCAGGGTCCAAGATGATAGTCCTAATAGCATATGGAAAACCCTCAGATGCTTTCGAAAGAGTGCGCCTCCGCTCATTCTTCTCATTAAAGATAAGAATGGAAAGCTGCTTGACTCGGGATCTTCTGCCAGAGCCATCCTCATGGCGACAGTAGGTGCCAAGTCTACAGCTGATTTACCATGGCCTTGCCACCTATCGGGTGATTTCTGTCCAGAGGGGCTACGCTCCCCTTGGGAGAGACCCTTTACAAAACTTGAATTAACATCGTCCTTCAGATCGACGCGGACGGCACCTGGTTCCGATCGTCTACAAAATTCCACCTTCCTGAAATTAAGCGACAGTCAGCTGGGACTCCTACTTGAGGCCATCAACAAATCTTGGTTATCAGGCATTATCCCGCATAGATGGAAAGATGCTACTATCTTTCCCATCCTCAAACCCAACAAGACCTCTAACGTCCATTAAATTATAGACCAATCGCTCTTACATCATGCCTGATAAAAATAGTTGAGAGGATGGTAAATAACAGGTTGCAGCATTTCCTAGAGTCTCAAAAACTTTTGCCTAACTATTCATCAGGTTTTAGGAAAGGACGTGATCACACATTCACTCTGTTATTAACCTTGTAGACGACATTTATGCAGCGAAAGAGAAAACTGAGAGTATTGGCATCATCTTTCTTGATATAAAGAAAGCTTTCGACTCTGTGCCTCATGACCTACTGGTTAATAAGCTAATAAGTATCCAAGTTCCCAGCAGATTAGTGTTATGGATTTCTTCATTTCTCAGAATGAGGAAAATTGATGTTAAGTTTCCCGGAGGGGAAGTCTGGACAAACAGCCACCAAGGTGTTCCCCAGGGCTCCATTCTAAGCCCCACGCTTTTTAATATATACACAAGAGATGCTTTTAGTAACGCTCCCATGGGGATTAGCAAAAATGTATTTGCAGATGACATGGTTATTTGGTTTGTGAGTAGTTCCATCCCAAACATCCGTGCAGCTTTGCAAGACGCCTGCGATGCGCTTGATAGCTGGGGAGCTGAAAATCACCTTAACTTCTCTCCCGATAAATCGGTAGTTAAGTGTATTGCCAAAACAAGGCCTTCTCCGCTTCTCACAATAGTTATGCAAGGAGAAAAACTCCCTTGCAGACGCACCCACAAATTCTTAGGTTTCATTATTGACGATAAACTATCCTGGAAGTGTCATATAGCAGAAACAAAAAGGCGTCTTCAAAGAAACCTGGCTCAGCTGAAGCTTATCACTAGAGCAAAATGGGGACCAGCATGGAGTGAATCCTCTAAACTCATCAACACGCTTATAAAATCAACGGATATCTCAGCTATCATCTTTCTCCTTGCCTCCAAGAGTGCAATTCAGTCCCTAGTCAAAGAAGAAAGGAAGATTATCCGAAGCTGTCTTCATGCACTCCAATCCTCGCCTTGTTCGACGCTTTATGTTGAAGTGAACTTACCTCCCCCATATCTAAGGTGGGAAGCGAAGGCAGCTGCACAATTCTTCTCAATCTGCCACGTCAAGTCTAATCTTACTGAGAGTACTTCGTTGGCTGAAAAATCTCATATCGTTATGAAGTCAAATAAACTCAGGTCTCTCATATCCCAAATCTTAACAAAATTTAATTGTGGACGTTTCAAAACTTGCGGAATTACAATATTAAATAATGTCTGGAAGCCCCCTCCACCTGATCTCATCTCGGAAACTCCAAGGTTGGGGGCGGAAACTCGGAAATCGAATTTCCCATGCGACCTCAAAGGGATAAACTTTTCAATGACAATCGACAATCGAACAGCGCAGGGAAAACGAAACGAGCGGTCCGAAAGCAACGCTTTCACTGCCATACTCATCCAGGAAGTAACCAAGGGAAGTACACTGAACTAGGCAAGAAGCCAGATGAAACCTAGTTAAGTCATCCAGGGTATAAGATGGAGTCCTTTCCTATAAGGACGATGAAGTTGATTGTTGATTGACGAGGGACATGGAGCTACGAGATCCAGTAATCGGGAAAGATGGCCTTTTGAATGTCGTCGAAATCGATGTCCAGGACGTGACGAGGCCTGCGATGCCTGAGGAAACTTCTAAATGTGAGTGGATGCTCCAGAATATCTGCAACCAGAGGATTAGGATGGTCCTTAATCTTCGGCAGCAACTTCTTCAACGACTCCTGGACATAGCTACCAATTGGAGGTATATGGAAATCCTCAGCAATAGAAATATTTGTTGCGACTCTCCTGTCAAGTTGGGCGATAGTCCTCAGGGTAACGTTTTGGAAGGTTTGGAGATCC
>JAHWFO010006001.1:343099-403159 GCA_023313115.1 Rhysida immarginata | reverse complement strand
TTATGGAGATCGAAAATGTGTAGAATTCTGGTTGAATAGTAAGAATGCTATCAGCTATTTAAATGACTATTTAACAGCGCTAAATTTATTGACTCATCTATTCATGTATGATCTTTGCAACGACGATTTTCTAAAGTAACAATTTTTTGAAAATCTTTAAAAATGATCAGTAACTGGAGATAATGAGTTAGCAGACTATTGAGAAAGAGTGAAAGACGATAGAGGAAGCACTCCTTAAGTACCATGCTGTATTGAGCAAATGGTAAGCAAGTAAATAGAAGAATCGGCGACCGCTAGACTACACAAAGTGATGAATGGCCAATTTTTGCTTCAAGACATCGAAAGAAGAAAGGAAATTGGAGCAACATCAAGTGTACATCTAAAGTAAGATTACGTGAGTAAAAAATTATTTAGACTAGAAGGCATCCTTGGAGAGGTCCATTCATTGTGAGCCTTTAAAAAATTTTTTTTCGGTAAATCAAGTCCCGATATATCACCTAGAATGGATTTTTTCAGTGAAGAGGTAAATTTCCTGTCTTTCGGATTTTTCTTAGAATGGATAGTCCCTTCGCTCTATATTGTAGTGATTGAGTTATTATTTAACCAATTTGGAGGTTTAATTTAGCTTTTTGAGGTTGTTCTGTTTACCTACAAGCGTAATTATCCCAGGCAACGCCGGGTCCTCTGCTAGTTAAGCAATACAACAGCCAATTCCCAATAATGATGTTGAATACAAGCTACAATACTCATCGGGGATATCGCAGGCAATTCGTTTTAATACCCAGAATACCGTTACAGGCGACTGATCATTTTGTGGACTTCAAACGTTCGCCGAGCTTATGCAATGACAATTAACAAGTCCCAAGATCAAACCTTAAATAAAATTAATATACACCTAGAGTAGATAGATACTGATACCCCGCGTTCGTTTTGCCTTGAAAAACTCGGTGAAGACGGGCATCTCAGCTAGTATTATTAAAAAGAAAGGAGATTTTTAATTGTTTACTTTTGTCATGCCAGTTACTTTTGTTGCGTCAATTGTTTCACTTGCCAATGAAAAGTCCTGGTTTGCGTGATATGACAGACTGACAGCACTTTATATATTAAGACTTTTTACTTTTTACTGCACTCCTTAAGGTGAATGTGTGTGCTTAAAAAGTTTTTGTTTTATTCTTTTTAGTTCTTTATATTTTTTAAAAAATATGCTTTTATATGAAAACTATAAAACCCCCAAAATAAAAAAAATTGGAAATCTGCCCCGTGTTGCTTCCGTATCTCGGGAAATCGTTTACAAATCATTACGCCGTATCGACAGAGAAGGCTTCCGTCAACACCTCTTAAAAAAAAGATCTGCGCACAGAAATTTCACACATTGTTACATTATCATACCTAGACATAATTTCGGGCTTGTTAATGGTGGAAATGCGATTACAGATGACTACTTATGACGTTTCCGTGTTCAGGCCTTATGCGTGCACAGTCTGTTCAATATGAGATTCTACACTTCTGGCGGCGCTGTTCGGCATCGAATGTGTATTCTGTCCATTGCAGATTCTGCACTTTCTACGTGCACAAAACGCAGTTTACTCAAGAGCACAACGAGAACATAGCCAACAATGTGTGAGGTATTCTTGCATTTTATGGCATTTAAAACCTTTTTTTTCCCTCCGTAAAATTCGACCTTGCAGAATTTGTGATCGTTATTGGTGAAAAATCTGCTGAAAAAATGACGTCAATTTTTTGCACAGACCGAACAGGCCTAGGTCACAGCCCTGCACTTTCTGCGCGATGCCGAATGCGCCTCTAAAGATAAGGCTAATCATCGATCATCATATATTAACAACATCAACGATTACGCTAGCTAATCATAAACAATCCTCTCTACAAGGACGGGTCAATCAACAACGTTACTAGCATTGATGAATAAATTAACAACAATTGACAATGAAAACAATAAACAACAATGCAGGCAGTCATGTATATCATAAGTCGCATTGTCCGTCACCAGTTTTTTCGTCACAACAATGTAATCATCAAAAGTAAAAAAAAAATAATTGTCAAAACCATTGTTAGATATTTAAAAACTCCAAATAATTTCAGTTATTATAAAACTACCGAAGATCTCCGAAATAGATTTATTTCAGATATTGCTATAAAACCTTAAAATTCTTCAAAGTACATCCCTTGAGCCACATCAGACTTTAGAGAAAGAAAGATTTTTTAAAGTTTAAATAAGTAATAATTGTTTTAAATTTTTTTAAGTAATAATTGCCATTCGCGCCGATGCTCTAACCAAGTAAGCCACTGTGAATATAGAAGCATTCGACACACTTTGACAGTGGCTCTTCCATGACTCGAAGGCTCTCTGGTAGGCAGATTCCGGAAGGTCCTTGAGGGTACGCGTGCAAGCTTCTTTGACGGCACTTAGGGTCCCATGGTGGTGTCCTTTGAGAGAGGATTTCACTTTTGGGAATAGGAAAATGCCTGCTGCCCAGCAGGGCCAAGGGCCAAGTCGGGACTGTAAGGGGGTTGGGGAATCGTCGCGACGCTGTTTTGCGTCAGGTAGTCGGTCACCTTGGAGCAGGTGTGGCTGGGTGCATTGTCGTGGCTGGCCTCACCCGGTCTGAATTCAGCACTTCACGCACACGCTGCACGTTGTCGTCGGTTCTTGACGTCGACGGCCGTCCATCAAGGGGCTCGTCCTTCACACCTTCGCGACCATCTTTGAAGAGTTTGTGCCACTTAAAAACTGCAGTTTGTAGCATGCTTTCATCCTTGAACACTTGGCGAATCATGCCTAGCGTCTCCGTACCCGATTTCCCCAGTCCAACACAAAATTTGATGGCGTACTGCTGTTCAATCGTTCGCTGCATTTTGAGCTTGCACCGAGTCACTCGACAGGGGTCCACTAAAACTTCGATCTAGCCTGAACAAACGGGCTGCCGATGGGGGAAGTGACTGGTAAAAAGGTGCATGACACAAGCGATCAAACATCGATGTCAGGTTTCGATGTTTAAAAAAAAAACTCTTTACATGTAGAAAGTTTGAATTAATTTTTCTTAAGTTCATATTGTTTATCAGTAATCGAAAATCATCGATAGATGGTGTTATGAATGTGAATTTTCTCCCACTGGCAGCCATGTTTTTGAATGTGGCGGTTGCCAATAGGTTTCTCTGAACTTTTATGATTTTTTTCAATGCGTATTTTGTTAATTCTCAAAATACATATCTGTTAATACTCTGCCTATTGTTAAGTAATGCCTGTTCCACTGGCCCGGGGGAGCCCGGCCAACACCACCTCTACTCAAAGCCTGAGCGCGAAAATTTCATACATTGTTACATCATCATACGGAGTCATGTTTAATCGTATTTCTACCAATAATAAGCCCTAAATTATGACTCCGCACAGCTCTGTTTTAACTTTTTTTTTTTGGTAAATCATTAATTTGTTACTCCATTTTACTCTGTAACCAATCGGATGGCACAGCTCTACAAGCTCCATGCCACTGATTGGCCACTGTTAATACTCTCTTGTGCTTATATAAACAGCTTCCAAATTTGTAATTCATTGCCCTGTACTGATGATGGCTACTTAGTGACCAAAATGTATACATCTATGTATATTAAATGGTTATTTTCTGGAATAGCGACTATTTTCCTTCCATCTCTACTTGTTATGATGTACTCATCACATTTTACACAAAGCAAGTCAGTTGAAAATTTCATTACAATATTTTTATTATAGTTAAAGTAAATGAAAAACTTTGTTAATTACCATTGTCATAGTCTTTAGATAGTAGATTGTCATCCAACTCCACTGAAAAATTAAGCGAAAGTTTCTAGCTCCCGATAGGGGGGTAACTCAATTGAAAAATGGCGCTGCATGTACAATCGGACTAAAAACGCATGCAGCGCTGCCCTATCGTGAGCTAGAAATTTTAGTTTCATTTTCAGTTTCAATGCAGCCGGAATTAATGGCATAATACTGCCGAAATTGATGTATTCTACATAATCTTAAAGAAATAATTGACAATCCAACTATTGAATGCATTACATAGCTCACTATTAATTTTGGGCATCAACTAAATAAATAAAATAACTTTACAAGTTAGGAAATTCAGATCACGCTAGGTGCCGCATAGAGCGCAGAAAGCCCGTTGCGACTATGCAGCTCCTAGCGTGATCTGAATTCCATAGCTTTCCTTAACAAAGGAAAATGATTGGAGTTGAACGACCATTTACTTCTATAGACCGTGCCATTGTCAATCCTATTTCAACCAATAATAAGCCCCAAATTTGGTCGACTAATGATGATGTAACAATGTATGATGTTTACGTTATCAGGCCTTCTGTCTAGGAGGTGTTGTGTTGGCCCGGGCATGCCTAATAGTTACGTTATATTGCACTGTACCAAGGCCAACGAGAGACAGGCCAGGACACTCAAAAGTCACATGATCATCGGGGTCTGGGCAACAATCCATCCTTCATTGTTTACAACAAACGAAAAAATACTGATTGTTAAAATCCAAGACGGAGACAATGAAGGATGAATTGTTGCCCGGATCCCGATGATCAGGTGATTTTTGAGTGCCCTGGCCTGTCTCTCGTTGCCTCAGCACTGTACCGAGGCTAACGAGAAAGACAGGCTCTGGCACTGAAAAATCACATGACCAAGATGGGTCTATTAACAATGTAACTTTCATTGTTTCCATCTTGTATTTTAACAATCAGTATTTTTTCCTTTGTTGGAGACAATGAAGATTGGATTGTTAATAGACCTAATCAGTGCCGGAACCTGTATTTCTCGTTAGCCTCGGCACTGTACCATCACCTCCTAAAAAGAAAGCCTATGCACTGAAAATTCATACATTGTTACATCATCATAAAAAAGCATTGTTAATCGTATTTCTACCAATAATAAGCCCTAAATTCTGATTTCATATGATCATGTAACAATGTACGAATTTTTAGTGCACTGGCCACCGAGAGACAAGGCCTGAGCCGTGACCACCGAGAGAGAAGGCCTCCGCAATGAAACTGAATACATTGTTGCATCACATAGATAGTGCTTTGTTATTCGTATTTCTACCAATAATAAGCCCTGAATTTGCACTATCTATGATGATGTAACAATGTATTCAGTTTCATTGCGGAGGCCTTCTCTCTCTGTGGTCACGCCTGAGCGCGGAAACGTCATACATTGTTACATCATACTTAGAAGGGCTAATTTAAGACTTATTATTGGTAGAAATACGAATAACAATACCCTTCTAATGATTAACGTTTTCGCGCTCAGGCCTTGTCTCGCAGTGGTCACGACCGAGGCGAAGCCGACGCGTTCTGTACAAACGGCACTTCTATTGTTGAAACGTCACGAAAACCGATGGGATATTTTGAAACGTGAATTTTGTATTTTAGATAACTAAGTAAATACAGTATAATAAAATGCATTCATGCCAAACATGGGTCATTTACTTTTTTAATAAATCATTTTATTAGGAGGTTTAGCAAATATGACCATCAAAGTCTTAGCTCGGCCGTATCAACTTTTCAGAATTTTTCATGGAGCCCTTCAAGTCAAATTCACGTGCTAAAACAGTGAATGTAAAGAATACCAAGATAACGGCAAGTCATATAACAATTGTCAAGAAGGAATACATTGTTACTTTCTGTTCATCTTTTAAGCATTACTGACATCGGCACGCGCACGTGAAATCGCTTTGTCGACGCACGATTGCTCAAGTGCTCATAAATTATATCAATAAGTAGCGGAAGAATGGGGCCATTATTGGTTTATAATTTCCGTCCATACACTTTCTTCAGAATTTCTACAATTTTTAGGTAGAAGGTTGAAATTCGGAATGTACGTTACTATGGGCAAGTTCACTTTCATTATTTATTTTGGTTTTGATTGGTGCACTTGGGTCGGAATTACGGGGGTGGGATTCAGAGAGGACAAAAGATCAGTGTGCTATTTAGGTACGTAAAGGAGTGAAATTCAGTATCCAGATTCCTCTAGGCAAGATCTACATTACTATGAAGTTTACTGCCAATTGTACCAAAGGGGTCGGAATTGTGGAGGTGGCAATCACTTGGTCGTTAGAACAATGGCAACCTAAGGCATGTGGAATGTCATTCCATCGAAAATGATGAGAAAGGAAAGCAGATAGGAGCTTTTTTTTACATTTTATGCACACTACGTTCGAGAAAATGTAAAAATGGCGCTACTTATTGGTTTTATAATGTCAGTCCGTCGCCTTCATAATTTCTACATTTTTTTGAGGTAGAAGGTTGAAATTCGGAATGTCCATCCGCACTATCTAGTTTGGTTTTGATTGATACACTGGGGTCGGAATTACGAGGGTGAGATTCAGAGAGGACAAAAGATCTATGTGCTATTTAGGTACGTAAAGGCGTGAAATTCAGCCTCCAGATTTCTCTAGGCAAGATCTACATTACTATGAAGTTTAGGCCCAACTGTTCCATTGGGGTCGGATTTGCGGGGTGGGAGTCATTTGGTCTTTAGAACTATCGCATCATATTGCTTGTGATATATCATACGTTCGGAAATGATGAGAAAGGAAAGAAGATACGAGGTTTTTACATTTCATATATATTACGTTCGAGAAAATCAATTTTTTGATTAAAAAACTTGGGGAGAAGTAAAAAGTGCAGATAAAGGGGTAAAAATAGATGACCGCAGGATCTGCTCCTTGCCTTACCCTACTCGGGGGGGGGGGGGGGTGTTAATTTCTTTTTAATAAATGTATAACTATATTTCTGCTTCACTGCTGAAGCTCCTCCTTGGAATGTTTACAAGATGTTATTTTAAATTTTAAATATCCTTATTTTGTTTTTAAATTTCTTTTAGCATGACGTCACAAAATCATATCCACGGCTTGTTTATACAACACCTCCTATAAATAAAGCCTGCGCACTGGAACGTCATACATTATTACATGATCATAAGGAGTCATAATTTAGGGATTGTTATTGGTAGAAATATGAATAACAATGCCTTTTTAAGATGATGTAACAATGTATGAATTTTCAGTGCACAGGCTTTATTTATAGGAGGTGTTGGTTTATATCGCGTCGGCTCGTGACCACCGAGAGGGAAGGCTTCCGCAATGAAACTGAATACATTGTTACATCATCATAGATAGTGCAAATTCAGGGCTTATTTCTAACAATAACAATGCACTATCTATGTGATGCAACAATGTATTCAGTTTCATTGCGGAGGCCTTCTCTCTCGGTGGTCACGGTCGGCTTCGAAGTGGAACAGTCACCTTACCATCGGATGCTAGCAACAATCCAACCTTCATTGCCTCCATCTTGGATGTTAACAACTAGTGTTTTTCCGTTTGTTGGAAACAATGAAGGCTGGATGTTGCTAACATTTCGATGGTCACGTGACTCTTTTCCGCTTCCAGGCCCTGTTATCTCGTTCGCTACGGCACTGTAGCAAAGCGTGACCACCGAGAGAGAAGGCCTGAATATGCACTATCTATGATGATGTAACAATGTATTCAGGTTCATTGCGGAGGCCTTCTCTCTCGGTGGTCACGACCAAAGCTAGCTATTGCAACACTTTCTAGAGAGAAGGCTTGCGGAAAAAACTGCATACATTGTTACATCATCAAGCGGCCAACTTTAGGGCTTATTATTGGTAGAAATGCGATTAACAATAGCCGCTTGATGATGATGTAACAATGTATGACGCTTTTGTGCGCAGGACTTCTCTCTAGGAGGTGTTGGCTATTGCGAAGACGACGCGAGCTATACAAACCACGGTCTATAGATATTCATGATCATCGAGCTTCGGCCATTTTCCATTGTTTCAAGAAGCTAAGGAAAACAGATCGCGCCAGGTGCCGCATAGATCGCACTATTCCCGACCGCAACCTGCGATAGAGATTTTCATTGAAACTGAATACGAATGTAAAGTTTCTGTTTGCCGATAGGGTGGCGTTGCAGGCGCAGTTGGGCAGACTGTACATGCAGCGCTACTTTTAAATAGAGTTCCCGCCCTACCGGGAGCTAGAAACTTTAGCTTCATTTTAACAATGGAGCTCGATGACCATGAATATCTATAGACCGTGATACAAACCCATGGCACTACGGCACTTTTATTGTTGAAACGTCACGAAAACCGATGGGATATTTTGAAATGTGATTTTTGTATTTTAGATAACTAAGTAAATACAGTATAATAAAATGTATTAATGCCAAACATGGGTCATCAGCTAAATATGAGGATAACTGATTAATTCTCTCACACACAGATCACGGAGTGGTAAGTTTCAATTAGACTTCAATACACCTTTATCATTTTGTTAACTTTTTATAAACATTATTTCGCTCAGGTTTCAAATTCAATTTCGTTTCGTTCATCTTTCAGGTACGTATTTTGATTCATGCATGTGGAAAATGATTCCTGATCCTTTTTTTGCGTCTGTTTGTACAGTTGTACGCGTAACTACTTTGAGGAATGTTATTTAATTAATTATTCCTCAGGCCCAAAATCGTCTAAAATAAAGCAGCCAGATACGTACATAATCTGTAGCTAATTACTCCACGGATCACTCCTGCCCAGGCTTCAATTGGCTTCACTTTGGTGGCGCTGTTAACAATAGGATTCGGGATCTACTTTTAATTTATGGCATTTGGGGGATCTAATTTTAATTTATGGATCTACTTTTAATTTAACACCCGAAGCCGACGCGATCTATACCAACACCACCTCTACTCAAAGCCTGAGCGCGAAAATTTCATACATTGTTACATCATCATACGGAGTCATGTTTAATCGTATTTCTACCAATACTAAGCCCTAAATTATGACTCCGCATGATGACGTAATAATGGATGCAATTTTCACGTTCAGGCTTTGAGTAGAGGTGGTGTTGTCTATACCAACACCTCCTATAGAGAAAGCCTCTGCACGGAAACGTCATACATTGTTACATCATCAAAGTAGGGCATTGTTATTCGTCTTTCTACCAATAATAAGTCCTGAATTGTATGGTGATGTAACCAATGAATGACCGTTTCCGTGCAGAGACTTTCCCTTTAGGAGGTATTGTCTATACAAACCACGGTCTATAGACATTCATGGTCATCGAGCTCCATTGTTAAAATGAAGTTAAAGTTCCTAGCTCCCGGTCCAACTGCGCCTGCAGTGCCGCAGTATCGGCAGATAGAAACTCTACTTTCATTTTTAGTCTCAGTGAAAAACTGTATCGCATGTCACGGTCAGCCTTGAAAGTGCGATCTATGCGGCACCTGGCGCGATCTGTTTTCCTTAGCTTCTTGAAACAATGGAAAATGGCCGAAGCTCGATGACCATGTATAGACCGTGATACAAATCATGGCATTACGTCACTTCTATCGTTGACGAGGCTAACGAGAAATAAAGGCTCCGGCACTAAAAGTCACCTGACCAAGATAAGTCTATTCAACCAAGACAATGAAGGTTGAATTGTTAATACACCTATCTTGGTCAGGTGACTTTTCAGTGCCGGAGCCTGTCTTTCTCGTTAGCCTCGTATCGTTGAAACGTCACGAAAACCGATGGGATATTTTGAAATGTGAATTTTGTATTCTAGATAACTAAGTAAATACAGTATAATAAAATGCATTACTGCCAAACATGGGTCATTTACTTTTTTAATAAATCATTTTATTTTAAATTTTAAATTTCCTTATTTTGATTTTAAATTTCTTTCTGCATGACATCACAAAATCCATCCGTTTGCATTATGTCACAAAAACTGTCAGGGACTTGTCAACACCTCCTAGACAGAAGGCCTGATAACGGAAACGTCATAAATTGTTACATCATCATTAGTCGACCAAATTTAGGGCTTATTATTGGTTGAAATAGGATTAACAATGGTCGACTAATGATAATATAACAATGTATGGCTTTTCCCTTATCAGGCTCTCTGTCTAGGTGGTGTTGGGCTTGTTTAGATCGCGTCGGCTTCGAAACACCTTCTAGAAAGAAACCCTGAAACGTCATACATTGCTAAATGGTCATAAGAAGCACGGTCTATCGATATAAATGGTCATCGAGCTTCACTGATGAATGAAGCTGAAGTTTCTAGCTCCCGATAAGGCGGGATCTCCATTGAAAAGTTCCAACTACACCTGCAGCGCCGCCCTGTCGGGAGCTAGAAAGTTTACTTTCAGTTTCATTTTCAATTAACATCTTCTATCGTAGGTCACGATCGGCCCAACACCACCTAAAGAGAAAGCCTGAGCGCGAAAACGTCATACATTGTTAAAACGTCATAAGTAGTCATCTCGTAGCCGACCGAGGCTAACGAGAAATACCAACACCACCTCCATTCAAAGCCTGAGCGCGGAAACGTCATACATTGTTAAAACGTCATAGGTAGTCATCTCGTAGCCGACGAAAAAGACAGGCCTGGGCACTCAAAAGTCACCTGTCCATAGTAGTCTGAGCAATAATCCAAGTTTCATTGTCTCCATCTCGGATTTTAACAATCGGTGTTTTTTCGTCTGTTGGAAACAATGAAGTTTGGATTGTTGCTCAGACTACTGTGGTCAGATGACTTTTGAGTGCCCAGGCCTGTCTTTCTCGTGGGCTACGTAGTCATCTTTAATCGTATTTCTACCAATAATAAGCCCTAAATTTATGACTAGGTATGATGATGTAACAATGTATGAAATTTTCGCGCTCAGGCTTTGAGTAGAGAGGTGTTGGAAATACAGGCTCCGGCACTGAAAAGTCACGTGATCAAAATAGGTCTAGCAACAATCCAACCTTCATTGTTTCCAACAAAGGAAAAACCATTGATTGTTAAAATACAAGATGCAAACAATGAAAGTTACATTGTTAATAGAATTATTTTGGTCAGGTGACTTTTCAGTGCCGGAGCCTGTATTTCTCGTTGACCTCGGTAGCCGACGAGAAAGACAGGCCGGGGCACTTAAAAGTCACATGACCAAAGTAGATCGAGCAATAATCCAATCTTCATTGTTTCTAGCTTGCATTTCAACAATCAGTGTTTTTTCGGAAAAAAGTTACAAATATTTTAAGAAAGAGGCAACAAATAAGCAAAATGGGGGCCCCTCCATTCAAAATCGTTAGCTGCGTGTGACGTCAACTTTGAAAAGCCGAGGCCGACAAGATTAATAGGTCCTGTAAATCTCGTCGGGCCTGTGCAACACCTCCTAGAAAGAAAGCCAAACAACTGAAACGTCATATATTGTTACATCATCATATTTCGACCATTGTTAGTCGTATTTCTACCAATGAGAAGCTTTAAATTTGGTCGACTTATGATGATGTAACAATGTATGACGTTTCAGTTGTTTGGCTTTCTTTCTAGGAAGTGTTGGCCTGTGGCTTGTGAATCGCGCGACGGCTTGTAAATCTCGTCGGCCTCGGTTACCAAACCTGACGTCATAAGCAACGCTATTGCGGAAGTTTTTGGCAAAATTCAAAATGAATTAATATTTCCGGAAGTGGCCTTTAAATTATGATTTCTTTATTAAAAATGAAAGTAAAAAAATAATAAAATTGATATTTAGTATCAGGAAAGTATTCAAAACTATATGAAATCAACTTCCGGTTTGGTGTCATTTGCCCTTTAAGGCTCTAAATAGGTGCTCTACCCAAGTGCGATCAATACGGCACCTGATGCAATCTGTTTTCCTTAGCTTCTCGAAACAATGGAAAATGGCGGAAACTCGATGACCATTTACGTATATGTATAGACCGTGATAAGAAGTTATAATTTAAGGCTTAATATTGGTAGAAATACGATTAACAATGCTTTTTTTATGATGATGTAATAATATATATGGGCCCGTTATTTCGTTGGTCCCGGCACGGTATACATATTAAACTTAAATTATAAATTACTCACGAATAAATGAATGACTACTGAATTTAACGATTGAGACAAGCATTGTCATCGAGAATACGACGTTGGGGAAAGTTTCAGAACTGTAGTTAGTTAGGAAGTGAGCGAAACATTGATTACAAAATTTGCGCACAAATACACACAAGTTAAATAAAAGTGTTTAAAAAGTGAAGAACCTGGAGTTGCGGACTTCATTTAAATTTCCCCAAACCAAAACATGCCGATAAATGACGTAGAATAGGAGAATTAGAAACTTTTCAGCCCTTTAAATACACATTCCTAATACAAACATTTCTTTCATTAACGCTTACGAATACACGTGATAATACAATGATTTAAGAATTTACCAGTCTGTTTTGCCGGAAAGCAAAATTTCATTTCAAAATAACTCTGCCATATTAAGCGCTTTTTGAAGTTATATGTAATAATTCTTTGTTTAAATTCTTAAGTTTTCTATCAAACTATTGTGCATATTTCACGAATTCAAGCATGTACTGGTGTATTCTAAGAATCTTTATTTTAAGGTGAACTGGTATTTAATATAAGATCTTGTTTTTAAAATAAAGAACGTAACTGTAGTAAGCATTTGAAATTTGTTTAAGAATACAGGATGTAAAGTTAAAATATCGTATAACTCCAAGCTGTTTATAATACATTTTACCTTTATCGGAGATATAAATTAACACAAAAAGAAGAAAAAAAAACTAGAAAGATGTATTCCATGTTTCCTGTGGATTCTTTATTATTATATTTTTATTCCGTGTGGAAATATAAATTGTTATAAATTTCTTTGGACTTCTAGCGGTTTATTTTCTTCCTTTCTTTCCCGGAGAAAGTATTTATTTACTATAATAAACTGTATAAAAAGACTCTTCATTTAATAAAGAAAAAGTTATTAATGATATGTTTTTTACTAAAAGATATTAGTTCTAGATAAACAAAAAAAAGCTTTCATTTATTCAGTGACTTGTAAAGTTGTTCTCGCCCATATTAACACCGTTCATAAAAGAGCCTCTTCATCGCAAAAGACTCTTTGATGAATGGCTTTTCATTGGAAAATCATTGTATTGATTTCGTATACAATACAATATATAAAAAAATAAAAATTTTATTTGAAAACATTTAATTTTTGATAAAAAAATATATTCGGCTCTGAATTCTTTTTTCAACTTTCCGGTAAACTTTAGTCTAACTCACCTGTTCAACTATGGACGCAAGACGTCCGAGCGCAAGGCCGCATCCATCTTCGCGAGTGATGACAGCGCTGCCGAGTTTGACGATGATCCTGCGCGCCTGCAGCAACTCGGAACGG
The DNA here is from genome assembly GCA_023313115.1 of Rhysida immarginata. NCBI lineage: Eukaryota > Metazoa > Arthropoda > Chilopoda > Scolopendromorpha > Scolopendridae > Rhysida > Rhysida immarginata. Next base: position 389,947 of record JAHWFO010006001.1, on the reverse strand, counting down.
GTGGCAAAGGCGAGCTGGAGTGGGCTAGTGCTGAAGCAGGTGACGGGGGAGGCGGCAGGAATTCGAGCCACTAGGCCTCGGCCAAAACAGAGTCCTCGCAACAGCCAGCGACGCATCTTCTTGCACGGAGTCGTTCACCTAGGGTTGTTGCGCTGTTGATTTCTAATTGAGCCGATTTGGAGACGACTTGGCTTCTAATCGATGTCGTCCCGGCGGGTGGGGGTAACTTTAGTCTTCAGTGCCTCCAGGGGGTTAAAATCGAGTCTTCTTTTGCTTCCAGCTTTTCTTAAGTTCCCCCGGTCCGATGTGCCTCCTTTATCCGAGTGGGCGCTATTTTACACATGCAAATGACAACAACATGTAATCAATTTTCAACGCAAATAAACAAACAAATAATGAAACCCATTAGTCTGATGTTTGGGAAAAAATATATTAAACTTTTCCTTAAATTTAAGGTTAAAAATTTTTAAGAATAAATATAAAGCTTAAAAAAATGCTATTTGAATGAAAACTGTTAATCTGATTGCATTGTAATAGTTTGAACGATATAAATGTGATACCGGACATCTTACTGAATGTTCTCGATAGGTTGCACAATATCTTCTATGTTTTACGTCTGAGTAGAGTAACTTTAAACTTTTTCATTAAAAATTAGTGTTTCAATACAAACATTCTAATATTATATACAATTCTGAAAATAGAGAACTAAATTTTGACAAAACATGTTTTAATACATAGAAATTTATATATAGGCCTATGCTCATGATTCCTGGTTCGATTCCAGGTCGCGGATATTTTTTACATTGTGATCGAAAACTTGTTTACGATCTGGTCTCTTTCCTCCTTTCCCGTTATTTTCAAGCAAGAAAACTGACGAGAAACATAATAAATTTTCCGAGAAATAAAATAATTTTTTTTTATATAATACATATTTTTTATTTATACTAAAGATCGAATTAATTACACAAGATTTATATTATACGTATATACCACCGCCCTTATATGTAATCATAAAGATTGAGTTATTTAATAATCAAGATATATACACTCATATTTTTTCGAGGAAATTGCATCTTTTCTGCGACCTATATTAAAAATTTCAAACAGGAATTCATCTGCATTCTCTGTTAATGATCTTTAGGGCACATGTGATAGGATCTTCTTGTTGAGATTTATCAAAGCCTAACTTGTTTTTTCTGTGGGTTCAAAACTAACAATTCAGGTCGGGCAGTATGTCTTTGAATTGGTAGTGGAAAATACCCAGGACTTCATCGGACTCACCCTTCGGCATAATGACCTGAAATTTTTCCACCTTAACAGAGAGGATGAAAACAAAACAAACGATTCGCTTTCATTACGGGACAACTCGTATTTCTCATTCTCGATTATTTGATTGCTTTTGGAATTATCAAATTTAAAATCTTGAAGGATAACAAATTAAAATGCCTCCTGATAGATTGTGTGGAAAGTCTATTGAAATTAAAGAAAAAAAAATAAACAAACAAACACAATTTGATACTTAATGAGTCAAAAAATCTAAATTAATTGCAAATAATCTGCGAGTAAATTTTAAACGCAACTTTTAATGCATCAACAACAGTTTTAAAATAAACATGGTCTTGTTCTTTCTTAACTGAAATCAGATATAAAAATTTAGTCAATCGATAAACTCTGCAATAGACGACATATGAAAGAGGTGATACACATGAAATGCAAGAAATGTAATACATAAAAACCTCGATGTTTGACTATAAATTGTATTTGATGTATCTGATTTAAAATATTACAAAGTGTTTTAAAATGATCTTTCACATTATTAAAAACTTTTTAAGCGTTTTACATTAAAAATAATTTTCTAAAATAATTACAAATCAAAATTTTTATACTGTTTTAAAAATATGTGAATTCATTTTTCGCTTTTTATAAAACGTATTACATGAACTCCAGTATGTAACATGGAGAATAGTACTTACTTTTGCAGAAAATTTTTAAGATACTAATATTTAGATATCTTTATAAGAAACTGGACTTCATCTTAGAAGCAAAAATAATAGAATTATATTATATAAAAACAATATTAATTGTAATATTGCAGTTAATTCCAATAAATAACTCGTTAGAAGCTGTCAACAAGAAGCATGAACTTTTTTTTTTTCAAATACCAATTACTACATAAAAATCTCAAAGAAGGACGTCAGTCAATGATGTTTTCAAAATACATTAATGAAAAATAACCAGCACTTATTTTTTAACTGATAGCTACTAATCCTCTAGCTTCTAACTGATTGATTGATGATGGAAAGACAATATCATAGAGATGCCACGGAAAACATGAAACCCAATATCGAGGGGTGTAATGAAAGAAGGCGACATATGAAGTGTTGTCTCGGTAAGACTTTTTTATTTTTTATTTAGAAACGTTTCAAATTGAATTCTACCTTAATGCAATCAAAAGCATACTTTTTATTAATATTGCATTATATAGAAGAAGGGGGAAATAAATACTGAAAAAAATTCTTTAAAATTCAGATAGATGCAAATGATGCTTATCATAAAACGATTTTTAGAGTGGCCAATCGTTAAATTAGACTATAAAATGAGGAAACTATATAATCTAATAATTTTTGGATTAAATATTAAATATACGTTGAGTTTATCAAAGTACTTGGTCTTTTAATTCGGTTGAGAATTTAAAAGAATAAATATTAAATTTTTAGATTAAATACATATTAAATGAATAAAGTAATACAGATGTACCGATCAGATCCACAGGATCAGTTAAAATTATAAGCATAAAAGATATAAAGATAAAATAAATTTTTAAAAATAAAACATACAATCTTGCATTAATATAAAAGCAAGAGAAGTTATTATAAAAAGATGAAATCTCACTTGCAGTTTAACACGTTTACTGCCATAAACCTGTGCAATCGAAACTCAGACATTTTGGTCCAGTATGTCATGCGACTCGACATCATTAATTCGTTTCATCTTGAAGTAATACGCAAAAACTTTTATTTACTTACTCATAAATAAATAAAAATTAAAAAGTTTTTGCCTGTGGAATATGGACTTTAAAGAACAGAAACAGAGGCCCGATTTTCCATAAAGAGATTTATTAGGCATGGATGTACACTACGACTGTATGCTGAAAAAAATTGTGAAACTGAGTAATATGTTTTCCTCCCCGTTTTAACATGGTGACAGTTAACGCGTTAAATATATAATAAACACAAAGTAACATCAATGGAAACACAAACCGAGTCAAAATCGCACGTCCACAACATGATATTTATTAACCTGGATACGTATTACCCGTGCGGTTTTGACTCGAGTTTGTGTTTCCATTGATGTTGCTATCTAAAGTTAAGGTAACCATTTTCTTGATTTCTTACAGAGTAACAGATAATAAACTTAGTGCAGTTGGACAAAATTTATGAAACAGATAAGGTACACTTGGGAAAGAGATTAAGTCTGTATCTATCTTTATTATTAAGATGAAGCATAACCGTTTCCTTTAGTACAATTTATGTCCTTCGTGAAACAGATTCATAAAACTTTGAAAAGACTTTACTAAAAAGGCGGTATCATTTTTCAATCAGAACATTCGCCAATGCTTTATATTAGACTGTTGGGAGAGGAACGCCTCCAGAAGTTAAACCGCCAATGCTACTTCTGAATCTACTCTGCAAACCGCCTTCAGAAGTTCAATGAAATTTAAGTCCGACAATTCTGCTTATGGAACTGTTCTGGTTATGGGTATGAGGGTATTAAGCATACTGAAAAGCAACGTTATTATTAAAAAACACGGGTTGGTGCTTAAGACCGCAAGACCGAAGTGAAAACTTCTATGGCGATTGTAATAGATTCTAAATAATACGAGGGCGTTTTGAAAAGTAATGCCTTCTTGGTTGTAGCTTTTTTATTTGATAACCGATTTTCAAAATTCTTTTTGTACCTGATATTTCCATTTATCTTCTATGTAATGCACTATTCACTTTTCGACATAGTCCCCATTCCTTTCCAAGCATTGCGCCAATGCGTCACTAGTTGGGTGAAACAGTCGGAGAGGAATTCTGGGATTGTTGTCGACACCAGGATTGAATGGCAGCTTTCGACTCTCTTCTGGAGTACGATAACGTCCGCCCACACATGAGTCGCTTCAAAGATGAATGACTGAAGTTCAAAGATGAAAGACTTTGCACCTTGCCACCTTCACCGCTTCCCAAAAAAGAAAGACCACCTTAAGGGACATGAATTGGTTCTGACGGCGAGGTAAACGCTGCCATTCAATCCTGGTGTCGACAACAACTCCGGAATTCCTCTCCGACGGGTTCACCCAACTAGTCACGCGTTGGCGCAATGCGTGGAAAGGGATGGGGACTATGTCGAAAAATGAATAGTGTATTATATAGAAGACAAATGGAAATATCAGGTACAAAAAGAATTTTGAAAACGGTTACCAAATAAAAAAGCTACAGCCATGAAGGCATTACTTTTCAAAACGCCCTCGTATACAGGGTGAATACAAAAGTCTGAACCCCCCTTTTATTTTTTGAACCGAAGCAGATATGTCAATTTTGATGAATCCAATGAATAGGAAGTTGTGGGTAGCCTATCCCATGGTGCACTTTTCATCATCCCAAATATGCAAATTAGGACACATACAAAATTTATCTCAAAAACCGTAAGGGATAGAGAAAAAAACCTAATTGCAAACTTGTTCAGCATAAAAAAACAAACAAAACAAAACAAAAATCATCCAAATTGGACCAACCAATCACCTACAATCACGTGGTGAAATGTTTGTAGCTTACAAACAGTCACACTGCACAAGGAAAACTGAATGTTGATATTTCCACCATGTAAAGCATGCAAATAAAAAAATTAAGATAAATTACCATACTCACATTCACTTTCATGCGGAAAAGCAAATAAAAGGCTTGTTTCAGCACACAGAAGACAGAACAATTCCAGGTTGGCAAGCTACACTGTTCCGGGAATGGTCAACATGATCTTCTGCTTCGGAGAGGCAAGGAGAAACCTACATGCTCCAGTTAGGTTGTATTGAGACAGATACCCTAACGAACGCCATCCATCTCGTCAGACAATGCGTCACATTATTCAAAGATTCGAGGCTACAGGGAATGTTAATGCAGAACGAGGACGACCAAGGGCACAAGGCGGCGAGGATACAACAACACTAGTTCTGGCTGCAGTTGTTGCAAATCCCCACACAAGCAGCAGAGCAATTGCTGCAGATGTTGGGTGCTATCAGAGAACTGTTCTCAACATTCTACACGCACATCATTTTCACCCATACCATATTCATTGTCACCAGGAGTTACTGTCGTTGGATTATGTTGCTAGGGCCGCCTTCTGCAACTGGTTACTTACCTCCCTGGATGACAATCCAAACTTCATTCATGAGGTATTGTGGACAGATGAAGCCCAGTTCACCCGGGATGGAGTTATCAACAGGCACAACCATCATCATTGGGCAGACGAAAACCCACGATGTCTGCGAGAAGCAACTCATCAAGTGAACTGGAGAATCAATGTGTGGTGTGGATTGTACAATGACACTGTGGTTGGACCGTATTTTTACGATGGAACACTGACTGCAGAACGCTACCGGGCTGAAATTCTCAACGTGGTAGTCACAGACGTCACTGACAATTTGCCATTGGCCTCGTATCAGCGCACGTGGTTTCAGCATGGAGCTCCTCCACATTACCGGTTGGTCGTTCGCGAGCATCTAAGTGAGATGTTTGGACAACAATGGATTGGCCGAGGAGGACTAGTTCGTTGGCCACCCCGCTCCCCTGATTTTACATCACTTGACTTTTTCTTGTGGGGATACCTGAAGGACAAGGTTTATGCTACGCAGCCCGCCTCACTGGAGGATCTGGTTCAACGAATTCAGGAAGCGTGCCGAGGAGTGACACCAGCCATGCTTGTCGATATTTTGGCGTCAGTTAGGTTCCGTGCCCAATTGTGTTATGGTGCCCACGGTCGTCACATCGAGCATTTTGTTGATTAACTTTTTTTTTAACTGTTTGAAGTAAATTGTTTGTGCAGTGTGACTGTTTGTAAGCTACAGACAGTTCACCACGTGATTGCAGGTGATTGTTTGGTCCGATTTGATTGAGTTTTTTTGTTTGTTTGTTTTTTTTATGCTGAACAAGTTTGCAATTGGGTTTTTTTCTCTATCCCTTACGGTTTTTGAGATAAATTTTGAATGTGTCCTAATTTGCATATTTGGGATGATGAAAAGTGCACCATGGGATAGGCCACCCACAACTTCCTATTCATTGGATTCATCAAAACTGACATATCTGCTTCGGTTCAAAAAATAAAAGGGGGGTTCAGACTTTTGTATTCACCCTCTATATGTAAATGATATAAAATATTATTGTGGATGTTATTACTTGGACGAGTCAGGAACAAGCATAAATTAATATTATATATCAGACGTGGGCAAATGAGGCTCCGAGAGCCGCATGCGGCTCTTCGTTGAGTTAAGTGCGGCTCCCATTGAAAATTTTAACCTTTTTTTTCAGAAACTTTTCACTGAATCTTATTAAATTGATTAAGTAACTAATACTTTGTTTTTAGATGGTGTATTTAATACTATGTAACTATAGTGTGGCTCTTCATAATATCTGAAAAACCTCAATGTGGCTCTTTATAATATATGAAAATCTGGAATGCGGCTCTCATTGACCTGAAGCGTGCCCACCCCTGTTATATATGTATAAAACATTTATTTTCATTCGTTTTCTCATTAGATCTACACTTATAACTATGTATCAATTATCTGTTGAATTTTGCTGTTGATTTTGTAAATCAATATCTTCTTCAATACACTGCTTTGCAATGAAATTGCCCTACCCACAAGGAGTTATCCAAATGAGCCAAAAGTCGGTATACAGCAAGAGATACATCTGAACACACATTTATTACGTTATGGAGCCAAGACGTGCACTCGTTTCTACAGAGTGTCCCAACGGAAAGCGGCGTCAGTAGGTTGTGGCACCACCTCTAGTGGCGATGCATTGTTTCAGCCGCAGGTGTAGGTGATCATACAGGTGGCGAATGTCATCTTGGGGTACGTCTGCCCAGGCCAGGTAACTTGCTGTGTCAGTTCATGGAGATTGAGTTGTGATCGTAAACGACGTTCCACCATGTCCCACTCGTGCTGAATTGGCGATAGGTCTGGGGACCTCGCGGGCCATGGCAGGCAGTTGACATCATGCAGACATGCCATGCTCATGTTTGCCGTGTGCGATCTGGTGTTGTCCTGCTGAAAGACTGCGTCGGGTATGGTGTGCAGAAAGGGTAGTAATACGGCCTGCAGAATCTCTGTGATGTACCATGCTGCTGTCAGGGTGCCTTGGATGGTGACTAAAGGTGTTCTGGTATCTTAGCCGATGGCACCCCAGGCCATGATCCCGGGTGTTGGTCCACGATGGCGATACCGGATGCATTGTTCATTGGCACGTTCCAATGGTCTGCGCCACACCCGTCCGCGTCTGTCGTCGGTGTCCAAGCAAAAGCGGGATTCGTCGCTGAAGACCGGGCGCCATTCCATTCGCCAGCCTACTCTTTCACGCCACCATTGCAGTCGTATCGCGCGGTGCTCAGGTGTCAAAGGAAGACACAACAATGGACGCCTGGCAGACATTGTCGCGGCGGTAACCGGCGTGCTATTTTCGCTACCGACACTGGAGCAGTACCAGGAATAGTGATGTTGTCGCGCAGTTGCCGCAGGATGATGGTTCTGTCTGCTAGCGCTGTTTGCAGTATCCGCCTATCGGTACGAGCTGACGTGCTTCTCCGGGCTCCAGAGCCGGTTCTTCTGGCATGTGTGCCTTCCTCTCGCCATTGCCTCCAACATCGGCCTACCGTCCGTGCGTCCCGCGACACATGGACAGCAATCCGTCTGGTTGACCATCCAGCCTCGGAGAGGCCAATAATCCGACCTCGTTCAAGTCCGTTAATTGCATGAACGGTTGTCGTTGTCGTCGTCGCGGCATTGACACTGTTGCGCGGATTACAGTACTGTACGTTCACGAGACCGTTGCTTCCTCCCTACTGCATGGAAGGTCTCGCACACGCGTCAACTGATGAGCCTATACAGGCACCCGGACATCCTGTATCAACCCAAATGGTCATGTTCCGTGAGCATGCATCTAATCGTTTACTAGTCGGAGGTAGACGAACCCCCCCCCAGCATTAAATATGGATAAGGTCGGATAACTCCTTGTTGGTGGGGCAATTTCATTTTTTGGCCATCATTTTTCTACGCTGATGCGGTCTTGCAGGGTAGATACAGTCACAACCCTGGAATTTGTTGCTCTTGCAACCTTAACGTATCAGTCATTTCAAAAAACGACATTAAAAATTTTACAGGAATCAATAAAAACTGTCTCACATAAAAGTATCGATATAAAAATATTTGTTTTACTCCTTTGATTGCTGACTTAAACAATAACTTCTTACATCATACTTATTACTAGAGGCAAGGCAGGCAGGCTTACAGCCTGTGATATTTATGTTTTGAGGATTATAGGTATTCTTGGAAGAAATGGGTGCATTCAAATAATAATTGCCTTTGAGAGTGATTCCATTTTATATTGGCTTGTCTTAACTAATTCAATACCTCTTTTCTGGACCTAATGACGTCCTTCATGCCACCACCTTCCGCAGCACCGAATTTTTAGTCAGGTCGTCGACAAATGCTCTGAACTTCAACCAAAGACTCTCACGAAGATATCGGGTCTATGCATTGAAATTTCGTACGGAGCCAGCTGTTCTGCCATTTCAGTCCAATTTGGATTGCATGTAAATGTGATGAAGAGTTCTAGCTTCCCGAACTTGGCCACCATGCCATTGTATCCTGGTATTTTGCTGCAATGCGCGTTTGCTCCCGGTAAATGACTTAGGTAGAACACAGACCTTTCCTGCTTCATATTAAAGTTATAAGCCTGATTGTGAATAAGCAATTAGTAAGCCTCCACTCTCAAAGACTTCTAATTTTCTTTCACACAATGTAGCCGGTCTCCTTCAACTTTTAAAAAGCGTCCACAATAATGTATACTGCTGACTGAGTTTCCCCGCGTGCAACACCAGATTAAACAAGCCTGGTCTTTCGTGCAGTTTTTAGGAGTAGAAGGCTAACATCCTGACTTTCTTCCCTTCAGTGCTCCTGAATTTCATCTTCCAACTTTCTTCTCCATGAGGAAACAGCAACGGGTAAGTCATTGGATCACAGTTCGGACTCAAAATAAACATGTGTTTTCACTTTTCCCGTGCTTGGATAGATGAATAAATCTCACTCAAATGGTTGTTGGTTCTCCATCGTCGGCTTCAAACACTGCTGCTACCTCAATAACAACTGGCAAATTATATCTTCTGGGATCGTTCTATATTTTCTACAATTGAATGTTTCTTGTGGAGCGGCCACAGATATCCTTCATCATCTTGTAAGCACGTGCAAAAGGGTTGATGTTTCTGATGTTCCTCTGAAATTTATATTTTGAGGATGAGAATCATATACGTTGAAGCAGAAACTCACGCACCGGTATATCCACTTTGTCGAATTATAAACAAAAAAGAACCGGTATAACCACAAAGGGATTGATAATATGACTATTAGATTACATGTAGGCTTACTTTATTCTTACTCACAGAACAAAAATGCTGTGTAGTGAGTAAACTACATTTGTGCATCATTTCATTTACCTTAGAAATGTACGTCAATGTTAATTTACAAATAGATACATGCTAATTATCTTACAAAATTTCACGGAATACACAATTATAAATATAACTATTGGAATCATTGGAGAATATTTTCCTTGCTTGGAACACGACCTGAACTGAAATCTAAAAGTCAAGTATCCAGTAGGACCAAATTTAGAGCTTATTATTGGCAGAAATGCAGTTAACAAAGGACGAAGTATGATGATGTAACAATGTATGACGTTTCAGTGCGGAGGCTTTCTTAATAGGGAGTGCAAGTGCGACGTCACAAAATGCTGCTCACGCGGTCACGTGATTGCTTGGTTCCAAACAAACGTGGTTCCAAGCTAGATTTGCAGGCGCCTGCTATGTTCAGTAGTTTATTGTAGTTTTAATTAATTAAAATGGTCAATTGCTGTGTTCCAGAATGCAGCACAAGAAATGAGAATAGTGATCTTAAGCCTGCAGAATAATTGAGCGATGTAGAAATGAGCACTATACCACTGCAGGAGCTTGAATCTGAAAAACAATTGCTTGGAAGGAGGATTACCGTCGCAGAGGCAGAACTCAACATTGTGGAGGCAGAGCTGAACATTGTGAAGGCAGAAACTGCGAAACTAAAAATGCCAAAGCAACTAACATACCCTATGATTCGAGACAAATCAGCACTGGTGAGTGTTGCTAACAGTTCATTAAAAACTGCATAAGCTTGCATGCGTATGCGTATGTGTAATTGTAAAAATTTTCTGTGTATATGACTTAATTACAGGTGGCCCATTATATCGGATTGGAGGCAACAGCATTTGAGGCCATTGTGAAGTTGGTTTCAAGATTTGAATTTGAGTATCACCTTATTGGCAAGTAAATTGCTTCTCACTAGAAGATCAACTTCTCATCACTTTTATGAAACTAAGGCTGAAATTATAGATTTGGCTTTTCGATTTGGATGTAGCAGAACAACCATCAAAAATTGCTTTTATACGTTTGTCAATTTCTGGACACATCCAAAAATAAAAAATCCTTGTTAAAATCTTTTCAAGGATATGAAAATTGCAGGATTGTGATTGATTGCTTGGAGATATATATAGAACGGTCACCCGACATGAAGCCGCAATCACTTGCCTACAGCCATTATAAAAGTTGCTACACTTTTAAAGGACTTGTAGGTGTTGCTCCAAATGCAGTCATCTCGTATGCATCAGAATTGTACATGGGATGCACAAGTGATCGCGCCCTAACAGAAGATTGTGGGCTGCTGTCACAGATGAAACCCGGTGATATGTTGATGACAGATAAAGGTTATAATATATACGACCTGAGTACTGCTAAATATCCCACCTTTATTAAGGTCTACAGATTGTGGGCAGTTTACCAAAGAGCAATTCTTGGAAACAAGAAGCATTGCTATAGCCCATATGCAGGTAGAAAGAGCAATCCCAACAATAAGAACATTTATTGGTTAATCTACAGGGGCCTTGCTACTAAAATATTTCAAGTATGTTGTTCCTTGGTCAACATGCAATCCCGTGTATTGTCAGAAAGTTTTAAACCAAAATAATATTTCACCATCAGTGTAAACATAATTTTCCGAACGCAAATAATTTATGAAATTACAAGTATTGATGCATTTTTTATATCTCAGGTTTTAATTTTATATTTTTCATTTCATTTAACCTTTGTAATGTTTCAGCCCTGAGGCTGATGAAAGAATAAAACTTGATTGAATTCAACTGAATTTTTTGCGTGCTTTCAATTAAATAATCAAAGTGTTTCTCATAATAAAAAGTTTGCAGCAAATTAACATTCTGAGCCCAGAACACATCTTTTTCTACATCAAGTACTAACAAATCTTTGCAAGTCCAAATAATGGAATGGCATAATTTACAACCAGTAATATACATGATTCCTTGTATCTGGTGATAATATTCATGTTTCTTTTTTAAAATAGTTTCACCCATATCATTATACATCAAGCAGTAATTTCTATCTTCCAGAATTTCAATTATTGTGCTGTTCCTGTGTTTATAAGGGCATTTTACTTCTATACTAGCATCCTCATTTAAGAATCCATCAGGACTTGCTCCTAATAGTCCACTTGGATATAGCCACAGCCCAGTTTTAATAGTCTTACAATTTCTGTGTTTCTCATAGAGCTGAATTACAGTTTCTTCATGTTTGCAGCCTCACTGTAATGGTGCTACTGTACCAGAACAAGTCCCAAGCAGGTGTTTGAACAAGCTGGGAGGATATTTATTATTTGAAATACATTAGAAATGGTGCTACTGTACCTGCTGGCTGTGATTCTTCCTGCCCGGTATTTTCCCCATAAATAATAATTTCAGCGACTTCACGTATTTTGACTTCAGAGACCTTAATTGCATTACTGAAGAACTGTTTTTTGTCTAAACAATTTTTGAAATTATTATCTTGCAAAATATCCTGTATAAATACGTCCGTTAAATCACAAGAACTGTCTACAGTATATTTATCTAAGAGCCACATCATGCCAAAAAAACTGGATGAATCTAGGTTTTGCATAAAAAAGTCTCTATCTTCTGATGATACGGGTCGTTTAACGTATCTTCTGGACTTGTTTTCATCGGGCCATACATCAAAAACGCGGACAGCTTTATGTTTTGTTGAAGGTTTTCTTTTTGTCCATTTGCATGGTAGGTCGGTGGAATATCCATGCTTATTCAGATAAATCAGTACTGCCAACATATGATGACATTTATACAGTCCTCGAGCACATTCACATTTTGCTTCTTGAATTGCTTGATACAGTTGTGGCAAGTGTTATCTGGAATAAATAATTTAATGTGTTCAAAAATATATGCCTTGAAAAGATAATATATTTAAATTCATTTTTCTGGTGTCAAGTTCAGTTCACTTAGGCGATGTTGTACATTTATTTTCAAGGACACTATAACATCTTTTTTATCATTATCATAAGTTTTTATCATTCATTTTTTCAAGTTATCAAAGTATAATTTAGTTGAATTGAGCGAAATATCAATATGAAAAAAGCTCCGAATGAAACAAAATAATGATGACTTGGATGAAAATTTTCGTTAAGACAAAATTGCTAACTTAATAAAGCAGCAACAGTCTTAAGAGTGGTATTTTTATCATAACTATGTCATAAGTTAATTCAATTGCTAATTTTTTTTTTTATTAATTGTACAATTAATCATCTTACCTTAACGTTATACACTGCATCGCGCATACTTGGTTTCACTTGACTTTTAATAATAATTTTATCTCCCTCTTGCTGAGTGGAAATAGCTAGAACATGCCCGCTTTTAAAAGCATTTTCTCCTCGTTGAAGTAATTTTACTTCATTTACAACAAATGAACAGATAGAGCTCAAAGAAATCATTTTCGTTGACCGAAAACAAAGCACAGATCCCGCGCGCTGTTCAATCTGGAGTTTGTTTGGAACCAGCAAGCACGTGGGACAGACAGTGACGTCATTGATGACGCAGTGACTTGCACTCCCTATAGGAGGCGTTGGCTTTAACCGAGGCATGTAAACAAAGCAGACTAAACGATTGTCAATTTTGCTTCCGCAGTGGCAGGCCAAGCATGTTAAATTTCAATCTGGTTTCACCCCTCTTTTCGAATGTTCAAGTTAAAACTCATTGTTACAGCGAAGCAAACCTCGCTGTAACAAAACCCGTCTATTTCGGCAACAGAGGGCGGAAGGAGAAAAGGAGGAAAGACGGAAGGCGGGCGATTCGATTAAGAAAAGGAGAAACAAATGGAGTGAAAGAGACAGCAGGGAATTCAAGAGTAGGAGTTGGAGAGCGACGGATAAAAATACGGGAGCTGTAAAAGTTCACGTCGCCATGAAAAGGATGGAAACATGTTTCGATGGGTTAACAAGTTGGCGTACACAGCTAATGTTTCAAATGGAATAACGAGCAGCGGAAAAACGACGGAAGCCAAACGGTTAGCGACAGCGAATGGCGAAACGGAGGCAGGCATGGAAAAAGCCCCGCTACGCAGGACGAGCTACGCCGAGGTTTCCCTGAATGAGGAGCAGAGTATTCCACCACAGCCTACGCCAGTAAGCCCGCTGAATTATCTTACCCGTTTCGAAATAAGTTATTGGAAGCAGGTGACTATCTATGAACATGCTTCGAGACTTGATGTGCTACAGCATCAACACTGGATGGGTATACGCCTATGCAAGAGACGACGTTGAGTGCCTAAGTGCGAGAATTTGAGTCTCTCGACCGAAACTGTCAGTACTGTTTTTGTTTGGGGCCATTCAAGTATAACGTTAGCACCTGAAGAGGAGGGGGGGGGGTTGTCAAAAGCTAACCAAATATAACATGGGGGAGAGGGGGGGGGGTCAGCCTCAAAGTTAACGTTATAGGGGAGTTGCACTGCTAAGAATATTAGATTACAAATCTTCAATAGACTACATTCCTTCATCTCCCAAGTTTCTTCAAGATTGGTGACTTTAATTTAAATTTTGTTTTATTATTTCACGATTTTCCCCATTATAAGGAGACTAAACTCATTTTAAATTTAAATTATCATTTAAACTCCTTAAATCAATAATTAATATTATTTGGGGATTTAATCCTTTCACTAACAGAAGTTGGCATTTCTTAAGGATTTTCAGAAGCTAAGATATGCTCTGCACTGGTATCTGGTATCAAATTTTATAACTTCAGCCTTCAGCCATTTTGATTTTTAATTCAAAAGTGTTAACATATTCAATTTTGAAAATTGTTAAATGTCTTTATATCAACAATTTTACGGTGCTTTTCGGGTAGCATTTGTAAACAGGAAAGCTGCTGAGATTCAACTCGAATGCAATAGCATTTGGAAAGGCATAAAAGGAAAGGATGACCTTATTCAAGAAAAGATTAACTACTATCGTGCACTTGCACATAAGAAAACAGAGAAGCAGGAGCATGGGAAACTGACACATTTTTTCGTAAAGGTATATTTTGTTAATTTTGTCTACCAATATAGCATATGTTTAAATATTATTCATAATTAAGTAAAAAAAATCCTTAAAGTTTACAAATGGCCAAAAAAAATTTGTGGATTTATTAATATTCGAATAACGATGAATGAAGGTAATATTTATTGTTTCACTTGAAATCTGTTGCCAAGACAAGGCCAATAGATATACTGCATCCAGTAGTGTGGTTTTTTTTTGGCCAATTCATTAGCACTTAAATTTTCCATATCTTCCATACTTTCCAAGATTCTCGACCGCATTTCACGACGATAATAAGCTTTTAACACTCTGATTATTCCCTGGTCGCATGGCTGTATCAGTGAAGTCGTGTTTGCAGGGAGGAACACAACTTAAAAGTGTTTTAAGGCCGCAGTTACAACATGTGGAGCGCAGTTGTCAATCAGCAAAAGGATTTTGCGCTTCAGTTTATTATCCCAATTTCTTAGCCAGTCATTAAAAATCAATGACGTCATCCACGCATTGGCGTTTGCTTAGTAATCGACGGGTAAATTTTTCACTCCTAAAAGAAAAGGAATTTTTTAATAAAAAAACCTACAGTATTCTGAAAGGGACTAATAGATTGCATAACATTCACATTCTAGTGTGTTAGCGAAGCTTACCTTTAAAACATCTTGGATTTTTGCTTTTTCCTATAACCGACAACCCTTCTTTTTCGCCAGCCATGTTCGTACAGCACAAGACTGTAACGCGTTCCTTATATGTCTTGCAACCTTTAGCGTCATCTGATTTGAACAAAGACGTGTGTTCAGGCAGTGCACGAAAAAAAAGTCCGGTCTCATCCGCATTGGAGACATTTTCTGGCGAATACTCTGATGCAATTTTCGGCCATTCGTTTCTTATCCGGTTCTCTGCAGCGGCGGAATTAGCATCTTTTTGTTCACCGAACGTACGTTTGTAAACAAGATTCTCTCGTTTTTTGCATCGATGAAACCATCCATCCGTTGCAACAAAAATTTTTTTACCCATTTTTCGAGCAAGCTCTTAGGCTTTTGTTTCATCAAGGGTCCGTCTACACGGGCATCTGTAACACGAACGTCTGTAAACCATAACGCTAACGCAGACTCTACTTCCTCATCCTTTCCACTTCGATTTCTCAAACAGTTAACATTTGCGTTTTCAGCTAACGATTTTTCAATGACACTACGGTTTTTCAAAATCTTACAGAGGAGAGATTGAGAAACTTTCAGTTGAACTGCTGCAGTTCGTTGACTCATTTTTGGAAGTTGATCATGTCGATCTGACATGGCCGCCTTTTCCTTCAGAGATAGATCGTTTCGTCTTCTGTTTTTTCCATTGTCGCTTTTCTGAAATGAAACCAGTGGCTACCAGTGATTACAAAGTAACACTGTACTAGAGAGCTAGTGCTTAAGATTACAGCTCTTTAAATAGTATACTGTAGAACCAGTGATTACCTGTTGTGTTCTATGATTGGCTCCAAATTAAAGAATGTAAAACAAAGGACGCTCCAAATGTCTCTGCCATTGCCCATGCGCCGAAGCCTCACTTTGGAAAAAATTTGATGACAATAACCGAAGTTTTGATTACAATAAGCGAGTGATTTTCAGTGTACTTGTATATAACCGTTCCGTTCCTGGCAAAAATGATGACAATAATCGATTGATTACATTAACCGTGATTACAATAAGCGGCGACTACTGTTTTACCTAAATTCTCAGCATTTGTCCACTGCGTAAACGTTAGGCACGTGACACTCATTGCAAGAGGAACATTCAAACTCTGGGAATCATGTTAAGCTTTTTCTTCAATGGTAAATTCAATTGTACCACTTTATAATTGAATTTTTTACAAATTCTTTTGAGACCTCTATTCAATTTGATATTGTACGAAAGGATAATAACTTTACAAAATCATTTTTATTACAAATAACGTCTCGTGTTTATTGATCTTCAGTTCTTCAAAGCACAATTGATTCGTCCTAATTCAGTTTTTCTTGCGTCATCAAGGAGCGAAATCAAACACATTCTACGGATGAGATGCTGGAAAGTATAATACGTACAATCAATTTTTGAGATTGACAATGGTTGGAGTCATTCCTAGAAATGTGTGCGTGCGAGGGGCCGATCTCGCGGAATTGTTTGACGGTGGATGTCAAAAGATAACGATTTTCCAAACTTTTTAATAACAACGCCTAAAAATGCCGATATTTGGTCAACCTCTATGGATAAATGGGCATTACTGAATAGCAAGAAAAGGAATGTAAGGCAATGTTTTCCAATTTCATGATGAAAGGTTGGCCAAAAAGTGGCTTACACTGCTCCCCATTGGGGTACCATTTAACATTTTATAATAGGAATTAATGTAAACAAACATGTTATTGTAAATCTGGTGTCAAACAAACTCCTAATTAGCTATATGCGGTGTAGACTTGTTCGTGGGTTCTTGTGCAGCTTTAAGATAGACATGGCTACATAAACCAATTCCCTAATTTGGTTAAATCATTACTAATTTTTTAGCACACCTGGGCATGCTCATTAAGTTCGCATAATGAAAAATCTTCCATGATGGCGCGAATTTTTAACATCAGCGCTAGGGATAAAATCGAAGATGCCAAATAGCGCAGAACTTATAGATCCTTGTAAGATGCCTGTGATCAGATTTGTGCTGATAGACATGATTTTGATGGAAAAGATGTTTGAACGGTCGTTAAATAAATCTGAAAGTAGGTCTAAAATTATTTCTGATAATTCTAAGGTTTTAAGTTTTCCCGAGTTACGGTGTTAAATGCGTTTGCTAAGCCTATACTTATAACACGTACTGCTGGTGAGTATCTACGGCATCGACTGCTTCAATTTACATACTGTATTTATAAATAAGTCTTGTGGTGAAGGTTTTCAGTCTTTCTCAAAATTGATTTTGGGGAATGACTAACCATAGAAAATACATGTTTGAATGCGACTTTTCAATAATTTTATAAATAATTGGAAGGATAGTACAGAGGTCGTTAGGGATCTATGAAAACGAACTAAACACGTCCGTGACCAGCTGTGATTCCTTTCCGCCACCAGCAATTGTGCTCAGTCTGATAGCCCTACATCTGGATTATCGCCCTGCAGCGAAGTTTCCATTAAAGAAGGCTTGAACGTAGTACACCCATATCAATCTTCAACCACTCCTCCTGACAGACTTTTCAAAGTCCGTCTAATGTACGGGTTATGTCAGTTTCCCACGGTCCTTTTCAATAACCCAAAGGCACAAAAGTCCTTAGGTGAGGCGTCTGGGGACTTCACTGGTATCTCCTGAAAGGGGACTTCATTGGTATCTCCTGGATTCCAGTTTCTCGCTCCATGCGTTTAAGAAACTGCCGCGTCGACGCTGATGTATGGCTTGATCCCTTGTTTGGGTCTGCCCTGTGAAAAATAGCACCCGGGTGAAAAATAGGTGCTAAACGTTAGCCTGGTAGTAGGCCGAGTTAATGCGAGCCTGGTAGTAGGCCGAGTTTGGTCTTTCTATCTACCTTGTGTAGTGTCAGTTTACCGTTGTACCATAACCGGCAACAATCATGAAGTTTCTTTACATTCCGTGTGCCATTTTTCGAAGTTCTTAGAGCCTCGTGGATTGTAAAATATTACACTGGGTTTGTTGCAGTCACTGAAATAAATTATTGCTTCGTCCAATGTCACGATGTATTTCCATTTTTCACCGGCTAGATGGCGATCATAGAGCTTCCGGCAGTTGGTGCGCCGTTCACTGACATGGCGTGGTAACAGTTTGTGAACGCGGCTCTTCTTACGCTTTTGTAGGTGTAGGTCCCGATTGATAATAGTGTTTACAGTGTGATCAGATGTCCCTACCTTGTTTGCAATGGTCTTTTGCGTTGTAGGATTAGGTCCGGTGACGAGAGCTCGGACTTTACGACCACCTCTGGTGTACGACTAGTAAAGGGTCGGGGGTTGAGCTGTTTTTTCCCGCTGGAATGGCTCCACGTCTAGCCAAACCTTTACAGTCAAATCCCCATATTCGAAACACAAAATCCACGCTCCTTGCAGGCCTTTATAATTGCGGAATAACTACATTTTGCGTCGGAAAGAGCTGTTATGTACCCTTCCCAAAACGGAGCAGTTTTCGGCGCCATCATGCATAATCTGATACTTTGAACAGTGCAGAGAGATAGTTGTTATATAAGTGCCCGTTACCCATGAAGCATAGCTTTATGCTGTCGCCCTACAATCGGCAGGCGCATATACAAATCGTTTTCATAGACCCTTAATGACTTCTAAAGTTCTTAAAATCTAATGAATCATTTTTAGATTCCTTTAAAATTTCCTTTAAAAATCGATCCAACGATGGTCTGTTTCAAAGCTAACAGATGGACTGGATCAGATGAGCTTAGTTTAGTACCCGAATCACCCCGTTGTTTGAAAAGATATCCAGTTAGAATGCAGTCATTAGAAACGTGTTTTAATTTGGTACTATGAATGACATAATGCACCTGCAGAGATGCATATGTATTCAGAACATAAGAAAGTAATGTACCTGTTATGTGTAGAAATGATGCAAGTTGATGAGCATGCGCAGTGGAAAGATTTCACAAGGACATAAGACGAATTGAAAATAAAAATATTTATTGACACCAAATAAATTCAATTGAAAAGTAAAAAGGAAACCTTAATTCTAATAAACTTATCGGATATAAATAAATTAAGGCATAAATGATCAAAAC
Organism: Rhysida immarginata; assembly: GCA_023313115.1. NCBI lineage: Eukaryota > Metazoa > Arthropoda > Chilopoda > Scolopendromorpha > Scolopendridae > Rhysida > Rhysida immarginata. Next base: position 370,517 of record JAHWFO010006001.1, on the reverse strand, counting down.
AAAATGTATAACATAACCACTTCGGCACTATCAAGCATGAACATAAGCATAACACTGTAGTAGCGTGACGATTACACGCTCATTAAGAATCAAAAGTGGTATAAGGCACTTCCTTGCACACAAAACAACAGTCGTGCCGAGAGCAACCGTAGCAAAACACCAACACTATGGCATTAAGCACACAACTTGTTGATCAATAATTGATTATGAAAACGTTCTTGAGCACTCGTACCTCTGATACGTAAATTCTGCACGAAGCTTATCACATAAAACACTAACACAAATAATAGTAGCAAGTCATAGCCGGTGATGTAAATGTCACAAATTGAGAAACTTTGACACTGGTCTCAGTAGACACATTAAGCAGGACTCGATAAGAACACTGTAATTTAATATGAGATATCAATTAGCGATGGGTAAGTAACGAGCAAAGGGGTGAGCTCTCTCGATACCATTCGCTACACAAAAATTGGCGTAAACTTGTGCGGGATACTGGAACGACCAAAAGTTATTACTCACTACGTTTCTATCGGGGTTTATTTACGAGGACAAACCCCAAGTCATAATTAAGGTAAGAGGACAGACCGAATGGCCACAAGCCTTGCACATGTGAAGAGACCGAATAAAACAGAATGGCCATAGCAGAGCTCATAAAACTTGAGCTCAGGAAAAGTTAATTGGAAAAACTGGGCGCACAAGCCTATCTGAAGATTTGCGCTTACCAGATAGTCCGTGTCGGTTTTAAATATCCAGCGTGGGAGTTCGGGAAACCGCTCAGTTTCAATAGAAGGAAGATTCTCGGAGTTCGCTCTGCCACGTCGGCACGTTGATACCTTCGTCGTAGCTGGGGTCTCGTTGCACACCTCGCTCGCCGGATCACGAGGCTCGTAGCTCGGCGGAGTGTCCGCAGAGGTCACAGTCACTCGGCCGCACTCCTTGTCCTCCCTCAGGATTGCTAACAAGCTGCCGTCCTTCGGTGTCCATTCATTCGAGCTCATATTATCCTTTTTCCATCCGCTCGCTCCGACTCCTCTAAAGCCAACTCCACGATCTCGGTTTTCCACGTCATCACGACGAAATTCCCGCTCTCGCTTGTCATTGATCTCCTGGTGTCGACGTTGTTGACGACGAGCCCTACGTGGCCTCTTTCCGAGCCCTACGTCGCCTCTCTTTCCGAGCCCTACGTCGCCTCTCTCGTTGAAATAGCGAGTGCGAAAGAGATCGACGACTACAATTTTTTTGTTTAACAATTATTTATTGAACACATGAAACTTATACACACGAAAGAATGCTGTTTTTTTACACTCCTTATTTTTCCACATAATCTCCGTCCCGTTCTATGGCCTTCCTCCAGCAAGACTCAAGGGCGTGTATGCCTTGTCGATACCAGTCCTTGTTCTGTTCACGCAGCCATGTCTTCACTGCGAATCACCTCTTCGTATCCTCAAAATGTCTTCCACGAATGGTATTCTTCAATGGCCCAAACAAGTGAAAGTCTGAGGGCACTAGGTCAGGGCTGTAGGGTGGATGGAGCAACACTGTCCAACCTTGTTTCGTGATGTGATCCTGTGTCCTCAAACTGGTGTGAGGGCGAGCGTTATCGTGTTGTTATGGCGTACAAGTCGCTGGAAGCGCTTCTTGAGTTTGGTTAATGTGTTCACATATGTCTCAGAATTAGTGGTGCTGCCTCTCGGCATCACATCAATGATTATGACACCATCACAGTCCCAAAACACTGTGGTCATGACCGTACCAGCAAAAGCAGTTGCTTTGAATTTTTTCTTCTGTGTAGAGTGCGGATGACGCCATTCCATCGATTGTCGTTTTGTTTCGGGCTCAAAATGGTGCACCCAGGTTTCATCAGCTGTCACAATCCGGGACAAGAAGGCTTCCCCCCCTCAGCTTCAAAACGTTGCAGCAACTCAGAAAGAATTATTTTTCTCAGAGCTTTGCGTTCCTTCGTAAGACAGCGCGGAACCCATTGTGAACACGTTTTTAACCGACTTCAAAAAAAGGAGGTTATCAATTCGATGTGTATGTTTGTAATATTGTTGGAATTGCATAATATTCATGTATGTTAGTCTGTGTGGGCTTCTAAATAAGTATGCCAAATTTCATAAGTGTGTGTGTGTATGTATGTCACGGAATTCTAATACCATCGCTAATTCCGGTGACATAAACGCTCGCTTTCGTTCTCGGGTATTTTATAATTCCGGGCGAAATCGGAGACGATGTCATCAGCTGCGTAATCAACATCAAGACGCAGGAGCCAATGGGAGGACGAGGAGAAATTCAAGTGCGGAATGGAGGAAAGAGGACAGAGAGGGAGAGAGGAAAAAGACACGATCGACGACAGTGATGCGAAGGTTGAGCTCTCGGGAAAATCGGCTCGAAAGCAGATTGGGTGCTATGCTATCGGCAGGCTGGACGGCAGAGTGATTCCTCAAGCCCCCACGACGGAGACGGCTACGGGGCATTTAAGTGCGTCGTTGGAAAACGCCACGTTGTGCAGGAAAGCCAAGCGGGCGGAGGTTTGTGCTGGCCGGAAGCGAGATAGACAGCTGAGCGATATATCTTCTCGCCGTGCGGCAATCCTTCCCAAGGTCTGTGGCGTTTGATAGCCGACTATTTCTTCGCAGCCGTGTTACTTTTATTGTGGGCTATAAAGCCAATTTAATAAGAGTTACTTTTAAGGAGCTCGCTTACAGAGAGCTTCGCGGAGACACGAAGATTTGTGGTTTGTGGCCATGTGGGATGCGTGCGTATTTCAACTACGAGTTTGCCTTCACGATAATTAAGAGCCATTAATGTGTAGTGCTTCGCATAAAGCAATTCCTCGTCTCCTTATATTGTGATGCTATTTAAGGATATATGTTATCTGTAAAGAAAAAAATATTTGAAAGGATAAAGCCTTCTGGCTTAGTGTAATTAGGCATTTTATGTCGTATTTTATTTGCGGCTTCAAGTGTGTGTAGTCTACGCATTTTATTTGAAGTGTTTTGCATATTTGTTTGTGTTAACTTGACTTAACCGTATTAATGATATTGTTTCTTTACGGATGTTTTTAGAACTCAAGTGACTGTGTTTATTTGCCAGTTAAGGGGCCTACACCAACGCCACCTAAAAAACAAAGCCTAGTCACTGTGTCATCACACATGGGCTGACAATTCAACTTTCATTGTTTACAACAAACGAAAAAGTACCCGATGTAAACAGCGTTTTTTCGTTTGTTGTAAACAATGAAAGTTGTATTGTCAGCCCTGGTTTGATGACGCAGTCCACAAACAGTGTGAAGGCTTTGTTTTTTAGGTGGCGTTGGCTACACAGAGTGTTGTGCATTTACATGCGATGTTGTCACATTGCCACGTCATAGAGTTTGTTTCTTTGTGTAGGCTTCATATTGTTCTACTGTTAGTATTAAAGACAGTGACATTTACCCGGACTTTTAGACTATTTTCTGATTAAGACTCTGTTAATTTTACTTACTGAATCTTTGCTTATGCAGCTGGAATTTACTGCATTATTCTTTAATAACTGCATGACAATTTAATTGTGTTGTATTTGCTCATGTGATTGCTTGTTAAAGTACACGTGCTAAGTAATTAATCTAGTTAAGTAGTTACTTTAAAGATTATTTGCTTTGGTGGGTTTTAGTGCATATTGTAATTTGTTTAATTGGAGGTTACAGAAGTTTGACTTACCTTCTTTATTACGAATTGTAGCCGACCCAATCAAGTTGCTGTTTGGAATTAAGTCCTACTTACGTGACTGATTTATTGCAGTTTAGATGAATTATTATTTAGCTATTGCTATACATTTTTGGTACCTAAGTGTTTGGTATTTAATCTAGCTGAAGATTGTTGTTTAGAATACAGGCTAGATTAATTTAAGCAATTCAATTGTGTTTGTTTTTATACACCTCTTAAGTTAAAGGGGTTTTCGGTGATTAAACTTATCTGTTGTTTCATAGATATGTAACCTGGGCGTTTACATTGTATGAATCAAATATTGCATTTATTATTTGATAGTTGCTAGGCATAGTATGCCTATTTGATAGTGTGACTTTACTATTACCACTTAATTTTGTTTTCTTTTTAATTCATTTATCATCTTGTCAATAAACATTTACTTTTATTTTATTAATCAGGGCACTGTTGCATGTCAATTAATTTCCACTGCGCTACTCTCATATTTAGCATTATCTACATGTGACAATGTATGTACTGTAACGCTCTATTTTGCCGTGACTAAGGTTAAAGACCCTTGGACAAAACCACACCACCCCAAATAAATATTAGGTTACAATTCCGTTAAAAGGACTGGGCGCTGAGAGGCCAAAATGTTAATTACTGAAGAGTAAAAGACCATACGCTCTTAACTCCGTTTAAAAACTGTGGCTTTATTCAAAAGTTACAAATTTATTAATATTTTCCTAGCAGTTTTATCTAATTCTGACACTTTACTTTTAAGTGAAAGTTCGGGACTCATAACTAAATATCTCGTTACTGTTAAAGTTCAAGGTCTATGATTGCTTCCAATGTAATTCTCACTTCAGTCTATTGTCTCCGATTTCAAAATTTCGCCAACAGCTTACGGAAAAAAAATAAAAACTTTGCAAAAAATTATTTCTCCTGAAACTTGTGCTTCTTCGCTGTCCCGCTAAACAGACTTTTAGTTAACTTATGCGCCATGTTTGGTTTGTTTTTTTTATCCCAGTCAATCCGGTAAAGTTCATTTTTTCCTTTGAGTCAGAAAAGGAATCCAGATCCTCCCAACGGTTTTGGCTTTTGAATCAGTTCTGCGTTTTATGTCAAAGTAAGTCTAACAACTTTAGTTTCTTTTATTTTCTTTACTTTGACCTCTCCTTGGACAGTTATAGTTCAAAGTGATTGGATAATCTTATTTAATCCTTAATGTTCGTCAAACTGAATAATGTTCTCTCCCTTTTGTAGATTTCATTTATAGGAGGGCATCCAGGGTTAACTGCTCGACCGACGGGGAAAGGTAAGTGGGGGGGGGGGGGGGAAAAGACCTAACGGTGGGTTAATTAGTTGTGCTAGTAGGGGAAAGCCGATCTTAACTCTACAGGATACCTCTCAGCTTCAATTTTATCCGCTGACGCAAACATTTCGATCACGACTTCCAACTGGGTCTTGAATTGCGGCTAAGGCCGGACAACGAACGTCACTTCGGGCCATCCGTGTTTTTCCTCATCAAAACGACTCCTTTTGAGCGCAGACCGGGCAGAACCTCGTCTCACTTATGCGGTTTCTCCTGCAAGAAAAACAAAAAAACAAAGATTGCCTTCGGTAGGATTCTGTTAACATGGCCTACAATAATTGCCCCGTACCAGAAGAATGCGGTGGGTTATGCCATAATCTCCAGGACTAATTTTTCTCTGATATCCGACTCTTATTTGCTGCAGCTTGTCAACTCGATTGCTCCGATCTTTCTTTCGGTTTTCCAGACATTACGGTGTTGGTTATTCTTCCTGGACTCGGATCCACTGCTGGAAACTCGGGGGACTCCGAAAGCCACGCTCCATTCCTCTGGCCAGTCGACAACCACTATCTTTTCTCGACGAAAAACTTTTGTCAAAAAAAAAACTAATTCCAAATTTCTTCTAAAGACGATAACTACGCATTGTTACCGACGACGCGCGCTTAACAATGTCCACCCGGGTAAGATATTTTCTCAACGATAACAATGGCGTGATTAACTTGAATAAAAAATAAATATTTTTGCTCATATAATATTTACCCTGTCAGTTTTTGTTTAATAAACACTCTTTCCTATTACTTGAATCCTATTCGAACAATTTATTTGCATTACACTCTTTTAAAACGCAATCATTGCAGGACTCTTATCAAAAGCATCGTTTTTTTTCTTTTTTCAGGCAAAAATTGGGGAAAAATCTTAAATTATTTTCACATTTATTTGGCAGCTTAACGTAACGTCAAAATCCGTTTTTGGCGCTACAGTATGTATGTATGTATGTATGTATGTATGTATGTATGTATGTATGTATGTTTGTCCACGAATTTCTCAGAAACTAGAAAATTGAATTGCAATAATTCTGTTTTTTATTTGATTAAGCATCTTTCAATTTAGGGATAAATCCAAGTTTCATCAAAATAGGTTCAGTAGTTTTCAAGATATGGACTAATATAGCTAGGCGATAGTGAAAGTTTCATTAAAGTCGGTTTTTTATACTCTGTTTAATTTTGTTGTGTAATCAAGAGCACGGATGATTTCACACACACTTCCTTTGCTGATTGATAGCTCCAGCGCCAACTGCAGAATCATTCTGCGTCGGTCCTGACGAATAAGCGCATCAGCACGCTGCATCTTGTCAGGTGTGACAGCCGAGGATGGCCGCCCCGACCGAGGCAAATATTGGAGCTCTGCCGAACCGCTTTCTGATGGCCTCACCCTCTGTGCCCAGCGACTAACCGTACTCCTGTCGATTGCTGATGCTCCATAAACTGCACATAAACGTTTGTGAATGTTTCCAACCGTTTATTACTCCGCAGTGAGAAATTCAATGACGACACGCTGCTTGTAACGTACAGTCGGGTGCAAAAAGGTTTTTACCTGCTCCGTAGGGGCTGAGCTTTCTGAATGTTGATCGGTTGCAAAATCAGGTACTTGCACTGAGAGTCAAGGCAGATGAGAATGGACTTGTCCCTTCTGAATGAAAATAGGGTAGCAGCGATACAGTATCGTTCCTGACAATAATTAGCGACAGCGGCTGACAGCAGTATCGTTAAAGTCTCTGCCTACTGCCTCGAATGGCAGAGTTCGAATCCGATATGGATAGACTTTTTTTTGTTCAGTATCGCGTTTTTGATTTCGTTTAAGTTTTAAAACAGTGTATGTAAAGAACACCATAAACAGATTAAAATTTTTTCCATCCAAGTGTGCAATTTGATCTGTTTACTTGAGGGTTTAAAAAAACTTTTCATGTTAATTGTCATATCATCCTTTATTCTATATTTTAGTTTTTAATAAAATATACACTAATTCATACCACCGTTACTTTTACAAAAATCCTCTTTTGTTCAAATCATTTAATATTCTCTACTATTAAAATATAATAATCCTATATATTAAAACACAAAGCATCTTTTGTAAGAGCAAAATTGGCACTTCTGCGCATGGCCATCTGAAGCCAACAAAAAAAGTTACGACAATCCATCGGAAGCCAGGAATTGTTGTAATGAGACAATATTCAATCAGTGCTACAATGGAATCAAGCCAAAAACTGTGGACACAACTATAGAAAGAAAAATAACTCGGAAAACACTATTCCACATAATAAATTTTAAAATAGTGGAATAGTGTTTTAGAATTCGTTTTTAAAACTTATTATGTGGAATAGTGTTTTCCGAGTTATTTTTCTTTCTATTCAATCACTGTTTTGAATTAAATAAACTGAAGATTTGCAGAAAGAAAATCCTGCCTTGATCATTTTATGACGTTTCCTTGTGACTACTGAAAAACTCTGAAAAGGTTATGTTAAATGTTATATAGTTAGAAAGAGCTTTAAAAACTGATCATTTTATCCGCTGACACTTTGTCTCAGTTTAATACTTTCAGAGAAATTTAGTTTAAACCTATTTTGATTTTATATATTTAATTAACTGATTTCTTATTCTTTGTGCATAACGAGATATTTAAGCTCTGATTATTCTATTTGTTTGTGCATAATGATTATTCTATTTGTTGCTCTGACAATTTTTTATTTTATTATTTTTTAATTAAAGAGATGGGGATTAATAATATGATGGGTTGTTCTTCGTCAAATTTTGACGGGATCCATCTAGTTATATAATAAATTAAAATAAAAATTTAGGATGGTTTTGGCATATATGTCATTGATTATTTTATATACACACGAAAAATGAGACTTGTAACCTTTCGAGCAGTCAAAAGAAAATAGCTTCCACTTACACCTGTAAATCACTTTCGCATCACATAAGAGCGCTGCATCAGCTTATCTCTTGATCACGCATATAATTATATCGATACTGTGCACCATTTATGTTACACTATTAACCAAATAGATTAGTTTATTAATAAAACAAAAATTCTCAACAGAACAGTCAAAAAAATCTTTTTTGTCAACATAGTTGAGCACGTGACGTAAAACTTGCCTACCCGCGATGCTAAGCAAAAACTTGATGGAATCGTTCCATAGTAAGCGTGCTCGACTAGACACCTGGAAAAAGTAATTTCATTGGATTGAAGTATTGTAAGGAAGCCGAAAAATTTTGATTTAGGTAAAAACCTTTATGCACCCGACTGTACATCACTTATAGACACCATGTTGTTCCATTGCTGCACGTACGCTATCTGTCGGAAGAAACGGAAACTTTGCGCGCGCACTCCGAAAACTTCAAAGAATGCCTATCTCAAGTTTCGCATTCGTATCATTGTTGGGGACGGAGATAACAAGATTAAACAAAGTGTAAAAAAACCGACTTTAATGAAACTTTCACTATCGTCTAGCTATAATTAGTCCATATTTTGAAAACTACTGAACCGATTTTGATGAAACTTGGATTTATCCTTAAGTTGAAAGATACTTAATCCAAGAAAAAAAGAATTATTGCAATTCGATTTCTAGTTTCTGAGAAATACGTGGACAAACATACATACATACTGTAGCACCCAAAAAAAAAAAATTAAAAAATTCAAAAACTTTTTGCGTATCAATTTTTTTTCTATTCTCGTGAAAAATAGGGGTGCTGCCTCTCCTCTCCCTACCAAACTAGAAATCGAATTGCATTAGTTCATGATTTCCTCGAAGATAACTTTCCTCCCTATTTCTTATTTGCAAATAATTAACCGACTTCAAAAAAGGAGATTATCAACTTTATGCGTATGTATGTAATATTGTTGGAATTGCACAATATTCATATATGTTAGTCTATGTGGGCTTCTAAACAAGTATGCCAAATTTCATAAGTGTATGTATGTATGTATGTATGTATGTATGTATGTATGTATGTATGTATATATTGTAACGTTCTAAAACGATATACACGATTGACTTCTCCCATCTCACCTCCTCTACCTCCCCAGGGTCCAAACAAAAGAAAGGAAAAAAAAAGATTTCTCTGATAAATAAAATTAAAATGGATATTCCTAAACAAAAGAGTTAAAGGCCAACAATAATAGATGTGATCCATCGGGAATAATAATACGTTAACAATGGTGTGATACGGACAATTAAAGGACAACTCTACGCAAAAAATCGATTACAATTTTTTTACAGAATATCATTCTTTGATATAAATATAATACATTCCCGTTGAAATATTTAAATTTGGTCCATAATTTCAATATAAGAAACTGCTTTGAAAAGTGAAAAACGGCGCTTTGCCTCTCCCTTCCGCTGGCCGTTTTATTTCGGAAGTGAGGTAGTTTGAGTCAAAGGAGGCCAACGAAAAAAGACAGGCCCAAACGCGGAAAAGTCACCTGTCCTTAGTAAGAAAGGCCCTGACGCAAAAAAGTCACCTGACCAACAATCCAGCGTTCATTGTTTTCAACAAATGAAAAAATAGTGATTGTTAAAATCCAAGATGGAAACAATGAACATTACATTGTTATTCGGATTACATTGTTGTTTTACGTTTGACTCCAACTACGGCACGGCCTCACCCAAATCCCACTCATTATTTTTATTTTTTCACACATTTAGAGTTCGAATTAATTTTTTTTAAATATGCCACGTTGTTATTAATAGGTTAGACTTTCGATTTAAATAAAGTTGTATATGACCGTAGAGTTGTCCTTTAAGATTTTCTAAAAAGGTTTTCTCCGGCCTTAACGATATAAAATAAATAAAAGAGACATGAGCTACGTTGTTGAGGAGAACACAACTCGCCATATTGATGTCAAAAATGCCAAGATTTGATCTTGGAGCTTCGGATCGTGAAAAAATTAATACGGCAACATAGAAGACGACAAAGGCGAATATCACTGCGATATTCGTAATCTCCATACAACGATGAATGAAATAAAAGAAATATCCAGGGATAAATATATATTCTGTTGAGAAGATTCTCGAAAATAACTTCGTGGAAATCAACATAGATCAAAAAATCCTGTCTAGCTGGTACAGAGAAAATTAATAGGCCAGGTCTAGAACACAAGACTGCCTTTTAACGTTTTCGTTTTATCTTTAGTTCACTTTAGATCGTATTCGACGGTTCCGCACCATCTAAAAAGTAAACATGATTGACGGAACAAACCAACTTCTTCGATCAACGTATGAGATGAACGATACGCCGACCCGGTTGACTCCCACCCAAGGGAAAATGCAGCTACCTGTGGAGGCTCCAACGACACGTGAGGTGGTGTTCGTATGTCGTAAGTCCGTACTAACCTTTCCGAAGTCATGCTGCTAAGATTTTGGAATCCTTACCTCGCCTATGAATATTGTTAGTTAGCTTTAGTTTCCCCTCCTTTCCTCTTTCTTTACCGAACTTACCGACATATGTTCCAACCACTTTAGTCTACAAGTGAAAAATATTAATACTTACCGTATATTTCTAACTTCTGCTGGTAAAATATCCTTCTAAGAAACTCTATAGGTTAATGGAAGGAAAATAGAACCCCAGAAGAGCGTGCGAAGTGATGTTGAACTAGATTAAGCTAAACCAAAAGAATAAAAGGAAATGAACGCATTTCGTCGTTTTATTAACGAAAGTATTGCAAAGTTAACTGTTAAAACGTTAATCCCGAAGGGGTAAAAATTGAGAGAACTATTCTCTGAAAGACTTAAGAACAGTATAATAAAGACTACTAACTGTCGTTTCCTTATTAAAGGTGTAGATAAAAGAAAATAATGTTTGACTATAAATTTAGTGATATAATGGGAAGAAAATATTTTCTTTATTCAAAACCAATTTATCGTCTATAATGAAAATGCCCATTGTTGAAGAGATTTTTGACTGTTTAAGATGATTGTATCAAATTAAAAAAAATTTTTTTTTTTTCTGAACGCCCGTTGGCGAGTTGTTTACTAAAGGCTTGACCCCTTGATAATTAAGTAATCTAATCTTTGTTTATGTTGTTATATTTTCAAAATATTCTTGCTCACATATAAAAGCAAAATAAAGCCACGGTTGTTCGTCAGAAAAAAAAAATGCAAAATTGCGTTATAAGCGTTACAGTATGTATGTTTGTCCACGTATTTCTCAAAAAACTAGAAATCGAATTGCATTAATTCTTTTTTATTGGATTAAATATCTTTCAACTTAGGGATAAATCCAAGTTTCATCAAAATCGGTTCAGTAGTTTTCAAGATATGGACTGATATAGCTAGGCGATAGTGAAAGTTTCATTAAAGTCGGTTTTTTATACTCTGTTTAATCTTGTTGTTGTTGTTTCAGTCCGCATCTCCTTTTATACGGAGACTGACTGCTTCCGTTATTAGAAGTTTTTTCTCTAGGAGAGTATATTATTTGCAGGTTGTTTACATCACATTAGGTTGTTTGAAAGGACCTAGCACTCTTGTCAGCAGTTTAGAATTTTCCAAAAATTTCATTAAATGTACTACCACATTTCGTTGTAATTTAACGTTCATAATTGATGTTATTAATATATTTGATATCGTTAATTCAACATTCCTTTTCTTTAGCGCACTAGCAAATAAATCTCGATGACCATTATATAGAGGGCACCACAGTATCACATGCTCCACAGATTCTATACTTCCACAATTGCATTTTTCCGTATTACTTAATTTTAGCTTACATAAAAAGGCTTTGAGGGGAATATGACCGCTTCTTAATCTTAGTAGAGATTTCTTTTGCACAAAGGTTAAAAATTTGGGTGATATTGAAGTTATATTTTTTTTGTTTATCCAAGGTAATAATTTCCTATAATGATCACCATGCGTCTCATGTGTCCATTCTACATTCCAGTGTGTATAAGTTTCGTTACTTAGGTGTATCTTGAGCATCTTAAAATCATATCTAGGCTCTTTGGCACTCCTATTCGAACACCGAGCCCACTTGGCTAGATTGTCTGCTACTTCGTTACCTTCGATTTGCTTGTGCCCCGGAACCCATAACATTTTAATTTTAAAACATTGGTCCATCATTTCTTTAAGGTAGTAAATAATGTAACCTATTAATCCTTTGTTAAACCATTTATTTTTCCTAATTGCTGAATTTATTGCTAGAAGTGCGCTTTTGGAGTCCGATATAATTAAAAACTTGCCTGGTTGTCTACTAATTAAATCTAGCGCCTTGTGGATTGCTAATAGTTCCATGTGAAATGCACTATAGGTAGGCTTTATTTTTTCTGAAAGCATCATTTGCAGCTTCGAATATATTCCGATACCACCAGTGTAGTTTTCTTTATCAAAAGAACCGTCTGTGAATATTTTAGTATAATCTTGATATTGTTCGATAATCATATTTCTCATCTCCATTTTTATTAGTTTTGCTGGTAAGTTGCGGCTGATGTCTTTTGGAAATGTAATGATATCCTCAATATCATCCATTCTCCATAATTGTTTTATTAAATTTACTTGACATAGTCTAATTCCTTTACAATTATTTATTCTTAGTAGTTTCTTTAATAGTTGTCTAAACTTCCAAGATTTAATGCAATTCTTAATATTCTCCTCCAGTGTTAATTGGTCTGAATATTTTTCAGACGCCTGCATATATTGGTAGATTAAAGCCACAGATTTACTTTCCCATCTCATTTGGGGAGGTGGGATTCCAGCTTCTATGTACAAGGCCGGAATTGGTGTAGACAGTGGAGCACTTAGTCTTAGACGAATTGCTTTTCCTTCTAGCACTAAGTTAGGTTTCATGGCTGCTGCCGATATCATAATTAAGAGAGGAGCTAAACAGTCTGAAGTGTACAAAAGCGATTTCAAAAGGGTTGAATTTCTGTCCAACTCGGTCCCCATCTTGTTTTTACCAGCAGATTTATTCTGGCTATTCCTTATTTTTGCTGGTTTCTTTGATGATATAGCTGCTATCTCTAATTTAAGTGATCATCCAATATTACTCCTAGGAATTTATGAGATCTTCTTGTTGGTAATCGGGTATTGTTGAGATAGATGTTAACTAATGGGGAGACCCCCTTTTTGGTAAATATCATCACCACAGACTTATCCGCTGAAAATGTCATATGGTTATCATTCCCCCATTTCGTCAACGTATCACAGGCTGCTTGGAGTTTCTCTCTAATTATGGCAACAGACGAATCATGCCACCACAATGCTATATCGTCCGCAAAAATATTTTTTTGATAGTTTGAAGTCAGATCCTTAAAAATATCCGAAATAAATATATTAAATAATATCGGACTAAGTACTGATCCTTGCGGGAGCCCTCTTGCTTGTTTTATCCAAATTTCACCTCCCGGGTAGCGCATTCCTACTTTTCTATACTTTAGAAACGCTGATATCCATGTAATAATTTTTCTGGGAATCTTTTGGTCTATCATTTTCTTGATCAGGGTTTCATGGTCCACCGCGTCATAAGCTTTAGAGATATCCAAGAAGATAATTCCCATGTATTCCCCTCTATCCCATGCAGCGTGGACATCATCCACTAGGTTGATGATCGAGAAGATGTGGTTGCGTCCTTTCCGAAACCCCATTAAATAGCTTGGGTAAAGGTTCTTATATTCCAAAAAATGTTGTAATTTAGTGCTTATCAGCCTTTCCATTATTTTAATGATATTAGATGATAGTGTTAGGGTCTATAGCTAGTAGGATCCGAGTTTGGTTTTCCAGGTTTGGGAATTGGTAATATGTGCGACATTTTCCACTGCTTAGGGATAATTCCCGTATTCCACGATTTGTTGAAGTGATTTAGCAGAGTATTTCTTTGGTATGAACCAAGCAGTCTGATAGTATTGTTTTTTATCCCATCTGGACCCGGAGCACAATTTTTGGCTATAATCGCGTTATCTAAATCAGTCTTTGTAAACGGCATTTCCCACTCAGTTTGATCGTCCTCACTTCTATAGTTGGCGTGAAAGGGGGTAGGCCAAGCCAGATGATCTATAAGTGGAGGAAGTATAGCAGTCTGTAGGATACAGGCAGCTGATTCCGCTGGGTTAAGAGGGTTTCCCTCTCGGTCTATTATTATTGGAGGAGTTTTAACTGGCTTATTTTGATAAATTTTTAATATCTTCCATATATTTTGCTTGTTGTTTATTATTACATCCTTCCAGTATTTTCGTCTTGTTTTTTTTAACAATTTCTTACATCTTGCCTTTTCTTTTTTAACCCGGATCCAGCAGTAGTCACATTTGCAGACTTTAAATATCCTATTCGCCTTGTTTCTTTTCCGAATAGCTTCCTCACACATCCAGTTCCACCAAGGCGGTCTTGGTGGGATATATCTTTTGCGTGGCAATCCTCCACACAACTTCCCTTGAAAATCTTTGATTTGTTCAATAATGTCCTTACTTTCGTTAAAGGGGGTGTTATCAGGGATCAGATCACATTTTAAGTTAGCAGTATCGCGTCTGATAGGTCTATTTTTTGGTATTGGGGGCAAGCAATTTTGAATTGTGAGTTTAATGGGCTGATGGTCGCTGCCAAAGGTACCCTCGATAATTTGCAGACTTAGCAGATGTTTAAAGTCTGCTGAGGCTATCGCTATATCCAAATTTGATGCAGTCCAATCTTGTTTGGGGGGATAGTAAGTGGGCTCAGATGTGTATAAAATTTGTAAGCTTAAATTTTCAATGATTTCTTCCAGGTAAGTTCCATTTGAATTTGATTTCAAGCATCCCCATACTGGGCTTTTGGCGTTAAGATCGCCAATAACTATGTATGGGGGGGTGAATAGATTAAACATTTTCCACCAATGCTCACGTTTTATATAGCCTGGTACGTAAACACAGTATAAACGGATCCAAGAATTGAATAAATAGATGACTAAATCAATTATAGCTACTTCATTCAGATGTCTTGTAAAATTAATATAATGTGGGAATCCAGCTGCCAATGAGACTAAGTTCCCTCCGCCATATGTGCATCTATTATTTTGATAGGTAATGTAGTTTTTGATATTAATTTTTGTATCTTTCGCCAAAAAAGTTTCGCATATTGTCAATATATTTGTTTTTCTTTTTAGCAGCTCTACGTCTTCCCAATTGGACATGATACCTCTAGCGTTCCAATATATTATGTTTATCTGGTTGGTTTTATGCGTCATAGTCAGGGAGAGGATTATTCATTTCTTTCCACCAAGTTTCCAAATCAGCAGTCCAAGGTAAGATATTCGGAAAATGACCTTTCATGACCCTGATTGCTTCTTCCATCCCCTTTGGGTCATTTAACTTATCTGAATAACCCATCAACGTTGAGATAAAAGTTTTTACCCAATTACTAAACATAAATTCCATATTTAGGTTGTCTGAATTATTTGAGTTTCTAACTTGTTCTTGCGTTTCTGACGAAGTTTCCTTAGTAATATTATTATTGGGTGAATTTCTAGGTGTAGTCAATTCCATGGTGAATGGGGACAATTGCGATAGTCTTATATCTGAAAAAGTCATGTTTTCTTCTGTTATGGCATGATAATTTGAAAACACTGAGGATCTCGGGATGGGGTCAGCTTGAGGTGATGGCGTATTTGAGTTTTCCTCTCTTCCGCATGTTGTGCACGTGAAATTAGTGATCATGTCTTCATTCTTTTCAGCTTCAGGTGCAGTATACTTGTTACATGATTCAATTGTGTTTTGGTCACTTTCAGTCTCATTTGTGGTGTCAAACGGGCGCCGGCTTCTTACTGTAGAAGCGTAGGCCTTCGTGCAGGGCTCTGTTCCCCTAATTCCATGTCTACTATCTTTTTTGCATCGTAATAGGATATAAATAAATTTACCATTTTCGCCCTGATTTGTGCTTCGTATCGGAATCGTGGGCATCCTTTATAGTATGGTGAATGATTTCCAGTGCAATTTGCGCAGATAAAGTTTTCTGCCTTACAATTACTCCTTATATGTGTCTCCTGGTTGCATCTCGAACAAGTAGCTTTTTTGATGCACCTAACTTTTGTATGCCCAAACTGATGACAGTTGGTGCATTGCATAGGACGAGGTGGCGGGCGACTCACGGAGAATATTTGGTTCTCAAATCTTATTTTTTCAGGGGGGATTGGAATCGAAAAATAAATCAGAATCTTCCTATATTTTGCTCCTTCATATGGTGCTGGGTACTTTTTTATATCAGTAATATCATTACCATAATCAGCAAAATCTTGTAGTTCGTCTGCTGTAACGTCTGCTCTAATACCGTATATAAAGCCTACAGAGGTTGACAAGAATTTTGGTACTTCAAAATTTAGAATGTATGATCCAATATCAATAAATTCAATGCATCTTTCAGCGTGCTGGATGGAATTGAATTTTATCAAAAACTTTCCCGATTGGAGTTTGCTTATACGCGGAGAGGCGCCAGTTAGAGAGCTAATAATTTTCCTGACAAATCCTACGGTGTAATCCTCTTCTTTTTGTCCATCCTCAGTGGGTGAAATATCTAAAAGTAGCCACGGTTTGACTGCCGTTTTTAATATTTTCGCAATATTCAATTTATAATATTTATCTTTATCTTCTTTATTGGGTTTGGTAGGTGTTCCCATTAGTGAGCATGTTCCCTGTTTATTTTTCCCCATGGTAGAATTAGAATGGGTCATTACTTTCTTACTTTGAGCATTTGGATTTTCTTTCGTTGACAAATTCTTGGAAGACTTTTTTGTAGTATTT
The DNA here is from genome assembly GCA_023313115.1 of Rhysida immarginata. Classification (NCBI taxonomy): domain Eukaryota; kingdom Metazoa; phylum Arthropoda; class Chilopoda; order Scolopendromorpha; family Scolopendridae; genus Rhysida; species Rhysida immarginata. Next base: position 353,762 of record JAHWFO010006001.1, on the reverse strand, counting down.
ATCTCTTGCTGATTGCTTGTTTTGGCTGTTTTAGAGCCATGTCGAGATCGTGATCTACTTCGAGATCTGCTCCGTGTTCTTTTTTGTCTCCCACCTTTATCTTGCTTGTTTTTTCGCTCTTCTTCCATTTCCAGGTCCAGATCCATTTCCATATTTATCATAATCGAGTCATCTATTTTCGGCGACTCTGCTTCCATTTTCCCTTCTTCTGTTCTTTAGTTAGGCTTGATCTTCATTACTAAGGAATTTTACTATATATTTTAACTGCTGACTTTCCCACCGATAGGAAAAAAGAAAAAAGCAGCTTATATACACGATATATAATTTTTATGGTTTTTATACTCTCTCCGAAAAAACTTAAAATTTTTTTTTTAAAATAACTCTCATATATGCAGAGCTTCTATAAGCGTTCGTTCTCCACAGCCCTGTTTAATCTTGTATTTGATAATATTGACAATAATGAAACAGTTGAAAGGCAAGTCGTGCACGAACTTTGTTGGCCAACAATAAAGATTGAAGGTAGATTTGATGCGGTTGATTTGTGATGTTTCAAAATTTATAATTTTATACATCACACGTTTTTAATGTTTTAAACATTAGTAAAATTGGCAAATTGATAAAGCCAGTTTTTAATGTGTCCTTTTATCTGGTTTGTTGATTTTATAAGGTTATATCCTTTCGTCTAACTGCCTTTTCTGAGTAATATTTATATATTATTTCTTGTAATTTGTCAGTTTAAAAGCCTTTTGAATTTTATCAACAATGGCATAGATGATTTCTATTGTTGTAGTTGTTTTCTAGATATTCTTTTTATTTGCATACTTATGCTGTTGAAGATTGATTTCCTATTGTCACTACGTGCTAGCCGTGTGCTTTCGGATTGTTGCTCAAAGTGTATAAATTCAACTGCATTAGAAAATTTTACTCACTGCTCTTGCACTCTGCCAGTATGCAACCATGGGGAAACAACATCTCCATTGGGGACTTTGCCTTCGAGCAGACTATTTTCAATTTCCAATGGCGTCTGCTGCACCATGGATTCTATGCTCTCCAGCGTTTACATCCAGCGTTTTCACCAGTCGGTTCTGCTGGTTGCCTGTTTTGTGGGTCTCCTGAATCAATCGATCACATATTTTTCGAGTGCCCGTTCGCTCGGTCCATCTGGGATCGCCTTTCATCGCACTTTGGACTGACTGTTTTCTACATCCAGGCAGTGCGATTTCTGATGGACTGTTCCACCGGTGCTGCTTATAAGTTGGACCTAGCCGTTTCCATCGCCTTATTCAATTATCTATATATTTAAGTTACAAGGCAGTTTCTTTCGACAGTACGTTGGTGAAAACTACTGCATCTGTAAACTTCATTTTGGTCTTAAATGAAAGGTCTTGGTCTGTAGATTTGTCAAATTTGGTTTAGTGCCATAATCACTATATATTAGCGCTAATTTACAATTCAAAGTTGCTTTAAGTGCACGCGTAATAATAGGATAAAAACTGAAACGCTTTTGCATTGTTGTTGCACTTTTAAGCATTGTTGACGACTGGTTGAAGCACATGCAAGAACTAAAAAGTCACCTGACCATTGTCGTCCACCATCATCTATATATTTAAGTTACAAGGCAGTTTCTTTCGACAGTTCGTTACTGAAAACTACTGCATCTAGAAACTTTATTTTGGTTTGAAATGAAAGGTCTTGGTCTGTTGATTTGTCTAATTTAGTCTATATGCCCATAATCACTATATATTAGCGCTAATTTACAATTCAAAATTGCTTTAAATGCATGCGTAATAATAGGATAAAAACTGTCTTTACGAATAGCACATAATTTTCTATTAATTACTTACGTACGATTATTTCGTTGGCCTCCGTGCATCGTTCTCCGCTTTTAAGCTGCTCTATTATTCTATTATTATCTGACGATTTTTTATTTATTTTTTATATTAAAGAGATGGAGATTAATAATAAGATGGGTTTTTTTATCGTCAAATTTTGACGGGATTCATCTAGTTTATTTTTAAATAATATACTAAAGCCCACTTAAGCCGATGTCGCAATAAAATGCTCTCTACCACGTCAGCCCACGTCAGCTACAAATGCATTAAACCCAGAAGGGAAAATGCTCAATAAAAGCAGAAGAGGTACTTCGAAGCTTTCTAATAGCTGTTTTAATATCCAAATAAGAAATATCTCTGAGCAAACAGACATCAGTAGTAAAGAGATGATCATTTATTTCTTTTATATATTTGACAAACCTGGAGCAGCAGAAATTGAACTGTGTAGAAATGTTTAGCAAAACAGTGGCATTTGGTTCATATAGGACAATGTCATTTTCGATGAAAAGAGCAGTGCAATGACGATGAGGTTCCCTTTGCTTCGAGTTGACAGACAGGGTGATTATAAAATAAGTTCGCCTACTCAGAGCCCTCTAGAGCCCAATCTAATGAACTGATTGTGATGCAAATTAAAATGTAGGCTATTCAGACCAAGGGAGAGAAAATTCCGGAAAGAAAAAAATTAGTGCAAATTTTCATTGTGGCGCTGTGGAATGACAAATGGAGATTTTAAAACTAGTTTTATTGTTTTAAACAAGCAGGCAAGGTTTTTGTTTGATTACAGCATATGTTCGTTCTCAATATCGGCCTTATTATTAGCAGAAAGTTTATGCAAATTAGAAAGTCAACATACCCAGAATGGAATGGATTGATCCATTCATTACATTAGGTTTAGGGTCATTCCACGAGAAATCGACCAATTTGCAAATCAATGGTTGCTCGGCCATTTCAGATTTTTTTTATTTTTATATCATGGTTATCCTTAACATTCAAAAGTACAAAACAATCTAATTTATTTAATTTTTATCTTCGGCCATCTTGGTTCTAGACACATTGTTTCTCGAGGCGGCAGGCAAAAAAAAAGGCGTTTCAGGGGTTTTAAAAAGTGGCTACCATTTCACTCCTGTATAAAATATAAAATAGAGTAAAAAAAATCTTTTTAAAAACAACGTTTTTAGATTTTAAAATAAAAATACACTCAAAAACAGAATAAAAGTTTTCGTTGCTTAATATTTTTTGTGAATAAGAATAAAAACGTTGGGCGTTCATTGAATTTACACATTAATGAATGTATAGGTTATCATTATTGTATATAATATTTAAAATTATAAACTGCATAGGCTGAGGAGAATTTTAGATGTTCCCATACATAAAATTCCATAGGCTGAGATCAGGACAAAGGAGATCTCCATGTAGCTATAATTCATCCAGGAATTGTTTCAGAACACACATTTATATAAACATGTTTCCTTATTTTGTTATAGGAACCAAATACGTATAGCCATCGGACTATTTTTGTTATACACTGTATATTAAATGAGCGCCCCAACGTTTTTATTTTTATTAATAAATATTAAGCAAAGAAAAATTATTTTCTGCTTTTGAGTGCATTTTTATTTTAAAATATAAAAACGTTGTTTTTAAAAAGTTTTTTTTTAAACTATTTTATTATATTCTTTTTAGTCTTTATCTTATTTTATGCAATGTTTCCAATGAAGTTTACATTTTCAGTGTTCAGAAAAAACCGAGATCAAATACAGGGTGTTTCAAAATTATGTACAATAAATTTAGTGACATATACTTCAGACCAAAAGAAGACGAAAATGTTCTATAGCACTTTGTCTGGAAACGATTTGTTTGCGAGTAATCCAATATGATACAGTAGGGAAGCACGGTAGTTAGCGGACGATATTTTAGCAGTTCCAGCGTTTCGACCCAACACTAGGTTGAGTGGTTTGTTCCATTTAAACCTACTTTAGGGTTGTTCCATTAGTTGTGTACGGTTGTTTCCATTACTGTAGTTTCACTACTGTACATCCACTAGGAATATCAATTTCAGAACGTTTGCGTGCTTTGACATACGCATTACGATTTACGTAAAAAAAAGTCATGTACACGTATTCCAGTGCAGAATACACTGACATGCACCTAATGTATGGTCTTGCGGACGGAAATGCTGTGGAAGCAAGAAGACTCTACCAAGAACGCTTTCCGAATAGACGTTTGCCAAATAACCGAACATTTGTATCTGTCGACAGACATTTGAGGGAGCGTGGTTCCTTTGGCCGTCAAACAGGACAAGGGCGGCCTGTAGCACATTCTCCGGATGAGGAGGATGTGATAATTGACATCATACATGATGAACCACAGACAAGCACCCGTCGTATTTCTTCCATGGTACACATTCCGCACTCATCTGTTTGGCGCATTCTTCACCGTCAGCTTTTGTATCCATACCACTTGCAACTGGTTCAGGCACTGAACCCAATGAACTAACCACACCGACAACGATTTTGCCAATGGATACAACGTCGTCATGCTGCAGACCCTAGTTGTCTCAGCCAGATACTTTTCACGGACGAAGCAACCTTCACCCGGACAGGAATCGTAGATTCTCACAACCAGCACCATTGGACAGATGCTAACCCGCATGTTACCAGAGCTCGAGCGCATCAAGAGCGTTTCTCCGTGAACATTTGGTGTGGAATTGTCGGAAATAACTTAATTGGCCCTTATGTGTTGCCGCCACGATTGACTAAGCGAACGTATCTTTTGTTTCTGCAGAATGCATTGCCAGAATTACTGGAAGATGTTCCTCTTTTGATAAGATCTAACATGTGGTTCATGCATGATGGCGCTCCAGCACATTTCAGCCATGTTGTGCGAGCACACCTTAATGCTGCATACACGAATCGGTGGATAGGTCGAGGTGGACCGGTAGCCCGGCCTGCAAGATCACCCGACCTTAATCCCTTGGACTTTTTTCTGTGGGGTCATGTGAAAACGATCGTCTACAGCACAGAAGTTCCTAACATTATGGATCTGCGACAACGAATTGAAAATGCATGCCAAACCGTTCGTAATGCTGGCGACGAACTCTTCCATGACATCAGACGGTCGCTCATGCAACGAGCCGAAGCGTGCGTGCGAGCTGGTGGCGGGCACTTTGAACAATTCCTGTAATATGGAGCCACGGGTTTAGTTGGCTGTATCGCGTAAATAAACCGTTTCCAGACAAAGTGCTATAGAACATTTTCGTCTTCTTTTGACCTGAAGAATATGTCACTAAATTTATTGTACATAATTTTGAAACACCCTGTATAACCCAGAAGTTAATCATTCGTATAAGTTCAGCCAACGCTTGATTATTGCAAGGTTAGCTTTGTGCAATATATTTCTTCGATGCATAGGCCATCTAGCACGCGTACACGACTAAAAGCCACATGACCTTCTTCAAAAAATTTTGGTCCTAAGTTTACCAAAGCATAATCCACTGTGCACCCTTACCTCTTACGCACTTTGGTTGCCCATGACAAGATCAGTGATAGCGTTCTTCGTTCCATCGTTTCAAATCCATATTTGGCTGGAAACTGGATGGATATAGGTTGAATAATATGTACATCATCCCTTCCAAAATCCATAAACTAATGGAATGTAAGTTTGGTACAACAGTGCACGGTGGAAGTGAAGCCATATTATTTCTCGAATTCAATTGCACAGTTCACAAGTCCTCTAGAAACATTAACGTTGGATCTTAACATGACTTTGCTCCTTCAAATATTTCTAATTTTTTGGGGAGAGCTCCAGTCTTATTAATGTCTGCTGGTATGATATTGTTCATATGGACATTCTCGATGTTCCCCATGCTCTGCATAACATATACACAAAATTTCATCACTAACCGTGCAATAACGCCGTCTGCATTCCGCGCAGAAGTGGGGAACTTTAATTATAACCACCCTGTATGATGGTAAGGAACTTATTTAAGCACTTTTTCATTGTGTTTATCTACTTGCCTTCTTGTTGGATAAATCCGCAGACCTTTGTCTATGGCAATTTTTTTTGTTGCTTCTTGGAATATCCTCTCGAACTACAATGCGGAGTGCTCAGGTCTCATTTCTCCAACTCTCAGTACTTCAGTAGATCGATAAACGTAAAATCAAGGTTTTGTCCCATTTTCTGTTTCAGTTCATAGACTGTTAAACAGCCTCCATAGATGTGTTACAGGTTGCCTGCCCTCAGGTTGTACATAATTATACAGGCTCATTGCCGACTCCTTTAATTTGTGCAGTTGCATCAGATGACCAAAGAACATGACATTTAAACCTTCGAAGAAATGTTCATACTTATTTTTTAGTTGTCGAAGGTGCATATCAATCATGCATAACATCTGATATGATACCATTGATATTTTATCGATGATTAGGACTTGCACATTTTTCCATCGTTGTCGCATAATTCTCAAGTCGTTGCATCTTTGTACTCCGACCATTCTTCTGTACAGGCAGTTTTAATGTCTTATGAATTGTTGATTCACCAATTAATCGTGCTGCAACTCCAGTCAATGCACACACTTTTACAGCTGTCTTTGCTTTATTTGATTTTTCAGTAAGTTCAGTAGGAATGATTTTCCTACTCCAGCTCCGCCAGTGAAGAATATTCTTTTTCGTTCTAGGCCGCCATGCAGTTTGCATGCAGATGCATCCTTTGACCATTTTGAACATTTCTCTGATCAGCATTTATTGCTCTTTGTGCAGTTTCTAACTGTTCTGCGTCCATTGGTTGATTTGGCCTTTTTTGTTATTCTTCTGACCGAGCGGGCTTGGCTTCTTCGAAAAATAGGAGTGTATGAACTTGATTAAAGGCATTCTCTAATTGTCTGTCATGTTGATGAAATGTTTCCATAAACTCAGACATTTGTTTGAGCAGTTGTTCATTTGCTAGAAATGCTTCTTCTGCCGAGTTGAATTCACCTAATAACTCTTCTTGTTTATCGGCCTCGGTGGCTCAGTGGTTGCGTGATCGCCCCTGATGCCCGAGGACGCGGGTTCGACCCCGGCCGAGGACGACGAGGATTTTTTCAGGGGGAAAATCCTGAGATCACGCACTTGCTTCGGAAGGGAAGTAAAGCCGTTGGTCCCGTGTAGTCGTTTGCCGGCTGCACGTTAAAGAACCCTTGCGAGGCAAAATTTGCGGCCCCTCTAACGCCGTCCTGAAATGACCATGGCGGTTGAAAAGGACGTTAATACCAAGAAAACCAAACCAACTTTACATTGTTTTACGGGTGAGTCAAAAGTCATTGTACGAGGGGAAATCAAAAAGTCAATGAGTAAATTTTTCACAGCAAAACCATCAGGTATTTGCAAAAATCATTATATACATCATTTTGAAGAGACGGCAGGCGTGTACGCTTTCTGCATGCAGAGCTACAGCTGTTCCAAAATGGCGGGTAAGCAGGCGGCTGTGGAGATTCGGAGTGCGGTCATGTTTCTGAGGTCCATCGCGAGTTGTGTGCAATGTAAGGTGCGCAAAGTTCACAGCGGGATGCGAAAGTGTTCTCCATGAACCATGTTCTGGACTGCCGCGCACCTCCATACCCGGAAAAAAAATTGATGCCGTCCAAGCTGTGGCACTGGAAGTGGACATTTCATACGGAACTACACACCATATCATCCACGAAAACTAAGCTTCGGAAAGTATTAGCAAGATGGGTTCCTAGGCAGCTCACACAAGTGCACATGGAGAACCGCATGGCATACAATTTGCAGCATTTACTTCGGTACAACAAGGAAGGACACTCATTCCTTGATCACATTATCACCGGAGATGAAAAGTGGGCGTTTCATTACACACAGGAAACGAAGGAACAGAGTATGGTGTGCAAACATACCGAGTCTCGTCCTCCAAAAAAATTCAAGACAAGACCTTCCACAGGAAAAATTATGGTTACTGTTTTCTGGATCAGCCAGGGTGTTTTTCTTGCTGATTTTCTGGCCAAAGGAGAAACTGTGAATGCTGCTGCTTATTCTGCCACAGTGGATCGGCTACGAACTGCTCTGCGCCAAAAGCATATGCAGAAGGCTATGGACGAGATCATCATTCTGTATGACAATGCGCGTCCCCATATTGCTGCATCAGTGTCGTAAAAAACTGCACTCCAGGAAGTGGGAAGTCCTACTTTCACACCACCGGGACAAAGTATTAAATATTAATAGCTCAGGTGACATTACACGGGAAAGTAAGTCGCAAAATAATAAGGATAGAAGCAGCGCGTCGATGCTTCGCAAGCAAACACGACGGTTAAGACAGAAAGCGAAAGGGGCTCTAACGATCTTTTGCCAGCGAGCAGGAGAGCGAAGATCCAAAGTGAGAAGAGCTCTTGAGGTCAGCTCGCGAGCAACGAGTTGGCAGTTATCCAAAGGAAGCGAGAGTACTGCTTTCTTCGGGGCCCTTGCTCCGTTATTTGGTGTTTCGGAGGTAGACCATTTCCTGCATGGGGGGAGAAAAACAAAAATCAGGGAAAATTGGTCAAGTTAATATTCCGGGATATTTGGATAATTCTGGGTTCGTTAGAGGAACGCTATTATGGAAAGTAGAGTGCTTTAGCTAATTTTATCGGGGACATAATACGGTGGTATATATTTGTAGAATTAGGAGGATGTTTCTTTTATGATTGGGGCGGAGATTAGTAATCAGAAGAATTGTGGGGAGGGTGAAGAGGTAATTTCCTTTTTGGAATCTGTTTTTATGAGATCTATTTTGTGTAAGTAGCTTCCGCTGGGGAAGTGACCACTTCTCATCCTGATCAGAAGTGCAGAATTTTTCTTGGAGAGGTGGGGTAGACTCAGGGAGATTTTGTTTAAAGTCTGGAGATGAAGTTTTAAGTGATATCCAGTAATATTATTTTTCCAGGATAAGTTCCACAGCCGCATAAGATTGTTTTTCAACGATTTTGTAATATCACACGAGGGAACTGGGAGGACTATTGTGTCGCCATACTGACGCCCATGATCAGCCATACTAACGCCCATGACGTTACCCTTTATATTTTTGTGGCCAGGGCACCATAAAAAGTTTATAACAATTTTTTGAGAAAGGAAGTTAATGATTTGGGAGCAGATAGGGGGGGGGGTTCTAGAAATTTTGGCGTCGACTACAAAGGTCATTTTGCGCCTTTTACACAAGTTATAACAGTACGCAGCCCGGGACAAACACAAACGCAGCCCACGGCAGGATTCGAACCCGCAGCCAGGCGGACTCGAGAACTAGAAAGCCTACGCCCTAGCCCTCTCGGCCACCTGGCCGGCAGGGAGCAGATAGAAGTGATTGGAGATGCTAAGCGGCTCTGGGAAGCGCTTAGTTTCGCTTTGATGGAAATTAAAACCCTTTTAGAGTCCGAGATGATTATAATTTTTTTAAAGCGTTGTAGGGTGTCTAGGTCTTTTTGGCTATTATCTTTATGCATTTGGTAGATTATGTGTAGAGCTTTAACAATCGCCCAAGCTTCTGCTGTGAATGATGACTGGATGTTTTGTAACTTGTACGAAGTATATAGATCATTATCAGGGTTGTAGATACCTATGCCAGCAATTTGGGTATTATGGTCAAGAGAAGCATCAGTATACCAGTGCTGAAGGTGTGAATATTGTGTGTCAAGTACCATGATTCTATGTTTGGAGGAAGGGAATTTTTGACCCAATAAGGAATTTTCACGGTATCTTCTAATTGTAGGTGAGAACAATTGGGTTACGAATTAAAGTGAGGGGCATAAGACTGAGATTTGGGTCATGAAATTGCTTGAAGGTGTTGATGCACAGTTGTCTGGTTTTCTGAGATTTGAATAAACTGTTGATGATGATGTCTTTAGTTTCACCTTGGTGGGAATGATTTTCCAGTTGGATCCAATTTGCAATAAATTTTGAGATCTTAAATTCCATCGGAGACTTGGGGGGGGGTATGATAATGGACATAAAGTATGTCAATAGGAGTGGAGATGGGGGCAGCGGCACCCTTCCGCAAGAAGGAGTTTTCGCAGATCATAATTGGTTTAATAACAGATGGGGGCGCAGAGTAGGAGGAAGGGGGCAAAGGCGTCGGAGGTGCTACAGATTAGAGATGTATAGAGGGTTTTGTATAAACTGTGTGGGGGCCCCCAAGAATAGTTGGAGAGTCTTTTCAAGACCCCAAGATTTTGTTTCAGTTCTATGTAATGTTTCCTAATTGGTTATGCCAAGTCATACCTATAGAAAAATAGATCCCCATATATTTATGGTCAGTACGTGTTGGGAGGCGACAATTATTTAAAAAGAAATTGATGTGTATTTTTGCTTGGGGTTTATAAAAAGTGATGACCACAGATTTATCAGCAGAAAATGAAGGAGGTTTCTGGTGTCCCTGTTCTGGAGGTCGTCGAGGGCATTTTGAAGGGAATAGCGAGTTTTAGGGAGGCTTTTATCAGCAGACCATAAGATGATGTCATCAGCATAGATGAGGAGGGTGGTCGTTTTGGGAGAGTTGTTTGGGATATCAAGAATGTGAATAATAAATGAGGGTTGGGCTGAGGACGCTGCCTTGTGGAAGGCCTTAATTTGAAATTATTTTGAGGTCCGGATTTATACCGGAGATTTGAAAACGTCTATATTGCAGAAAATTTTTTATCCATACACAGTAGATCTGGGGAATGTTTAATTCTTTTCATTTTTTCCAAAAGTATCGGGTGGGACACAGAGTCATACACTTTCTTAAGATCAAGGAAGACTGCTGTACAGGCCTGCTGCTGTAAGATACTCGTTGTATTCTTCAGCATGATAGATGGCGTCCGTCAAAAGAAA
>JAHWFO010006001.1:290871-322256 GCA_023313115.1 Rhysida immarginata | reverse complement strand
TAACTGGCGAAAGATTCCAATGCCCTTGTAAATTGCTCCTACCCTATTGCTCGATGTTTAGTTTCTTACTATTGACTCAGACAGGTGACACTCTCACTTTCTCGCGGCATCCATGATTCTCTATCGAGCAGCATTTTTGCGGGTTTACTCGTAAGGTAATAATGAAATTTCTTTTGATACTATTTGAACAATAACACATATAAGGGATAATTGATTATTATTTCGTAATCTTCCTTTAGACATAAATGGAAATTTGAAATTTCTTTCGTATTCTTTATAAGGAATTAATCTGTCTCAATGTATCTTTAAATATTTAAACTCAATTCGCACAATGTAGCGATTGATATTTCTCATTACAGTATTTTGCTGTATTAACGTACATTTAAATATTTTTTATTTATTTTGAGAAATATTTTTTCTTTTGCAATGGAGGTCACAATGCCAATTCCTCAATTAAATCATATTGTATAGAATATTCTTTTGTACAAATCATATTGGGGCGATATGCTGCAGTCATGGTTGGGTCTTGGTGCAGTTTGAGGATAGGAATAATGTTCGTATTTTTCCAGACTTCAGGCATGTAACTTGTACTCCAGCTTTTGTTTAGTAAACTGAGGATGGTTTTGACCGTTTGTATTGAGGTGTTTGAGGGTAGCGGCAGTGATTTTATCTGGCCATGGTGAAGCGTTTTTTAGATTGCGGATGATTATAATGAGTTCTTGGAATGATATCTCAGATGACCAGTGATCTTGCTGAAGCTGTATAGGCAAAAAGTTAGACAGAGAAGAAGAGGAATGGTTGATCACAGGGGGGGGGGGGGGGTGAATTATAGCCTGTCGCTTGGTTTAGTTGCTGGGAAAAACTTGTGAAAGATTCAAGTAAGGCTTTTCCAGATTCCAATGGATTTAACGGGGAAGAGTCTTTATATATGACTAGAGAGATCCCGTCAAAACTTGAAGGTAATCAACCCATCTCCATCTTGTTTTCCCTGTAGTGTTGTTTATTGTTATCGTCGTTAATTGTTTACGTAATTGTTGTTGATTTGATCAGCAATGGTAGCAAAGCTGTTGATTGTGACGCCATTGTGGAGAGGATAGTTTGGTTTGCCAGCGTAAGCAATTCCAATTGTAAATCAGCGCTAATTAATAATATTGAAGACGAAAACTAAATTTGACAAATCTACAGACTAAGACCTTTCATTTAAGACCAAAATGAATATTATAGGTGCATTAGTTTTCATGAAAAAACTGTCGAAAGAATCAGCCTTGCAACTTAAATATAGAGATAGGCGGACTTCTTATTTTAGGGTGCAGTATTTTTCGGATGATTTGCCATTGGCTAGCAGGGTTTTTTATGAAGGAGGATAATAGTATTCATCCAATAGGATTTTCGTTCTTGTTTTAGAGTTTTTCTGGTTTTTGTTTGTTTTAGTTTCATCCAGCAAGTATCATACTTGCATCAATTGAAAACCCGTTTGGCTTTATGTCGTTCCTGGATTGCTGTGTTGCATTGTTAACACCACCATATAGGGCTGTCATTCTTAAATCTTGTTTTATTCCTGGTTGGTTGAATTAGGTACACCCAAGGCTGTAATTCTTCTAGAGAGGTAGGAGGATGATGGACATTCAACCATGCGTTTGCTGGCAGATGGGGGGTGTTTTTTATAGGAGAGGTGGGTGTTTTTGCATGATACCATTTGATTGAGGACTCAAATGGGCCCAGCTTACTCTCCTGGTGAGGGTGGGTTCAACTGGGACGTGATCACTTGCAAAAGATCCTTCTATTACCTTGCTGCGGGTGTTAAAGGGGAAGGTCGAGTCAGTGATTCCGATTTCAAGTATGGAGGAGAGTGTTGGCGGTTTGACGGGAGTGAACGTTTAGGTCTTCTTCTAAAATCAAGTGTTCCAGGATTTTTCCGTTATAATTGTGATCGTTACATCTTCAGAAAGGGGATTTACTGTTATAATCTCCTATAGCTAAATATGGCATTTTGAAGTTGTTTAGGCGATTGCGACAATTTGGTTGTTGTTGGTGGCCTGTCACATATATGGAATATATATTTTTCCATTTATTGTGAAGCCAAATTTTTGCTCCTTGGACTGCTATTTTTTCTGTTTGTTGGCTATGAATAATCGCGTGTGGAATGTTGTTTTTGATACCTAGAATGATGCCCCCTCCCCTACTTGTTCTATTTTGAGTGTAAATTGACCAGTCATTAAGGTGGAATTGGTCATTATCCGCTAGGAAAGTTTCAGAAATGATAATAATGGAGAAGGGAAAGTGAATTTTTACAAAGTCCTCCCTGTTCGCTCTGAGCCCTCTTATATTCCACTGCAATATTTTTATTATATTGAATTTGTATTTGAATTAGGAGCGCTTTTGTCGCAACTTGTGGAAGTTTTATTCCACCAGGATTCCAGTTGATCTATTTGATGGGAAAGATGTTTGTTTCTGTTTTAAGGATGTTCGCTATTCCACTTATAAACGAGTCAGATTGAGAGTTAGAAGGATGAAAGGATGACATGAATTGGATAACAAGTTTGATTAAGTGTATGCACAGTTCCGTAGGTATGCTCGATATATTCCATGGTTAGTGTTTCTTGGGACAGTTGTCATATTACAGTGAGTTGAGTCCAGATTTTGAAACTTTGTTACCTGGTTAGGCTGGTTTTCTTGGGATGTTGGCATTGTGGAAATTTTGTTGAGTGGGGAAGTTCTTTTGGTATTTTGTTTGTTTCATTACATGCTGAGAGCTTGAATGATTGCTGTAGGGGGGTGAGCGTTGTGCATGAGATTTGTGAGAAGAGTTGGGAACAGGCCGGGGATGGGTAGGGTGCCGGCGATTGGGGGTAATCTTAAGGTATACGAGGAGCAGGTTGGGGCATGGTTATGTGTGGACTGGAAACTTGTGCGTATGATTTCAGTTGGGAATGTGATTTTGCTGAGTTAGGAAAGTTTGTTGATATTTTTCGTTTTGCCTCAGTATAAGAGATTTGGGATGTGGTCATTATTTCTTTAAGTTTAGATTCTTCTAAGAAACTAGGACAATTTTTATAATAAGCTGTGTGTGGGCCTCCACAATCGATACAAAGAAAAGGGGAGTTTTTGCATCTTTTGTGTTTGTGTGGTTTCAGTACATCTGAAGCATGACAGGGGGATATGGCAGTTTTTTGCTGAATGACCAAATTTGTGGCAGTTCTTGCATTGTAGGGGTTTCCTATATGTATTGATGTTTCAATAGCTTGTCTCCTATAGAAAATGTATGTTGGGAAGATCGGAATATTCAGGAAAATGTTCAACTTGCAGAAATTTTCACCTTCATAGTCGGGGGTAATTTTTTGAATATATGTTATGTGCTGTCTGATGTTACATTTTTTTGCAAAGTTTTCTGTTGAGATATCGACTGGTATACCCGATATTTCGCACACACTAGTGCAGGTGTAATGTGGGATCGAGAAGGAGAGGGTGTAGTTTCCCACTTGCCTGGTTGCCTGGTTGGTTGAAGAGAATTTAGCCAAAAAAGAGCCTGAGTGCATTCTTTGAAAAGGAAGCGTTGCCCCAATGGTTCTCCAAAATATTGCCGTCATTGTATGGATGGGGATGTTGTTACTGTTACCATTTTTGTCCATAGAGGATATGTACACCCATGGTTTATCCGCACGCTGAAGTTTCGCGGTAATATCATTTGTGTCCGATTGGGCATTGATTTTGTGGTTTTCTTTTAACGTTTGACTAGTGTTTATTGGTGATACTTTTTCGTTATTGTTGTTGTTTTGATAGGGTTCCTCAGAGTCGTTAATTGGCAATGTCCATATCTCTTTCATTTAAGTCTGAATCTACATGAGGTGAGGGAACTGGACTGGGTATTCTCGGTTTTGATTTTTTAATATTATTGTTTTCTTTCATGCCGTTTGCATTTTGAGGGTTTCCAAGATTGATGGATGCCTCGGAGGTTTTTCTCTTCCGACTTTCTACAGGTTCCAATCCTTCCTGTGAAGCATGGGACGAGGATAATAAGGGGGTTCAGGGCCGTAGCCAGGACGTTATCTTGGGGGGGGGGGGGGTCGATTTTCAAAAATTCCGGACATTTTTTCAGAAAATTTCACTGACAAATTGTGAGTCGGACCTTTTTTCAAAAATTCCACTGAGTCGGACCTTTTTCCATATTTGGGAGGCGGACCTTTTTCCATAATGGTTTGGTCGTCAACCCCCCTCGACCCACCCTCCTGGCTACGGGCCTGGGGTTATTATACTCATGCTATCCTCTCCCGTGTCCCATCGGGTGTCCTCCTCTGTCTCCGCCATCGTGGCAGGGATGGGGGAACGAGTAACTGGTTCTCTTGGATTTGGAGGCCAGTATCTACTTACAGTTTAACGCTACTTCCAAAGGGAAAAAGAAAGTGGTTGGTGAGTTGTTCAAAGTTTTTTTTTTACTGTTATTGACTTTTTATGTCAGAGCAATCGAAGAGGAAGACATGCTAGTCCGCCATCTTGATTCCTCAAGCGAGAGCAGATGCGCGTCGTTGGCCAGTCACCTGGAAATCGGGATAAAACCAGTCCAGGTTCTCAGCTCAAGTGTTGGCGCGCTCTTACTGGCGACGCATAAAAGCATGAACAGTAGGGTAATTAAAAGACGATATAAAAGAGTTCCAAGGCAAATGAGGTTAGTGAGTTTTCCGTTGTTGCCAGGAATTTGGAAAATGTTTCCGATGGTGCTGTGACTGCTTTTCTGCGTACAGGTGGTGGGAATCCAAGGAAATTTCAACAGTGTAAAGAAGGAATTTCTGCGAATTCAGTGCGTTCGCCGAAGCAATGTTCTACAGAGGAAAAGCATCAGGAAAAAGCAATCCCTGTCTGTGATTCCGTTTTAAGGCATTGTTCTAATTGCATACAATTTGAAAGGCGCTATTCCCTGAAGTATATTCACAGTGTGCCAGCAACGATGAAGGCTTTCTCTGGTCATCTTCCCCGTAATAATGATAGTTCTAAAGAACAGTTGAATACGTCTATCCTGTCATATTCTTCAACAATAATTCGACATGCCTAATTATGATACCAGGCAAGAGTACTTTTTAAATCATAATATTATTAGAAGGAACCCTTATTATTAGAAGGAACCCTCATAAGTAGCCCCTCCTCATCGAGAAGTGATTCCTACGCAGTACTGAAAGATTGTAAACAGAATCTACCTAGGATTTATGTGAACAATGCTTATAAAGGATCTCAGTTTCTGCCATGGTCGGATTCAATGCCGTGATGTTCTACACCCATTCGCCCTGCAAGTATGGAGCCTTCAACGCAAAGTTCTACAAATTACCCACACTTGGCTGGCTTCAATATTACATCTGTATGATACTACTCTACCTTGTTCCGTTCATTGCCTTGCTATAGTTATTCTTGTAGAATAAGTTAAACTCTTTAAGCTTATATCGTTCGTTGCTCAAGGATTATTGCGACTCATGTTTAATTTCATTTCGTCTTATTAAGTAGCGGAAAAATGGAGCTAATTATTGTTTGCACAATGTCCGTCTGTCCGCCCGCCCGCCCCCTTCATAATTTACGCATTTTTTGAGGTAGAAGGTTGAAATTCGGTATACAGATTCCTCTAAGCAAGATCAACATTACTATGTGTCAAATCCGGAAAAAGGAATTAGCAAAGAAAACAAGATCAAGAAGGATTTGACAAAGAGGAAAAAAAGAAGAGAAGAAGCCGTCCCCTTGACAAGGAGTAGACCCGCCGCAAAAACGGAGAAACAGCGGGGAAAAGACCATTGGTGGATGAGAGAGGCAGATTCGAAAGATGATAGGCGGACCCACGGCGCAGAATCGGCCCAGGATCCACCAAGGAGAAATAAAAGGAGAGGAACGGAAAGGAAGAGACAGGGAGCAAGTGGTGAGCTATTGATGAAGTATCGACGGAAGACCGATAGTGCCTAGATTTTCTCGCCAACGTAACGAGTGTGTGTGTCTGAGTGACTTATAATTTGTGAACTTAGAATTATTCACGCATCAACCAACAAACCAACGCGTGCGTAAAGAACTTTAGTGCATGTGAGTGACCCTCCTCCCAGCGACCCCGGGGGAGGTTGCACCCTCCCCCCTTGAACTTTTTCAAGAATTTTTTTCTTCGCGACCATGGACCGTATGGTTTTAATGGTCGCTGATGGACCTTTTACTGTTTCATGTTTCATGAAGGAGCTCTATGCCAAGACAGGCATACTCTAGTTCTAGCTTCTGAGGACCCTTCCGTTTTGGTCTTGCAGAGACTCTCCTCAACAGAGTCGAGTCTGACTGAGGGTCAGTGTGTGTTTGGTTTGGAGGGGGGTGGTACGTACGTGTGTGTATATGTGGGTGTGCATTAATGTAGGGGTTTGTTTGTTGAGTAAGCTGGAGTTAAGTTTTGTGGTCGGTATAATTGAATTAGTGTTGTAGTAAAGATAGTTATCAAAATTTTACGATGATATTGTTATGCAGGGTCAGAGATTTGTTTGCGCCAACAATGCCTTAGCCAAATAAGGCCGAGCTTTGTTGTATTGAGGAGAAATTCTCGGTATAACTGCGTGTTTTTTTTCAGAATATAATTGTTTGTTAAATTTTTTTTTATGTTGTTGTTGTTGTTAAGCGAACATCGTCGGCGACGGGTGTAATGACGAATTTAGCGATGAACGATGTTTTGACCCTTGTCATGCAAAGATTATTCGAAAATGTCAGTCCATTAAGCCCTTGTTCGATAATTAATGCATGAAAGCATCTGGAGCGTGCTAAGTGTTTTTATTTGATAGAAATTACATAAAAACTTCCTAGCCCGCAACGAGCTTTGTCAGAAGTAGTTTGATTATGCTGAGAACTCCGATCGGCGAAAGTTATGCCGTCCCCATTACGAGTGTGCATAGGAATAAAGACCAACAGAGATAAGAAGACAACTTGCCATCTATGCGGTGAGATCGTTTCAATTTGTTCTAAATATGGGATAAATTAATGTGATCTTCAGTTAGACGAAATCAATTCGAACGCTGGGTAATTTAGATGTATAACCATCGTTGCTGGAACAAGTTCCGCGGACTATTTTCCCACGCGTTAATTGGGTGTAGAAACAAGTGAACAGTCAAAGCCAAGTAATATTCGCTCTCAAAAGAGAACTGCGCGGGGAATTTCAACACTGTTGCGGTAGAAACTGAAAACTGTATTATAGAGTCAGAAAATCCGCGTTTCCAATGACGATCATTATGTAAATATTATGTAAATGGCTGAATAAATGCTTTGTCTTGTAATTTAATTAAAGTATGTATAATAATAATTGTAAAGAGCTGTGTAAGCGGACTCAATGTTAATTGCGCACGAAAAGGTGCGGTGTTAGGACTCAATGTATAACGAAAGCTACCGAGTAGATAATTGAAGGAAATATAGTTACTCTGAGAACTATATCACAGGTGTTAATATAGTAAGGGTTACGGTATCCCTCTCTAATTAAAAGGGAAACACGACGCCTGAGCACGTGGAATGGAAATGTAGAAAACAAACCTGTGGTTGCCGAAATGATACGTAGATTGAGTTGGCACCACTAAAACGCAGTGCTTGAGTTGCTTATACAGGCTAATAGTATAAAATACAATATATGAGAGTTTATTACCACAAAGTGTATGCTTTATTAACAAGCACGGTAATTTGATATTCATCTTGGAACTGTTATTAGTTTTAGTTTTGGGGCCCCAGTTCTGTTGAATTAATTAATTAGTTAAATGATTGTTAATGGTTTATTTAATTGGAATAATGATTTTTTTGGTCATTAGTAAATATCAGTATTTTCCCGAAACACACTGTGTCTAATTTTTTTTTTTGGTGACCTCTAGCGAGTCCACCCTCCCTAGCCGTCACGTTCGAAGGTTGGGTAAGTCCCGCGACTCAATTAAGGTCACGCCCCCTCACGTGGGTGGCACATAATGGCGCCCGAACAGGGACTCGTTAGTTCGGAATAATCCGGACTATCGAGGTCGCCTTAGAACGGTGTGTTTTGAGTTTGTTGTAAGTGTGTATGACAGTCAATAAGGACAAAAGGAGATTGTTTGTGTGTAGGAGAGTTAAATAATAAGTGTAAGTTATTTGTGGCCAGTATGGCCCGATTAAGGTCATGCCCCCGCACATGGGTGGCACACGAGAATGCTCTGCAGACTGTCTTCTATTGCAGACCGCATTGTAGATGCGGAATTCATCAAAGTTGACAACACCACCGTCAACTTGTTTCATGGTGACCCTAGCCACCTTACAGTCCACGTCAGGGGGAGTTCGCCGCTGCTTTCCACGGCATATATTAAGAATTTTATGTCTCAGTTTGGGGAGGTGCTTGGTATCCACTGTCCTGAGCACCCTGACTGGCCCTGACTCATGACTGGTGACATATTCTTTGATATACGCCTGGAACAGGAGATTCCTGACTCCCTTGTGATACACGGAGAACGTGTCTTCGTGTCATACAAGGGAATGAGGTAGTGCTGCTGGTACTGCAAAAAATCCTCCCATGTCAGAAGGGACTGCCCTCTTCTGAAGAAATGCGAGACATGTTCTCACATGGTAGGCAAATACCATCGTTGCCCCGAGAGGATGGACGGCATATCATCAGCAGGTGTAACATCGCCTCCACCGAAGAAGACTTCAATTTGGGATGTTGCCGAGCCACAAAATTCGGTTTCATCGGTGCCGCCTCCATCTAAAGCTTCGGAACCGACACCTTCGCTTCCATCAAATAGAGCGGAGAAACCGCACCAACAGCCATCAAGTGACATCCTGATGGCTGAAGAGGTGAACTCTGCGGAAGAGGACACCAGCGCTCCATCCACTCTTCCGGAGGAAGAATTTCCGGCTCTTCCTCCTCCATCAAAACCGACATCACAGCCTGTCGTGAATTTGTGTCCTCCTCCTAATTTACCAGTGTCATCTTCGGTCCCAGTGATGAACTCTAGTGCATCTACTCTGCGGGAAGGGCCTACAGAAGCCAAGAGCCCTCGCAAGAAGAAAACGAGATGTCACCATAGCAGAAGGGACGGCAAGGCATCATCGTCTTCCGAGAGGGAGAGCAGCGCAAGTCATCAGCATAGCTCATCTCACCAGACTCGCTCGCCACTCCGACGATCTTCCGAGCATCAATTACCATTTCAGAAGCTCCAGTCTTCGTCGGATAGAGGTTAGTCTCCCTCATCTCAAATCCTCAGAATGAAGGTCATCTCTTTGAACGTTCGTTTCCTTGGCTCCTCATGCAAGCAGTCGGTGTTGCTAACGTTTATTGCCCTGTACAAGCCAGATATACTTCTTTTGTAGGAGGTTAAATTAGCCTCCAAGCAACAGTGCTACGATCTGCCTGGCTTGCACAATCAGCATCCTTCTGGACAATTTTTTATAAACTCCCACTCGCCGAATAGTAAAGGGATTGTGACCATCATTTTCAACCCGTCCATCCAAATGCCGAACTATATGTATGATTGCGAATACAGGGTGATTTTGTTAGACGTCGTAATATCCAGTGTCAACTTCCGACTGCTTAACGTGTATGCTCCATGTGGTACAGCAGAGAAACGAACATTTTTTAACGACATAGACAGTTACCTGTACACGTCTCTTCCTGTAGTGATCGCTGGCGACTTCAATTGCCATCCTGACGAACATAACATCTTTTCATTCGGACATGTGCATCATCTGTGCCAGCAAAATGCATTATTTGATCTCTGGACATGCCATCCACAAAGTGTACAACCTGGGTTCACTTACCATCAAGGACCCAATGTGTCATCACGCCTCTATCTATCTTTGATTGATAATGCTTTTGCTGGTGCACCTGGTACAATGGAAGTCATCCCATGTTCCTTTTCCGATCACAGTGCCATCATGTGGTCGTGGAATCCTCCATTGCCAGCATCAGCTACAGGGAAGGCTTTCCATCGCAACTGGTTCGTGAACGTTTCTCTGCTCGATGAGGAGGAGAACACGAGTTCGTTCGTTCAGTTTGTGGAACGTAATCTCCACAACGCGCGCCCGTCTCTCGCCTCGTGGCTAATACTCAAGGAGAAAATCAAACGTTTCTTCAAGAAGATTGGAATGGATGCGGCCAGACGGTGGCATCGTCATCTTCTCATGCTTCAAGAAATACTTCGGCTCCTCCGCAATTCCACCCCAACTGAGGAGTTTGCTGGTGACATTAAAGAAGTTAAAAGTGAGATCAACGCCTTGATGAGCTAAAATCTCTTGGGCTGCTGACGTCAGGCATATGTCATCAGCAGCATTCGCAGAGGAGAAAAGACGAGCAAACATTAAACGATGTCGTCGTCTAGTGGTGGAAGGTGGAGTCGTGGAAGCTGATTCTGACATCTTATCAGCCTTTCATGCCCACATTGCATCATTTTTCAATCATCCAGTCGCCCCATCGGATGCCATGAGGTGTTGGATAGAAGCACTTCGGCCTCTTTCTGAGGATTCTGATGCCTTCAGTATGCATCCCTTCACGGAAGACGAAGTTAAGAAGTTTCTGGCAGCGAATGGGCGTAGCCAGTCTGGTCCGGGCTTGGACGGCCTTTCGTACTCATTCTACAACGCGACCTGGAAACTTCTTGGGCCTTTCCTGGTGCCAAGTACTCAACTCCATCTTGGAAAATCCTTCCTCCATTACACAGGACTTCACCATCGGGAAAATCATCTTTCTCCCTAAGTCCCGGATCCGGAGAATGTGACCCAGTGAAGACCAATCACCCTCCTTAATACGGACTATAAGATCTTCACTGGAGTCCTTCAGCGAAGACTTAAACTGTTCACCGATGAGTTCTTTGATCCCGGACAATCCTGCTCTATTCCATGTCGCAGGATGTCCGATAACTTAATTACCATCAGGTGTGTTATGGAGGAAGCACGTGTTCGTCGGCAGACTCTTGCTGTGCTAAGCATTGACCAGGAAAAGGCCTTTGATAAAGTAAACCATGTGTTTCTTTATGAAATTCTTTATAATCTTCGTCTTCGGGCTTTTACTACGGTGATTACTGCACTGTATACTTTGGCCACATCATGAGTGGCGATTAATGGTTCACCCACATTTGAACTTTTAAAAGGTGTCAGGCAGGGGTGCCGTTTATCCCCCCTCCTATACATCTTTTACTTAGAACCATTATTGCAACATCTTAATCGCCACCCAGATGTTCGAGGATACGATTTGCCTGCAGCGTCCATCAACATCAGGTCGCTAGCGTATGCAGACGACATAGTGCTTCTTGCGTCGGATTCGTATTCCCTGAGCATTTACAAAGAGACTTTTGACCATTTTAGTACTTCGACGGGGAGCACCATCTACCTCGTCAAGTCTAAAGGTATTGCTATTGGGAAGTGGACCAGTGACTATCTTAAACTCTTCCCAATATCATGGTGTGATCAAGTAACAGTGCTAGGACATGTATTTTCCTTTTTACCAGATATGGACTCTTGTCACTGGCAAGCAGTTATTGAAAAGTGTGTCTCCCGCCTTGACAAAAATCTTCGTTTCACCTCATCGATGTTTGTCAGGGTGAGGTTTATTAAAACTCATGTTTTACCACTGTTGTCATCTAAATGCCTGTTCACCTTGCCATCCCATCATCAGCTACGAGAAGTGCGCGGAGCAATTATTAAGTATGTGTGTGGGGTTATGATGCCAACTATTACCCAATTAAGAGTGACTTTATTTTTATCCCCTTCAGCAGGGAGGGGGTTTGGGGCTGCCAGACATCAAACGACACCTTATTGTGGCTAGAATGGCCGCATTGATTCGAGCCTTCCTCTTTCCCCCTCCTATCTGGGCGAACTTTATGTTTTTTCATCTCCGCTTCTTCTGCAAGGTGAATAGGCTTCCGATTCCATCTTCGTTGCCAGTGACGAATAATATACGATTCTCGGACTTTTACAAAAACATTCAATTGGACTTATTGAACTTCATTCCCGGACTTCGACAACTCGACCCACAAGACTGGGGTAACCTAAAACTTGATTGGTTCTTCCAGCAGTCCGACCAGGGTGCGACCACTAACTTCTTGCAGTCACACCCGGATTATCCATGGTCAGCCATCTTTAAGGCAATGAAAGCAATTACGTTTGACAGAACATCTTTTAACTACCAATGGCGACTGCTGCACCATGGATTCTACACTCTCCAGCGACTCCATCTTTGGAGAGTTGTCGGGTCTGCTGGATGCTTGTTTTGTGGTGTCGAGGAATCCATCGAACATGGGTTTTATGAGTGCTCCTTCGCAAAATCCATCGGGGATCGTCTTAAACATCACTTTGGGCTGAATAATCTTTCTTACCAGGCAGTACGATTCCTGATGGACGACTCCATCGGTGCTGCATTGAAACTGGACCTGGCCATCTCCATCGCCTTTATGAATAAAGAACTGTGGCTTGCTCTTGTTGATAGAATGAAAGAGTCAAACCCGACATCTGCTGTAGTATGGAGGAGAGGAGCCGCACATCTGAGGTCCTTCCTCCTCCTCGAGTGGCACCGGCTAGGTCCAGCTTTTTTAAAAGGCGTTATACGTCATCAAAACGCCTTTGTTTGGTTATCCAGGGGGGTCATAACACTTATGGACGTCTGTTTATGTTCCCCATGGACTTCTGATAATTCACCGGTGGGCGAACGAGTTTCTAACGAAGGCGTTTAATTAAGTGACACAGCCCTAAGATAAAGGGCTGCTCAACTCTTAAGGCATGTGCGCCTGAATGCCGCGTTCTTAAAGATCTGGTTTAGGGTATTCGCTGGGGCGAACAACATCAAGCCCCAGCTCCAACAACGATGGAAGACTGATAGGATCGATGACGGGACCCAACTCAGGATGAAAGGCGGCGAACACGGAGCGAGGACTAAGGACTGTAAGACTTATGAATTTTGTCATCCATTGTATCTTTCCTCTGCTCTTAGTCCCGAGAAGCCCGTTGGGAATAGTCACCAGGCCTGGCAACTAACGAGGAGAGGCCCGCCGAATCGAAACGCATCGTATCGAACTCCATGCCAAAATCTGAGGGGCAGATCGAGGACATCTCGCCCGAGGAACATCCGGGACCATCAGTCTCCACCGATCGTCGAATTGCGCCGTTGACAGAAAAGGCCGACTTGCCTGCCTGCCGAAAACGATGATAGCGTCCGACTCTTTCTCCAAGTAAGAAAGGACTTTGCCTTGCATACAGACACCGGCAGCATATGTCCCCTGAAATCGCACTCCGCCCAGTATGCGCATTCGGTGCAGCTACAGGAAGTTCAAAGTGCAGCGCACTATTTGGCAGCTATAGAGGAGCCCAGATACGAGATTGCTGACCAGTCAACCGTCCCCTTAGAAGACTCCATTGCGACGAATCCTGCACAGCAAGCCTACCTGGGCAGTAACGCAGATGACATGACACGAACCAAGACAGAATACGATATTCTCCTGTGGAGACTGGAGGCACTGGAGGTGGCCCTCCCCTATTCCATTATAGCCGGCAGTAGCATTGGGCGCCCACGCGATTGTCCGCGCTTGGACTTTGGAGCAGCTTCCCTTGGTAATATTTGTATCGTGTTAAGACGAGTGTGCCATTATTTGTGTACCCATTTGCTGGGAAAACTTACTTGTATCGCCATCGTGCTAATTCGTTGTTCTATTTCATACAGCCTCCTCCTCCCGGTCGACTTACCCAGAGCGGTTGCCGCTATCTGAAATTGCGGTACCTTGAGGTCCAGGCCTTCATTCCACGTGGTCGGAAACCTCCTTGCAGCGACTTACCTCGGAGCCACTTCTTGCCGGCGACGACCCTGCAAGACTGGGGTATAATACAGACCATAGGAACTCGAACCCTTCACTTCAGGAAGTGACAGCAAACGAATTGGACTGAGATCAGAATTACTATATTCACTTAATGAATCCATATATCTTGCGAAGAGTCAAGATTTGTATTAAAACTATTCAGTTTAATTAAATTTATTATATCATATTCATCCCCTCGTCCTGCTCTGTTCTTTTAATAAAAAATCCCTGACACTATGAAGTTTGGGCCAAATTGTCCGAATACAGTCGGAATTGTTGGGGTGGCAGTTACTGGGTCTTTAGAACTATGGCAATATATGGCATGTGATATATCATTCGACCAGAAATGATGAGAAACGAAAGAAGATACAGCTTTTTTACACTTTCTTAATACTACGTTCGAGAAAATCAATTTTTCGATTTAAAAAATTGGGGAGCGGGGTTAAAAAGTGAGATAAAAGGGTAAAAATACATGGTCTCAGGGCTTCCGCTACTTTCCTATTGCTTTCTCGGGAGGATTATCTTCCTGTTATTCCTGAGTAAGCAGAGTTTCCCGGTGGAAAAACCGTTCGTGGTCGCCGCATCTGTAGATGCGGTACTGGTAGCCACTTCAGATACTCCCATTCCTAGCAGTTTTTCCAAGAAGACGAATGCTTGGATTAATATATGTAGTCTAGAAAATCTTTAATTATTCACGTATTCTGTTCCATTCTATTTATGATTTCTTAAGAATCATTAATTACTAAGTCGTGGAAGAATGGGGCCACTTATTGGTTTCACAATGTCCGCTGTCCATCCCCTTCATAATTTTTGCATTTTTTAAGGTAGAAGGTTGAAATTCGGAATGTAGCTTACTATGGGCATGGATACCTTCACTATTTAGTTTGGTTTTGAATGGCCCTCTGGGGTTAGAAATACGGGGGTGGGAATTAGAGGGAACTAAGTCATCTATGTGGTATCTAGGTATGTAAAGAAGTGAAATTCGATATGCTTACTCCTCTGGGCAAAATCTACATTCCTATGAAGTTTGAGCCAAATTGTTCTGGTGGGGTCGAAGTTGTGGGGATGGCAGTCATTTGGTTTTTAGAACTATGGCAACATATGGCGTGTGATATATCATTCGATCGAAAATGATGAGAAAGAAAAAAAAAGATATGGTTCTTTTATATTTTCTAAATATTAAGTTCTAGAAACTAATTTTTTTGAGATACAAAAATTGGAGGTTAAAAATGCAGATGAAGGGGTAAAAATTTATGAACTCGAACTTCCGCTACTTCTTATACCTTCCTCGGAAGTCTTAATTTCTTGTTTATATACAAATCAATTCATTGTGTTGTAAGCAATTTTTCTTTGGGTTTAATTAAAATATTAAACTTAAATAAATCGTCCCTCTCTACTTCTCTCGTCATGACTTCCTAGCTCTGGGTATTTTGGCAGATTAATTAATTTGAAATAAAAGTAAGTGGCACCTACGCCATACAGCTTACAGTCCAGATCTGGCGTCCTCGGATTTTCAACGGTTTGGACCTCTTGGTGACACACACAAGCTGGCACACGCTTCCAGAGCGAGGGAGGGAGGTTCTAGAAATTTAGGCGTCGACTACTTAGGTCATTTTGCGCCTTTTACACAAGTTATATCTGTACGCATCCATGCCCACGGATTTGAACCCACGGCCGGGCGGATTCGAGAACTAGAAAGCCTACGCCCTAGCACTCTCAGCCACCTGACTGGCCTTCCAGAGCGACAATGAGGTGAAAACAGCTGTGCGGTCATGGATTTGCTCCCAGCCGAATGAATTCTACGCTATGGGGATCGAAAAGTTGGTCTCATGTTGGGGCATATGCTTATATGTGAATGGTTGTTATGTTGAGAAGTATATCAATGTTCATCATTCAAAATGTATATAATTTTAGCAAATATATGACGGTCTTGCTGTGAAAAATTTACTCAATTACTTTTTGATTTTCCCTCGTATATAGCAATACTAGCAGAGGACCTGGCGTTGCCCGGGAAAATTACACTTATAGGTAAACAGAACACTCCAAATTGGTTAAATAATAATCAATACAACGCAGAGCTAAGGGACTATCCTGGAAAAATCTAGGAAAAATCTGATAAACAGGAATTCTAGGTGATATACAGGGATTTTATTTAAAATCTGCTTGAATTTCCTCTGATTAAAACAATGTCTATCTTCACCACCGGGGAACATCACTGGATATTTTGGACCCAACTTTTTCTTGCCCTTGATGTAGCATCTCGTATATCCTCTATTCGAAACTCCCATTGTTCAGATGTTTCCAATGCCCGTATAGCCCGTTCTTTCTCTTTCCTTTCACAAATTTTTGCCGGTCGTCTGGACTTTTGATAGTGAGCTCAAGAGACACGTGTGACTCCTTTGTCTCCTCAATAGACGCTGCCTTATTTATGTCCTGTCACTGCATCATTTTATGCTCATTATTAATAATTCTTGGAAACGAACGTTCTATCTTGGCATTATCAGCATCTCAGTTTCCAAAATATTCACATTCACAAAGAATAAAGTCAAAATATATTTTTATGAAATGTTTGGATCTGTTGTGCTACCAAATAAGCTAGGTGATAACCCCGGTGTGGCTCGGACTCAGCTTTTTTGGATTAAATTTTGCAATATCTTAAAAATAACAGATGATAACGCTTAGAATTAATACAGTAAAAATTCATAATGAAAATTCGAAAAAAATTTTTTTAAAGGCTCACAATGGATGACCTCTCCAAGGATGCCACTGCTAGTCTAAATAATTTCTTACTCACGTAATCTTACTTTAGATATACACTTGATGTTGCAATTCCCACTCTTCTCTCGATGTCTTGAAGCAAAACTTGGCCATTCATCACTTTGTGTAGTCTAGCAGTCGCCGATTCTTCTATTGACATGCTTACCATTTGCTCAATACAGCACGGAGCTAAAGGAGTGCTTCCTTTGTCGTCTTTCCACTCTTTCTCAATAGTCTGCTAACTCTCCATTATCTCCAGTTACTGATCATTTTTAAAGATTTTCAAGAAATTGGTAAGTACTAAGAGCTCTCAATTCTAAGAAAAGCCTGAATAACAGGAATTCTATGCATTGTTACAAATTGAAACTTTTCCATATTACATCATCATTTTATGTTCATTGTTAAAATTCTTGGAAAGATTGCTTTAACATTACATCATCATTCTGTGCTCATTGTTATTGGTGAATTGCGCGTTGATACCATTGTTGATGCGAACACAATGGGCCTATTGTTGCACAAACTTTGCCTTGCACTGTTGGTCATGAGATATATATTGTTGGTTCATGCAGTGTGTTTGTGAATTGCGTGTTGATACCATTGTTGATACCTACTGTTGTACAAACTTTGCCTTGCATTGTTGGTCATGAGATATTTCTCATTAATATGCCTTGCCATAACCATGAATATCGATTTTTTATCGATATTTATTATTTTTCCGAAATATGAGGTAGACAGTGACCTTCCTCATGCTTTGAAGGTCATGTATGCGAAATTTTATCAAGATCGGAATAAAACTGTAGATTTGTATAAAAAACGTACAGACAAACCCACAAACATCCTTCTTTATATATATAGATAGACTAGAAGAGGTACCCGGCGTTGCCCGGGATAATTACACTTGCACAAACTTTTCCTTTCATTGTTAGTCATCAGATATTGATTGTTGGTCCATGCAGAGCGTTTGTGAATTGCGTGTTGATACCATTGTTGATACCTATTGTTGTACAAACTTTGCCTTGCATTGTTGGTCATGAGATATTTCTCATTAATATGCCTTGCCATAACCATGAATATCGATTTTTTTATCGATATTTATTATTTTTCCGAAGTCTGAGGTAGACAGTGACCTTCCTCATGCTTTGAAGGTCATGTATGCGAAATTTTATCAAGATCGGAATAAAACTGTAGATTTGTATAAAAAACGTACAGACCCACAGACAGACCCACAGACAGACCCACAAACATCCTTCTTTATATATATAGATAGATACTATTATATAAAAGAAAGAGCGAAAAATGTATACACTCATTCATTCATTCATTCATTCATTCATTCATCACGAAATCTCCAGAACTATAAAGCCTACAAGCTTGAAATTTGTCAAGTATATTTCTCTTGGCTTCTAGGTGCTCGCTAAGAAAGGATTTTATTTTTTCTTTCTTCCTCTCCATTGTAGTTTTTTTTTAATTCAATTTACCTGGAGCTGAATGGCATTTTTGCCAGCCTTAAAAAATTGTGACGTTTGCTTTGTTAATGAAGATTTTTGCGATTGTTCCGTGAAGCAGCATCAACAATGACTGCAAGTCTTTCGCACGTGATTGCAGTGTATCATTTGTTTTTTATCTGAATCGGATTTGTGACGTCGTTATTTGATTTATTTAATGAAAACTTTTGCGATATCATCTATAATTTTTTCCGTAACAGCAAAATTGAAAGCTTACACCCCAATATTATTAGATGTATTGAATAAAGACGATCCCGATAAAAGAAGACCACAATTGCCACCTAGACATGGGAGATTACTGATAAGAGTTTGCTAGGAAATGGATAAGAGCAACTGTTCGCCGTATTCAAAAATATCTCAACGCTAATGATAATCACTTGAACAGCTGTCGTAATTGCAGAAGTCAATTCGATGGACTTATATTCATCGTCTGATGCCTGTATGAATTTAGTGTTACAACTTTTATGTAGATTTTTTCTTTTGCTGAAGTGTGTATACATTTTTTGGCGGACTCTGTATACAGGGTGTTCTCGAATAACGTGTACAAACTTGGGGAGGGGGGTTATAGAGGGATCGAATCTAAGTAACATTTCCCTCTTTCATTTTTTTCTCTGGGGCATTGTTTTTGAGATAAAAAATGTTGAAATCCTACCTGCAGGAAACAGATGTTTGGATTCTGTGGGAACACTTAAAGACATGGTATACGAGTCACCAATGGGATCCGATGAAGAGCTGGTAGCCGGAATCGGCGTAGCTGTTGACTACATTCCCGAAGAACCAGGAACTTTTGAACTTTTTACGTCAGTCCAAGCGGCGACGTTGTGAAGCATGCATTCATGCCAGAGAGAGTCAATTAGAACACTTAGTATAAAACATTTGCATTTTTCATACTAACCAATCACATTATTATACTGTATGCAATGTGTTTTTGTTATTTTAAATCATGACTGACCATGATTTTGATGTGTTCCAAAAGCACGGGTTGAGTGGCATATTACGTCTACGTGACGTCCAACATATTTAATCTCAAAACAATACCCAGAGAAAAAAATGAAAGGGGAAACGTTGCTTAGATTTGATCCCTCTACCACCCAGGAAGTTCGGACACCACTCTATATACATAAATATGAAAAAACTATATTTTTCTGAGCGACGCCAGGTACTTCAGCTAGTATAGAAGATAGATTTAGGAAATGATGTGTAAAATGAACGATATGACCGTGCTTGCAGGTAATAGGACAGATGCTCTGTCTTTTGAGACAGTTTTGCTATTTGGTCACCATCTTAAAATCCGCCGTTTTGGGACATAGTTCATTTACTTAAATGGGAAGAAGAATCATGTGGTATTTCAAATAACACCAGATCCCCCTCCCAAATAAATTGTTATCTGTTGTGGTTCACAATTTATTAACAAAAACACTGACACTGTACTATTGTTTGTTGCAGGTAATTGGAGATTGCACTAACGAAGGAGGAGAGGGTTGAGCTGATCCTGATTTCCGAAGAACATTTTATTGATTACCGTAGTTTCAATGTCCAGCACCCGGAAATCGAACTGATCACGTGCAGTGCCGTCGCATATGTGATATTACATCTCAGAGTTACTTGGGCTGTTGACATAAAGCTCGTATACGCCGGCCAAAAACATTAACCGATGAGGCAACCTCAACGAAGGTGTTGGTAGTATTTGCAAAGACTCCACAACGCTCCACAAGATGGCTTGCAGCTGATTGTGGCTCAGCCAGTCATCCATAGCACGGATTTTGCTACCAACAAGTGGCATCCATTCAAAGTTCGGATGCAACAAAATCTTCCCGAGGATGATCCGGACAGATATGAGGAGTTCTGAATCTCAGCTCTGGACAACTATCGACTGGATCCTTAATTTGCACATAACATTGTGTTCAATGATGAGGCAATTTTATGTCCAATGTGAGATGAACCGTCAGAAAATGAGATATTGGAGCAATACGAACCCTCATTGGGTAGATCCATCCAAAGTGATGTCAAAGTTATAGAGTGATGTTGGATATGGGCACCGGTTTAATAAGACCAATTTTCATAGATGGTACTCTAAATGCTGATGAATAACTGGGAATGTTACAGAAGACTATGTTGCCGTCAATTTTGACCGAAGATGTCAGTTTCCCAAATTTTACCAGCAGGAAATGTCCGTAAATGGCTGGCTAGGCAAACCTAGACGTTGGATTGGCCGGCGGGGTCCTTTGGAGTGGCCACCACGTTTCCCAGACCTCATACCGCTAGATTTTTACCTGTGGAGCTACTTGAACAACTTGTATATACCGTGAAAATCCAAAGCAAACACCACATTCAGCAACGAATTCTACAGGCCTGTGACAACATTACCACTGACGTTTTTGTGTGCGTGTATAATAAATAGATAAATCGCTCTGAGTTCTGTGTCCAGCAACAGGGACAACACAGTGAACATCCTTCATCTGCTGCAACCCTGTTTTCGGTGTGTGTTTTTCTTTGGAAAGTGACAGTGTTTTGTTAATATCATGTGAGCCACAACAGATAACTGAAATCCGTTGCAAGAATGAAGTGGTGAGAAACAACTGGTGTTATTTGATATGTCATATGACCACCTTTCCGTTAAAGAAAATTAATCTTGACCCAAAATTACGGATTTTAAGATGGCGGACAAACTTTAAAACCGTCCCAAAAGATAGAGCACCTATCCTATTCCTTGCTAACATGATCATTTTACGCACCAGTTCCGAACTATAGCTATGTCCAGTGAATTTTCACTCGCCCTTATAGAAGTAGGAATAAGTTATAGAAATAGTTTTCTGGGTCGTTTACGGCTATGAAGTATAGCAAGCGTACAACTGCAGGAACATTTCTTATAGACATTTTCGTACCATCAGAGAGCTTGATCAGGGAGCCTCCTTGTTGTATGCATCGGTTCATATACCTGTTCATCAATGTTTTTCACATCTTCAATATTTCAGTTCTTGCATAGTATGATTCGAAGAGCATTGCATATTGATCCAAACATATGTTGCCGAAATCGTAGTCTGGATGTTGTATTGGACATTTCTCATCTCGACTGAAGATGTTAGCACAATATATACCTGTTTCGTAGATGCATGACCTGTTTTATCTAATTTCAAACTTTATATCGTTGTTCTAATTTTCATGTATTGAAAAAAATGCATTTCCCGAACTTTCTGGAAGGTTAAGATGGCACAATCGATACACGCATTCCCATGCTGAAACTTAACGCTTTCATTATGTTCATGCAAATCTTGAAGAGCTTATGAAACAGGTTATTTCCTCATGCCGTATTTCTTCAACTGCTCTCTAATTCCTGTTGCAAGCTCACTCGGCTCCAATTTTAAGATGTATTTAGAAATGTGATATGCAATCACCTCAATTGATCCGTGTGATTGAATATCCATGTTTCCTCGCCATAGCTTGAGAAGTGTGTGGTTGTAGTTGTTCACCCATCGTTCTTCATGGCGTCGCTTCAGCACGAATATTCGTCCACCATTGCTAATTGTTCGATGTTCCATTCACACACCCCAAGAATGAGCGTGAGTGGTAACAGATGCACCCCACACAATTACGTTGGACCTGTGTGCCGTTGACCGCGGAAGATGACGCTCTCCTGGTCGTCGTTGACCACGTTGAGTCCATCACATCACTAGTGTGCAGCCAGAATCTGCTCTCATCACTAAAGATAACAGATTTCCATTCAGCTCGCCAGTCAGCTCTTTCGCGACACCACTTCAACTGCACAGAAAGGTGTTCTTGCAGAAATAGTAGTCTAGTTAGAGGGACACGTGACTGCAGTCCTACTGCAGTCTGGTTGCAAATGGTTCGTCTTAATGGTTGGTGATAGTTTTAGCCTTATCTCTGTCGTGGATGTTATGTGGGTGTACGATGCGTGATCGTGCGGAATAAGATCTACGTGTGTTAGTACCTTCTGTAGACTAACGCTGCATACATCGAGCCACCAGAGAAACATCAAGTCCAAAATGGACCACTATTTGCCGATAAGGCCATCCAGCCTCTCGAAGTCCCACAATCTGACCTTTGTGAAACTCCATCAATTGCTTCACGGCAGCATGTGCGAAGCTTGGTACGTGTTGAGACTGTTAAAATACAAGGCATGCCATCTATACTGTTACAATGAGTTTATGTAAATTAGAGATGAACTATTCTTCCAGTGGAGGGACTTTTGGAACATCCTGTACCAGGATCCTATGCATTAATCATGTTGAAATTTAAATCATATATTGCATGCCGCCATACTATATTTTTTGTATAATTTCATTATAATTGACCTACTCTTTCCATGTGGTGCATTATTTTTTACCTGCAGGGTAGTTCAATGATGTCTCATATTATAAAATGACCAAAATAATGTTTCCAACTGGTTTCGCCTATTATTTCCGACTTTTTCATGACAACTGCATAGGTTTTTCATGCTTCTTATTGTACCGAAAACGGGTACCTTATACATATACAGGGTGAGTCAAAAGTCTGTTACCCTCTTCCTATCTTGGATACCAATGTAGTTAGGCAAATTCCAATACAGAGAATGAATAGGAACAATAACACCGGCCACATTTGTTGATGTGATGGAATCGTTGAAATTATGGAATTATGCTATGGTGCAAATGGACATCACATTGAACACTATCTGGATTAATGGAAAGACTTACTTTGTATCAGATGACTGTTTGTAAGCAACAAACAGTAAAAGACCTAATTGTCCAGATCCAGGGGAAAGTTTTTTCGTTTTTGCAAATATTACAATTGGCGCTCAGATTAATGCATAAATGAATTTTTATTCATCGAAATAATCTCCATCATTATCAACAACCTTCTCTCAACGAGATACTAAATCTTAAATTTCTTTTATATAAAAGTCAGGAGTTTCACCATTGAAAAACACACCCACTTCATGTTCTAGCTCTTCTTCTGTCTTGAAGCGCTTGTTTCTCAAATGGTTATCGAGAGATTGGAAAAGGTGATTATCTGTTGGAGAGATATCCGGAGAGTACGGTGGACGAGGTAACACTTCCCAGGCAAGTTTGTTTATTGCCTGACGGGTCAGCTTTGCCGTATGCGTACGTGCGTTGCCATGAAGAAAAACAACATGCTTACGGTTCGCGAGAGCTGGCTGTTTTTTCTTGATTTTTTCATGTGTACGTTGAAGCTGACCACCATACACGTCTGCTGTGTTTAGTTTGTTCTGGATTTTGGACTCATAATGGATTACACCAGTTGTTGTCCACTAAACACTCAAGAGAATCATCAAGAAGCTCATCACCAGTTCTAAATTTTTTGAATCAATTCTGTGCCGTCCGGTCGGTGACAGAATCATCACCGAATGTTGTAAAAATGTTACGAGCAGCCTCTGCTGCTTCGTGGCCAAGTTCAACAGTCAATGTGAAAAAATCATTTCAGTACTGAAAAGTAGAAATTATCTACTGAAAAGATTGAGATCTATTCTTTTATTCAAAGAGCTTAAAGTTGTGATTGAATCTAAAATCCTACCTTATATGTATTATACAGTAGTAGTATGGGCTAGTGCCTTAGTCCAAAATCTACAAAGAATGAAAGTCGCCCACAATGCCCTATTGAGAACAGCGTACAGGGCTACGAAAACGGAATCGATGACTAGAGTATGTAAAGAGCAAAATTTGCCGACCTTTGAGACAATTCGAATTACATGAATTCTTTATGAAATATCGGGAGCTCTACAAAATTCGGGACATCCGGCATCGTTTATACAGAACTGGCTGCAAAAAGCTAATAAATATTGTACTACGAGAAAGTATATGATAGAGAATCCTCAGATGGTATCACCATTTCTCTCGAGCAATTTCCATATAATGCTATAGAGATATGGAATACGCTCCCATTAAACCTGCGAAGTATCACTATCGAATGCACATCACCTAAATGCCAGGTTATGTGCTGTCACTTTAGAAGCCGAATCAAAGTGTATTACTACTTAAATCAAAATAAGTAATAGACGACTTTGGATATAGAATGCTATTGATTAATGACGCTAGTTCCCTCCAGGCGAATATAGTCTTTTGTTTTATCATATTCCTTCGGAATGCTTATCTTAATAACAAGTATAAATTCATACAACAGGCAGGTTCGAATTATTGGTGATGTAGGTGCCATTTCAGACGTTTTTTCAAAATAAAATTAAATGTTTTCACTTAGACAAGTACAAAAGAATGACCAATCATTATTCTTTTATGTATAAAAAATTTGCATTATTCAAACTGTAAGGGTCGGGGGAATAATATTCATAGTAAACCGGTCGAGCAAATGATTATAATAAATTTGGAAAGCAGACTGCACCAGTGAATTTAATATTCACAAACTTGTTTATGATAAAGTTTAAGTTTATACCACTTACGTACTAATACCTCCGCACACAGGATCGGCCAAAGAGGAAAGAAAAGGCACTTAGACTGAGTTAACAAATAAAATAAATTGTTTATTAACCATATAACAAAAGATATATAGAACAATAACGTTGAATGGTATGGCATAAAAATGAAAATAATTCAATAGTGAAATTCAATTTGGTCAACGCTCAATTTGAGGTTCAGAAATAAAATAATTCAAATGGTAATTAAGAATGGAATTGTATCAATTTGGTTCATCATAAGGTATAGATAAGGAAACATACATTTAAAATTTAAATGTGTTCAGTCTCCAAAGGAGGTGTTGGTTTTGAAATACAGATGAAATTTTGAAGAGGGTGATCCAAATGTTTGGGATAAAATTTATATAAAAAAACGTTTTCGAGAATATTTCTCATCATCAGTTGGATTAAACATTTTTGAATGGTGAAAACAGTTGAAATAAGAATTTAACCTTTTTGTTTATAAATTTTATCCTAAATATTTGGATCACCCTCTTCAAAATTTCATCTGTATTTCAAAACCAACACTTCATCAAGATTATCGTTTTTTTCCCCTATCAACATTATCTTCTCAAGCCTTCATCTATATCCTCAATAGACTGGATTTATTTCTACTATCATAACATCTTCAATAGACTACATCCTTTGAGTTTTTTTTTCATCTCACAAGTTTCTTCATCGTTTTTCAAGATTGGTGACTTTATTTATTATTTATTTTTTTGTTTTTATTAATTTACGATTTTCCCCATTAAAAGGAGACTGAACACATTTAAATTTAAATTAATCATTTAAACTCCTTTGATCAATAATTCATTACTGCATAAAAGTCTGAATCTAAGACATAATGAACAATTTCGAATAGTGTTTAACTGGATTAAATGCAGAATTTAGGGAGTATATAATTAAGCTCTTTACGAATAATATAAATGCTCCAATGAAAGTGTATCTGTCTTTCCCACTGTATACTAAGTCTAACTAATCCGTTCCCGACTAAATTAATAAGAGAATAATATGCAGGGATGAAAATGTATGAAAGATCAAAAGAATGGCCATTTGAGACATGAATAATTAGGCTGTACTGTGTCTTCTCAATCTGTCCGCTCGGAAATTGCTCTCGTTCTCTGTGCTACCTCAGCTTGGCTCGAGGGGGGGGGGGGGGGGGCTCGTCCAACGAAGTGGCTTGAAGGGGGGTCATCTCTGATCTTGCTTCCAATACTGGAACAGGGTACCTTTCGGGGCTTGGTACGCATTCTCGAAATAATACTTGTAAACCATGAACTATTGGAATTGATTAAGCTGTTCTCAGCTTGGCGGGAACTCTAAAAACTCCTTGGTAATCGAGATAACATAACTTACACAGGTTAATCATAATTAAACTAAAATTGAAAACTAACATTAAGATACATTTTTGAATTTCCCATCTGGAAACAAATGTTTGAACAGATGGAAGCCGAATGAACTAAAACCTGGGAGTAGTTGCGCATACACCCGGCCACGGGAATCATTACATTTCTACTGCCTAATTTCTCACTTAGCATTACTGACAAAAACAATTTCGACTTCGACAGCCAATCAAACGCTTGTCAACCATTGCAAAAAATGTGAAACTTCCTGTCAATCAAAGTTTGTAGACACCTCTCCTAAATATTTCTGTACTAACAAGATCTTGGCATCCACGTGATCATTTCTTGTCTCTTTGCTCCCATCAGATTCTAAAGTTCAATTCTTACTTTTGTCTTTCTTGCTCTCTATCTGATCATCCGGTTCTCATATTTACTTGTCTAATGCCCCGTTCACATTGGACCGGCAAGGCGGCAAAGTGGCGAAGCGTCTTTTTCTACCTCCCCCCTCCTGCTTCCTCTGCTGCCCGCACGAGTTGTTCTCACTGGACCGGCACAAGAGAAGCAGCAAGAGAAGAGAAATTATATAATGACGGCGTTTCGATCTTAAGTTATTGCAGTCAAACTGGACGGAGTTCACGGTTCATAGAAATTTGTAGTATCCGAAATTTGCTATATCTGAGACAATTCAGAATTTGTTTTATCACTTTTGAAAGGCCAATTGGCACAGTTAAGAATTCCGAATTGTTTTATTTATTTTTTTTTTTTATCAGAGTTCGTTATAAAGAAGTTAAACTGTGTTATATGTCGCTGAGAAACCATAATAAAAACATAACAAAACAGAATATACAAATAAACTCTAGTTTTATTTATATTTGTTCAGTGTGCATATTTTCTCGTATTTATAAAAAGTCTTCAAGATTATTTTTAAATCTGATTGTCGCCAACATCGATCAGCAATATTTTCAATCGAAGCGACCGAAAACCAAATTCGTGATCACGTTTCTGTTCTAAAACTTTCTAATTTCCAACTGAATTATCTAATTAAAATTTAACCAAACATATCTATTTAACGATGTAAAAAGCTGAAGGATAATTGCAATTTATAATTTCACATTTACAAAATAAAGTGCATTCTCTTTATTCTATTTCACTATAAAATTGTGATCCGCCGTCATTCTTTTGATAATGTGCTCCAGTAGTTGAACGTGATTGGATGAGCCTGCAACCAGCAAAAGCAGCAACCGGCAAAAGTTGAACAAATTTCAATTTTGCCGCCTGGCTTATTTGCCGGCCGCAGCACTTGACTTGACCTATTTCTAGTTGGCATTGGACGTAGTGCGCATGCGTCAACGGTTGCCACTTCGCCGCCTTGCCGGCTCAATGTGAACCAAGCATAACTGTAGCAATACTCTTTAGGTCCTTAAATACGATTCTAACAAGCAAAACAATAACGTGTAAACTGATTCTTATTTTCTCCCTCTGTGTCAAACACTAAAAATGATTCTATTTAGCGACTCTTAAAACCCACGCAGAAAAATTATTTAAGACAATTAATAAACTTTATTTAATTCTTCTTTGCATTAAAATTCTTCTAAAACATTATATAAACTCTTAAATTCTGATTCTAATGAAACAATTATGAACGCGAATATAAAATGACTCATTTACATAATTAATCTGAATATTCTAATTCTGGCTAATTAATCCTCAAAACCTTACAAATACCTCCCCCTGCAGAAAAAGCCTCGCCCCGAGGCAGTACTGATACCTGAAATCCTCTGGGGTCTTGCATCTCTGCACCATCTTCCAATGATGACACGGGACAGATCGAGGTTACCCCGACAAGCCTACTTCTCAATGGCAACTAATAAAAACTCAATTAAAATTCGTTAATATAAGGCAATAATGTATATGTCACCAACGATCAATTCTGTCATAATCAAAGATATATAGTTAAACCAGGGGTTAGTATATTAATAATTAGTAAGAAAAACAAACATTTAAATCATCAGAAGTATCTAAATGGTACCAATAATATAATTCCTTAAGACTACCTTGCTTAATTAAAATATCATGATATGAAATTATTTTTATAGGCCTTTTTATGAAGATTTGTGCACAATATTTGGTACACAGTTCAAAAGTTCTTAACACACACTATATAGTTCTTAATGTGACATATAGTTCATTGTTCAAAACTTAAGGAAAGTTCCTTATTCTTAAACATAACAAATATTAACACTGAAAGTTCACTACACATGGCAATTTAAACAACGCTTTAAGAAAACACTATAATGTAAAATATCACTAAAAGAAACACTATAAAGTACTTGACAGTTTGTAGCACAATCTTGCTTCTGGAAATATGGAAATATAATTCAGATGTAGAGTCCGTAAATGTTCGCGGTTCATCTCTTCCACTTTGGGTCTCCGGTTTCTGCTTCTTGGAATCAGGAAATAATCTCAGGCGTCCTTCACAGGCATCATCTGCGCTGAGGGGGTGTGGTCCTCGAGCGTCAGCTGACGTCCGGTGTCGGTTGACTCTGGAGGTTGCTCATGGTTTCCTGCAACCCAATTTATTCAAAATGTCTCGGCCAAAATTAAATTCAAAAGAAAAAATAGAAAAAAAAGGAAAATGCATATATATTGTTCTAATCCCCATTGTTCTAAAGAACAAACAGGTTATATGTGTAACCCAAGGCCTCAAATGTCAATGTGTATATAGTATAAATGTAACTATGAAAATATATTAGACATAATATGTAATAATCATTACGCAAACGCAATTTCCTCTATACAAGTTTATATTATTTCCCAAAATGATTCTAGATATATGTTTCATCGCAGCGCAATGTCAATATTGTGTCGAAGAGGGGGGCGGTCTTGGAGCTATTAAGTAAACTCTTAAATAACAAACTCAAGAACAATAACAACGTATCCATAACTAAGCACCCGCCATCCCATCTTGTCATCTTTAGTGAACAAGGGGGCGACATTTACTGTTTATTAGCAGGAGAGTAGATAGGCTAACCCGAGATCTAACAAAAGAATCAACTCTGAAAAACACCAATTCGAAAAGATTTATTATTTATCTTAAGTGCGTCTCGATTGCTCGTATATTGGCTGGAATGATTTTTTAAACATCAATATAACTTAATTCAAATTATCATTCGTGCAAGGAAAAACTTTTTCTATCCGATAAAATTTGCTCTTTATTCGAGGAAGTAAGATACTCCCTTCAATGCTAATCCGGGAACAATAGTCGAGACTGGTTCCATTCACAAAGAAAAAGGGGTCGGACTGTTTTGTTTAGCTTTCTCTGATTATCTAGGTCATGATAGAATGGCCTTCTTGATGACAGAAAAGACACTCTATTCTATGAAATGCTTTATTTACACAATCCCTTCTTAAATGACCAGGTAAATGGCAACGATAACATTAGCTCTGTGCGCTTTCTTTGCATTCCTCACCCTCGCTCTGCGGTTGAACCTCGGCCTTGTCGCGGCGGATTTCTCTGTTTGGCCAGTCGGTGATATACACTCGGCCTTCTTTCGCCTGCTATGTGCGCTCTTTGATTAATTCGATTCTCTTATACATAATCTTTCCTCTATTCGCTTACTGATTTTTTTCTCCATTTCAGGGGTTAATGATGCAATTGTTTCTCCCTTTACTTTCTTTCCGACTGGATGTAATACATAACCTTCTAAACCCCATCTCTTAACGATTTCTTCTTCTTCCTCTGCTTGCTTTATAGCCTGCTTCAACGTTTCTGGTTTTTTTAAACATAATTCTTCTCAATGGTGGCAGTAACCCCTCTACAAAACGTTCTACCATTTGTTCATTTAAAAGTTCCTGCGCATACGCACGCTTTATCTCTGCTTGTGCCCCTTCTCCTACAGTCTTACGCTTGGTTTTGTTTCCTACACTCTGTAAATGGGTCGAATATTGACGCACAGACTCCTGTACATCTTGCCTACATTCTTGAAATAATCTTTCGTTTTCTCCCTTAAGCTCTTTACCGAATCTCTCAACGCTTTTCTCAAAGCCTCATAGTCACAAACAGTTCGGATTTCCTCATCTTCTCTGCAATAAAAATGCGCATCCCCTGCTAGCAACATTATATTTAGTTTCAGTACCCCAATTCATAATTGCTCCAACCTCATCCAATCTTAGAAAGAATTCTTCTGGATCCGTAGATCCATCATATGGCTTTATTTCGTCAGCTAAAGCAAATGACTGTAACACAGGGGCCTGATTCATCCTGCTTCTTTTGTTATCTTTAATTTAATGAAATACCACTAGTGCCTTTCTTCTGTCTTTGGACTTAAAATCTATGACCCAACTTATATCTACTTAATTTTATCTTAATGAATACTTAACAAATGTAAAACATACAAATGATGCCAATGATTATGCAGATTATGCTTATGCAAATGCTCTTATTTGAATTATCTAATTAATTCGTGTCTTAAACAAATTTTGTTTATCCTACAGTATCCTGATATCCTGTCGACTGCGCCAGTTATGTAAGATTCGCGGGAATAATATTCATAGTAAAACGGTCGAGCAAATGATTATGATAAATTAGGAAAAAAGACTGCGCCAGTGAATTTAATATTCACAAACTTGTTTCTGATAAAGTTTAAGTTTATCCCACTTACATACTAATACCTCCGCACACAGGATCAGCCAAAGAGGAAAGAATAGGCACTTAGACTGACTTAACAAATAAAATAAATTGTTTATTATCCATATAACAAAAGATATACAGGGTGAATACAAAAGTCTGAACCCCCCTTTTATTTTTTGAACCGAAGCAGATATGTCAATTTTGGTGTATCCAATGAATAGGAAGTTGTGGGTGGCCTATCGCATGGTGCACTTTTCATCATCCCAAAAATATGCAAATTAGGACACATTAAAAATTTATCTCAAAAACCGTAAGGGATAGAGAAAAAAACCCAATTGCAAACTTGTTCAGCATAAAAAAACAAACAAAACAAAAAAATCATTCAAATCGGACCAACCAATCACCCACAATCATGTGGTGAACTGTTTGTAGCTTACAAACAGTCACACTCCACAAGGAAAACTGAATGTTGATATTTCCACTATGTAAAGCATGCAAATAAAAAAATTAACATAAATTACCATACTCACATTCACTTTCATGTGGAAAAGCAAATAAAAGGCATATTTCAGCACACAGAAGACAGAACAATTGCAGGATGGCAAGCTACACGGTTCTGGAAATGGTCAACATGATCTTTTGCTTCGGATTGTGATTGTGGGTGATTGGTTGGTCTGAGTTGGATGATTTTTTTGTTTTGTTTGTTTTCTTATGCTGAAGAAGTTTGCAATTGCATTTTTTTCTCTATCCCTTACGGTTTTTAAGATAAATTTTGAATGTGTCCTAATTTGCATATTTGGGATGATGAAAAGTGCACCATGGGATAGGCCACCCACGACTTCCTATTCAATGGATTCATCAAAATTGATATCTGCTTCGGTTCAAAAAATAAAAGGGGGGTTCAGACTTTCGTATTCACCCTGTATAGAACAATAACGTTGAATG
>JAHWFO010006001.1:227798-246280 GCA_023313115.1 Rhysida immarginata | reverse complement strand
ATTTCAAAAATGTTTTTACAACTTTGGGGACAAGTTCCTTACACCAAAACAAGAAAAAAAACTTCGTATAAACCTATGTCTGAAAATCCTTCGTTTTCGAGTTATAAATGTCTATTTGACTCATTGTATCCCAGATGGCATTGTGTTGCCAGGCAGTATTTGAAACCTGTGAAACCATCAAGGAGTATTTGAAAGGATGCGACAGTCCATGATTCGATGAGTACATGCGTGTTTAGAAGAGGACATTTTGAGCATTTCTTATGAGTTTGTGTGTGGATGAGCTCCAATCACCTATGTTGTAAATTTTCATTAATAACTTTCATATATTTAAATGAACTTTTTTTTTCTTGTTTTGGTATAAGGATCCTGTCCCCAAAGTCTGTAAAAGTATTTTTGAAACACCCTGTATATAGACAAGGTGGGGGGGGGGGCAATCACCAAGAATATCTGCCATTGGTTAAGTGGAAGGGATATTAACGACTATTGGACATGTTTAAACAATGGACCAATGTCTAAAAAATACAGTAGAGTCCGAATGTTGGAGCCGCATCGGGAACAGAG
Organism: Rhysida immarginata; assembly: GCA_023313115.1. Lineage (NCBI taxonomy): Eukaryota > Metazoa > Arthropoda > Chilopoda > Scolopendromorpha > Scolopendridae > Rhysida > Rhysida immarginata. The sequence continues at coordinate 245,719 of JAHWFO010006001.1, read as the reverse complement.
GACATGGCTCTTAAATCCGGAATGTAAAATAAAACCAAGGAAGGTAGACTAAACTGTAATTAACAAAAAATAAAAAATATAAGTGACATAAATAGTAATAGTAAATAATAATAAAAAGAAAAGAAAACAAGACACAATCAATTCAATAAATCAAACAGGACAAAGTTTGAGATCGGCCCTTTGTCCACATTTAATAACTTTTTAAAATCCCTTTTATAGATTTCTATACTCTCAAAGCTGTCTAATTGATTTCTTGAATTGACAGGCCTAAGTAACTTAAAATTATCTGAACTATACTCTATCCAACGAAAGTTGTAGTGGGTGTGTCCAGTTAGACTTCCTATTTCAATTGTTAGACATTGTTGCCAAAGTAGAATCAACAATGTCTAACAATTGAAATAGAAGTTTAACACTGGACACGCCCACTCCAACTTTCATTGGATAGAGTATAATACCATGACCAGTTTCCAAAATATGTTTGGCGATGCTCGATCTGTCCGACCTGTCATGTTTTACATGAGCTAAATGCACTTTCCACCTTTTAATAATATCTCTGGCGCTCTGACCAACAGTTTTGCTCACAAATATCACATTGAATTAGATAGATTCCCGACTGTTCCAGAGGAGGGATGGCATCTTTAGGATTTCTTAAGAGTGCTTTCTAAGTATTCCCACTTCTGAATTCAACCTTTAAATTGCAAGTGTTAAAAATCTTCAAGCCCTTAGTTATTTGCAGATCATAAGCAATACTAATAAATTTAGGGCTGTGGTCTCTGGAGTTAACTTCGTGGAATCTTTTCTACTTAAAAAAGTGTATGCCTACGGAATAAGTTGTCGACAATGTTATTGGAAAAGCCATGCAACCTTGCTATAGATTTAATGGTACTCCATTCAGTTTGATGCCTTTGGTCAGATACCATTAAGAATGGCAGTGAATCAAAGCATGGAAGAAAGCATGTTTATGGCTAAGACAGTGAACAGAATCGTTCATAATATAGTGATGATTGTTGGTGGGTTATCGATAAATGTCAAACTTTAACCTATCTTTTACCACAACTTTAACCTATCTTTTATTCCATTATTCGAATCTAACCTATCATTAACCCTAATAATGTTTAAATCTAGAGAAAGAAGGCGAACTTCACTCAACTTCACGTGTGAATTTGATTGTAAGACACTTATTTAATTCACTGAGAAAAGAGCTAATATTGCACTGATTCATATAAAAAGCAACAAAGATATCACACACATATCTATACCATACACGGGGGAAATAAGAGAGGGTTATAGCTAAGTGGTTCTCGAATTCACTCAAACAGATTAGCAATGAACGGACTAAGACTATCGCCCATAGCTGTTCCTGAGTTCAACTTATAAAATTTGGAACTGAATTGAAAGAAATTTTCATACATGCATACTTCAGTTAAACTTATACAGGATGTTCTCAGATACTGTGTACAAACTGGGGGGGGGGGGGGGGTTTGATAAAGGGAACAAATCTAAGCAACGTTTTACTCTTTCATTTTTTTTCTCTGGGGCATTGTTTTTGAGATAAAAAATGTTGGATGTCGCGTAGACATAATATGCCACTCAACCCGTGCTTCTGGAACACGGCACAATCATGGTCAATCATGTAATTAAAAGAACAAAAACACATACAGTATAATAATGTGACTTGTGCAACTCAGAAGTCTTCTCTTGAGACCCGAACAGTATCTATCTAAACAAGTTTCCTGCAGGTAGGATTGCAACATTTTTTATCTCAAAACAATGATAAAAAAAAAAAAAAAAAAAATGAAAAGGGGAAATATTGTTTAAATTGGTTCCCTCTATCACCCCCCCCCCCCTCAAGTTTATGCACGTTATTCGAGAACACCCTGTATATTCATTGCCTTTTTCAGGATCAACTTTGGAAGAAGATAGGAAATTTCAAAGATAACCAATAATGACATCAACACGAACGCTCGGAAAAAGGAAACAAACATTGAAGGAGACTAGTATTTCCCCTGCGTTTAATTTAATATCTTTAATTTTCGAAATTAATTCCAAGTTGTTTTTCATTGAGAATCTATCGAATGTATAATCAAATTTTCCGAACTCATTACTAAGAATTTTAAATTTAAATGTGTGTAGTCTCCTTTTAATGGGGAAAATCTTAAAATAAAATTTAATAAAAACAAAAATAAAGTCACCAATCTTGAAAAACGATGGAAGAAATTTGTGAGATGGAAGAAAACTTAAACGATGTAGTCTATTGAAGACGTTGTTGATTGTAGAAATAAACTTAAGTCTATTCACAAGACTTCATCTACAGGTATTGGACATTGAAACTGAAACACCTGGTAGAAATCCAAAATCTTTATTTAATAAGGTGTTGGGGCACCGTGGGCAGCCAGCACAGCAGCAACACGTCTTGGGAGGTCCTGCACAGTTTGCACCCCAAACCATTACTGATCCACCCATTACTGATCCACCTCCGTGTTTGACTGTGGCTGCCAAGCAGTCTGGGTTGTAGGCATCAGAGGGGCTCCTCCAGACGAATACCCTCCCTGTTGTTTGGAAGACAGTGTAGCTGGACTCATCCGAGAATATGACGCGTTTGAGGTCATCCAACGTCCAGGTTTTATGCGTCCGGTACCACTGAACCCGCTTGGAGGCATTTGTACTACTGATGAAAGGCTTCGGTATAGCAACCCTGCCATGGATGTTGGATTTATGCAGGTAACGACGGATTGTCTTCGTGCACACAGGTTCCTGGAGGTGTGTATTCATTTCTGCGGTGATTTCTGCTGCGGTGGTTTTCCGCTTTCGTGCAACAATCCTGGTCAATGTCCTGATGTCTCTTTCCGACAACTTCAGTTTTCTCCTGCAGTTGCTCCTCCTGGACGTGGTTCGTCCTTCCTGTTCATATGCACACATCACCTTGGATATTGTAGCACGTGAGACATCACAAAGTGTGGCAGTTTTGGACACAGATGCACCTGCTAGACGCGCGCCAACAATCTGTCCTCTTTTGAAGTCGGATATGTCTCCCATTATAGCGCTCTGCACAGACAATTTGAAGCTTACTATCGAACTTTTCTACTGGAGTGACTACCAAGAACTCTGATACATAATTCATTGATATGCATACGATTAATTACCTAGCAGAAGGTTCTATTCAGCCCTGGGGGTATCCAGTGCTATTTGCGAAGGTGTTTCAGTTTCAATGTCCAATACCTGTACATCCTCAATAGACTAAGTTTATTTCTACAATCAACAACATCTTCAATAGACTACATCGTTTAAGTTTTCTTCCATCTCACAAGTTTCTTCCATAGTTTTTCAAGGTTGGTGACTTTATTTTTGTTTTTATTAAATTTTATTTTACGATTTTCCCCATTAAAAAGAGACTACACACATTTAAATTTAAAATTAATCGTTTAAACTCCTTAGATCAATAATATTCATTAGTAAGAAACTTATGTAACTTGTATCTGGGAGAATTAATGTTGGCCACAATGGATCTCATAGCCTTCCCTGCCTTATAAATTTTAGGCAAACAATATAATTTAGGAAGACGTGGATTAGGAACATTAAACTTAGAAGCTTCCTTCTTCGGAATCAGTAAAGGACAATCTCGAATAGCCTTGTGAAATTTATTCACAAACTGAGGTAATGGATTTTTGGCGACATAAATGTAGGGCCACATTGATTAGAGATTCTACTCTACTAATACTATATAGTGAGAGTTATCTAAAATGACAACAGTGTTCCCTTTGTCGGCCGTAAGATAAAAACAGTCTTTTTATTTTAAGCCTTTAATAATCTACTCTTTTCTGTTGGGAAAAGAAAATTTCAGTGAATTTTTCTAGTACATTCATGTCGTCTTTATTAAAGGTTAGTGAAGGCTCGTTTTTAACTAATGGGTATGCGTTGTTAATTGGGTTAACGACCTCAGGCATAGGAACAGAAGGCAACAATGCAAAAAATTTCTTCTGTAAAGTGGAGACATTCATTTTTTTCTTGATTGACATCGTTAACTTTGTTTAAGAACGCATCCCCTTCGAAACAATTGAAAGAACTTCTTAAAATTAAGTGTAAATTATAGGCCTTAAGTTCTTTGGAAAAAAAGTTGGCTGTTTACTATTACTATTTTTTGTCACTTATAATTTTTTATTTTTTATTAATTATAGTTTAGTTTACCTTCCTTGGTTTTATTTTAAACTACGGATTTAAACATGTCTCCTGTTCCCGATGTAGCTCCTACAACCGGACTCTGTATTTTTAACCTTTTGTTTTAGTTTACTTCCCTTCCCCATATTGATAAGATATCTTCTCTTATTTTATTAGCCCATTGTTTAAACATGTCCAATAGTCGTTAATATCCCTTCTGCTTAACCAATGGGAGATATTCTTGACAATTGCTCCGCTTTCAATTCCTTTTGTGAATTAGAGCCCCCCTCCCCCTATTTGGTTGTCCCATTCCACAGAATATTAATAGGTGATGACTATTTCTTAAATAATCAAATGTGCAAAAAATAAAAATATGAGCATGTGGCTCATTCTCAACTCTTATACAAAAATCTGCTTGAAGATTTGTGTATGATTGGTGAAATCTTTTAAAGGCTGAGAATCTCAATGCCATCTCAAAGAATGGTCAACATGTAGACAAAAGGCTTATTCGTCTGGAATTAAAAAACTTCCTGGAATAAGTGAATTGCAGTGGTAAGGGAACACACAGAACAACACAAGTAATGTGTAAATCATTTCACTGTATTCAATAAACAAAGCATAACTGAAAATTTCTATTTATATTTGAACATCTCTTGCAAGTGCAGAGAAAATCGTAAAAAAAAACAAAAAAAAAACAACAAAACAACTCCCATATGGAAAGATGCCTTTGAATAAATTATTTACTTAAGAATGACCTCGGCTTTTAGTAGGAACTAACTCCCACCTATGTTTACTTAGCATAATTTTGAGGGCAAGACACTTTACCCTTTTCCAAATTCCGCCATCATCCACATGGCTATATTACAGAGGCAAAATAGCAGATTCACCAAAGATTAACACTGATTTTTTTGTCCAAACATCATTTTTACAGGTTTAGCTAGTTTAAGATATTACCAATAATGCTTTAGACTAAGCTTTCTGGTACAAAATAACTGTTACTGTTTATTAATAGTTTGGGAATTTTTTTTACTTTAAATAAGATACCTTTCTGAATAAGCCATTATTTCATTATGACATTAATTATTATTCACAAAATAAAGTATCTAAATTAGGATCCAATGGAGTATTATAAAGTTCTAACATCACATATAACAGTTCAAAACCTATGAAAATTTCACATTTTGACATTATATTAAAACATTCTGAATGCAGAATACATTTCTTTTTTACAACATGAGATGCAACCTTACCTAAACCAAAGCGAAATCCATCAGCAAATCGAGTACTAACATTATGGAAAACACATGCACTATCAATAGACCTCAAGAAATGGGATGATGTGCTCACTGAAGAAAACAAAAAAAATGTTAATGAACTTCAGAATCATCTATTTTAGCATTGTTGAAGTTAAAATGAGATAATACCATTTTCAGTAACAATAGCATCTGTATGAGAGCTTCCATAACGGTGAATGTGGTCAATTGCTTCATCAACATCTTCCACTACTTCAATGGCGCATTCAAGGGATCCATATTCAGTTTTCATGGATTTAGCAGGTGGCGGACCAAATGTTAGAAGTTTAGTCAATCGGGGTCCTGCATTAATTGATACCTATAGAAAGACAAATTTTAGACTTTAATTTTTTATTTCTTTGTAAAGATACCATTCTTAATTAGTCAAATTCCAAATGCTGTAAAATCTACAGCAAAAACCTAGAAAAAAGCAGAGTTAATGTTTCTTATTTGATAATCTTTTTTATGTAGGATTTTCTCAAAACAGTAAACAGAATCCTAATCATTTCTCTAGTATTTTCTCCAAAGCATATTGTACCGTTCCAAGAGAGAAAGATAAGGAAATGGCAAACCAGCATTTATTAATTATGAATTTTGAATGTCCTATGTCTTGTACTCTCTCCTCAAGTAGTTGATGATCTCAAAAATTGATCTTTAATAAATTACTCGTTTACTCCAATGTCATCGCAATAGTCCCAAATTTCATTAAGGCATCAATTAAATATTAGAATAAGATCGGACAACAGTGACGCTCGCAGTCCGTCCACTTTTATAAAAATGGCCCAAATAAATGGATCACAGGGAGACGACATTATTATCATTAACAATGTTTTATTAAACCATAATGGAGTAGGGAAATGGGATTCTGATTAACACTATCAAATTAATTAAGTCATACAATAAGCCTGGCATGCAAACATTACTATATAGGTCATCTACATCTTGGCTGAATATGGATTGAAATAAGAAACGAATAATTTCTGTTAACAAATAAATCAAGTTCCATTAATAAATTGCTCAGATTATTGTTTCACTAGGATTAATTGTCCAAATGAATACTCTAATAGTCACAAACTAATTTAGTTGTGGTTCACTCCACTGTCTCGTGTAGCACGTGCAAAGTTTATCGCGTGACTAGCCTATTGAAGGTATATCAATTAAATGTATTTACGGCCGATTTTAGCATATAGTGTTTACACCTGTTGATACTGCACACTACGTTATATCGTAGTTCCGTATTCTCCTTGTTGTTCACTGATAAATAATCTGATGACGTGCCCACTGTTGATTCCAAGTTATTTTAAATTTCGTATTCAGTAGAACTGGACGCTGGCACCCCTGCCCGGTCTTCTGCGTTCTGCAGCCCGAACGCCCTGGAAGACGAACCAGGCAGATCTTAGCGTTGACACAGAGTGTGGCTGGTTTCAGAACACGTGATTGTTTCCGGGTCTCACTCTTGCTGTACCCCAGAGTTGGATGTTGGAATTGCAGAAATGCTGTCGTGTCTGATCAGTAAACATCAAGCTCTTTTGCTACTTCAAGCATCCCATTGAAGTGGTTTTGGTCTGCCAACAAGGAGTCTGGCATCTTCTCTCCAATTTGTGACACTCTGTAAAAAATGTGCACAGAGTGAACACATCAGTCCATTGATCGATGACCATAAATGTGCATGTATGCATGTATGCACAAATAGAATTTGCAGTTCATCACAGAAGAGGAATGAAAACATCCACTCTGCTTGCTGTCTCGTTCATCTTTCTTTTTGGGCGGTTAAAAGTTAAAATTAGCAGCAGAATCCCCCCCCCCCCCCCCTCTCCCCAATTCAAATGATCAAGTGGCAAAAGATTCCTCATTGTTGTGGCACAATTTAACCACTTCTTAACTGCACCTCCACCTCACAACTGAACAAAAAAACCGCTTAAATATTCTTACAGCTATGCAGAGGAGTATTAAATTGCAATTTTCGAGGAAACAACAGATTTTATGAGTCCAAGTATATGTTGTTATGGTATCAAATACCGACCAATATCAACTTGGACTCATCACTCCAAACAATTTTAGACCACTCTTTGGAAGTCCAGTTGATGTGCTCTCATGCAAACTTAAATTGGGCCATTCGGTTCTTGTAAGAGATTAAAGGCTTTTTGGAAGGTCGTCATCCATCAAGGCCCACATCATATAGGCATCGTTTTGTGGTACTAACACTGACATTAACGTTGTGAAACTCCAGCATTTCTTGATTGAGTGCTGTACCAGACATCCGAGTGTTTGCAGTGGACAGTCGTTTAAGGGTTTTGTCATGTCTCAATATTGTGGATCGTGGTCTTTTGGGTTTCTTAGATTGGGCAATCGTGCCTCTTGCTTGAAAACGTTGCCAGAGTTCCGTCATGCCGTTTTGCTCAAATTGAACTGCTTGGCGACTCCACGATGAGTTCCTCCTTTTGTACAGCACATACAATTAAATTCTTCACAGGAGATGACAAATAACGGTGGCTCATCTTTTATACGTGTCATAGGAAATAACGTATGCAAGATAGAAAGCTCTCATTGAGCAACAAATGAAAAAAAAATCTCCTGGTTGCTTATTTATGAGCAGGCTAAAATCAAACAAATTTAAATATTTAAATTTCTAAAGATCCTAACCAATCATAATTTTGTTCCTTCCATTCCACCATAGACAGAATGGACTATTCTGAAGTTTCATTATGCTAATTCATAAATAGAAAAAGTTATAGGTAAAAACATTGTTGGTTGTATACTTTCGAGCGCTACTGTATGTTTTCATTTAAAGTGATGAACAATTTCTGTTTTTTGCCTTTTCTTTAAATCCAAACACATCACACTTTCACTTATCTCCTAAACGGTTGGATCAATTGTAAAAACACCAAGAATAAAAACATTTCTCAAATGTTGCGTGCAATCTGAAAAGACCACTTTCAAATATGAAAGTGTGCAATGGAATCCCCTATCAAGGTTTTCCATATTTGAAAATTGCATTGGTTGTTTTGAAAATGGAAAACACAAAAACCCCTCACATAAAAGTACAATAATTCTTCCATTGAAAGTACTCTGTCAGATATTTATTTTAGAAGTTGGCTTTGGCTCACTTTAGTGAGACACCCTGTATTTAGACAAGTTTTAAGAAGAAAGCAACCTTAGTACCAATAGGGGGAAAACATAAGCAATTTCAATAGGTACTAAAAGATCCATGCTTATTTTTAAACATCTTACCTGTTCATCTTTTAGCATTGAACATAATTTTGGAAAAAAATCAGACTTCAAAAGATCTTTGTGGATTAGCAAAGTTTCCATGGCATTGCATGCTGATGGATAATCACATTTGGAATCACGAACTGAAATAAAAACGAGGTTTTAAATAAAGGTATGAAAACTATTTTTTTTCTTAATAATAATAATAATATGTATACCGATATCAAGTGCCATTTTCTGGTCAGAGTCTTTGTCAATATACACATGACAAATTCCTTCACTGTGGCCAAGAACTGGAATCCCTTTGCTTTGCTTTTGAATGGACTTTACTAAGTCACTTGATCCTCTGGGAATGACAAGATCGACATACTCGTCCAACTGCAACAAGTCGCTTACATCTTCACGTGTACTAACCTACAACAGTTAAAGCTATATTTTATTTATATTAATTCCCTATTTTTTCAATTTTAAGATATGGAAGTTTTCATAAGTTCCATTTTGACCCTCTTTCTCTATGTAGCCTACAGTGGCTTTTGCCTTGACCCACCCTCCCCTGATTCTTGATCCCCTGCCTTGATCCTGATAAAATTGTGGATAAAAAATTTTCAGTGGTTACTGAAATATAAAAATGTCAAATACATAAGGGAAATTCCTTGATAATTTTAGCATTTCTAGATTTAACTAGAATCTACTTTTATAACAAATTAAACAACTGATTGAAACACTGGTAAACAGTCAATTTGGAATATAAATATCCCATACACTAAATTCACAGATTTTTTTTTCTATTAAAATTATTTTAAAATTTCATACAAGTCATTAAAAGAATATAAATTTTTTGAAAAGTTTATAACCGCTTTATTTTTTTAAAATTCATTACCAAAGATATAGCATCCTTAGCTCCACATATATCAAGGGCTTCAAGGACCAATCCATGAAGGAATGTATTGCTATGATATGCTTCCTTGCCACCTTTTAATAATAGTCCATTAGCAGAACTAATTGCTAAAGCTGCAATCTATTAAAAATTTAATGTACAATTAAGAAGCCTGATTTCATATTAAAAAAAGAAAAAAATAAAATAAAATAAAATAAATACCCTGCACTTTATTACCTGTGGAAGACAATCTGGACGAGATTCAAATATTACAAGAAGAACTCCAATTGGAACTGTGATTTGTTGCAATTCCATTCCTTCAGCCAATTTAGAGCGCCGCAGAACTCGACCTACTATCTTTGGAGACATGGCTGCAATTTGTTGCAATCCAGATGCTAAATTGTTAAGTTTTTGTGGACTGAGTCTTAATCTTGATATAACGGCCTCTTGCAAACCTATATTATAAAGGGAGAATTATGTTAATTTATAATACAGTAAATTCAAATTAGGGGTTATCAAGCCAACCACCATTCACGGTACATCAGTGGCGGCTCGTCCACAGGGGCTGCAGCCCTGCAGCCCCTCCAGCTTAAAATGAAAGTTACATTTTGTTATCGCTGATCTTAATTTTTTTTATATATTTCTCTAAAAACCATTATTTTCTTGTTTGTGATACAGTACCATTCGAAAGCAATTTTTATAACTATAGTTGTATTTTGCGATAGTCTGTGTGCTATGCGAGCTTGGGCTAGAATGGCTAAGATGCTCAACATTGGGGCTGCATTCAATTCAGCCCAAACCTAATCACTCAATCCAATGAAGGAATGAACTAAAGAAACGGCACGGAGACCTGTGTCCGTGCGCATCTGAAATATAGTTCCTAGAATTATTTATGTATTATGCAGTAAACGTACCTGCTTTAAAATATTTTACTTACTATTATTTATAGTTAACAATTTACAACAAAATAATAGCCTATTCATATTTTTTATGGTAGTGGGGATAACGCGTAATTTACATGGATTTTGACGTTGCTGAGGGTGTTGGTTTTTCAGTATTTTCAGTAACCAATCAATGCTGTGCTTATCAAAGGTAAATATTGTGTGGATTTTTTTTCTACTTAATAATAGCTTTAATAGTATTTAAATTAGTACTATATTTAAATAGTGTTGCTATTTATTAATACTTATTTAAAGAAATGAACGAAAAGATAAATTCTATTAAATATTTGCAAAATATAAAAGGTCACTATTTAACGTAAGTTAATCTATTATTATTATTATTATTATTATTATTATTATCATCATCACATGAATTGTTGATGTAATTGGTTGTATTTTTTGTATTTTGAAAGAATTTTAAAATTATAATTGTTCCGAAATGGATTCTAGTGTTGAGCTCTTAAATTTGTAAACGCAGCATATTTTAGATGACAAGAATATTGTTAATTATATTGGTAGTGTATTTGTTGCTGGTCAAGCAAATGATGTTGTAGTTTGGAGAAAGTTTTTAGTAGTTTCATGTATTTGTTGTAATTTATCTTATTCTCCCATATAAGGCATACATGAGGCTTCGGGATAGTTCGTTGTAGATGCTTTAGTTCTTTTAATAAAAAAAATAATTATTGAAATTATTAAACGAGAGAGTGGACAAACTCCTAGAGTCAACTGCCTCAGAATTGAAGGAGAACACTGCTAACAAAACTAGATTTCCGAAGGTAAGAGAGGGAACTGCACATCCAGAGTCAATCGAGATCAATAACATTCGAAAGCAGGTATTCAAGCAGAATGTTCAGCGATCAACAGTGAACTCTGATAAGCATTTATTCAGCTCAGTTTTAAAATCATCATCTAAAATTAAAAGAGACAAGCGAACTGTGTTTGGATGTGCTGCTGATGCGAGGATAAGTGCAGTCACTCACTTGAAGTGGAGGCCATTGTTAAAGAACATTTTCATCTCCAGACTTTCTCCTGATATTGATAGGGCTTCTCTTATTTCTCACTTGTCTGAGTTTATGGACACTTGATATCTGATTAGATGTCATAAGCTTAAAACCAAATTTGACACTTACGCTTCATTTTTCATATCTTTAACTGAAGATACATTTGATTTGGTGTTTGATCCGAATCACTGGCCTGCAGGAACTTTAGTTTCTGAATTTTATGGCAGATTACACCAAGATCAAATAGTTCATGAGAAGGAGGACTCATCCTCTAGCTTAGCGTAATGTGCTCAACATCATCTCCGAATTTGAAAATGTCTGTTCCTCTCAACATTTTATATCAAAATGTGAGAGGACTTCGAACCAAACTGTCACATCTCAATCATTTTGTCATCCTCAATAACAATTTTTACGGAAACATGGCTTAATGACTATCTCAGATTACATGTTGTTCGGTGAAGGTTTTTATGTCTACAGATCTAATAGGTCATCTGGTAACTTAGGTGGTGGTGTTTTAGTTGCCATTTCCAATAATTTTGACTCTTGCTCAGTTCCTTTGAGCTCTACTATCAGTGGCATAGATCTGGTAGCCGTTCGTCTTCGATCGCCATCAACCATGAATTTCAACTCTCGGCTCTTTAGAAAAAGAAAAGATTTAATCATTTTAGTGCCTTATGTTCCACCCAACACGTTAACTGGTGATTATGACACTTTCTTGAGTGACTTGTCTGAATTTGTTTTGAGCTGTAATTGTAACACTCTTGTACTGGGCGACTTCAACTATGATGACAATAAGATTTACCCAAGCTCTTCATTTTACGCTAAACATCGGCAACGCTCGACCTCATTTTGGAGCAACGAGACGGGTCTCTCAAACTTCAATCTTGTGCTTAATGCGAGAGAGGAATCCCTAGACAAGGTGTTCGCCAATTTTAATGTTAACGTTACTGCAAGTAAGAAACTTCCAGTGTCACCTGATGTTTATCATCCTGTCCTTCTTATTTCTGGCGTTAACACCGCCTTCCAGAAACGTTATACCGACTCGAATGGGTCTCCTTTTAATTTTAGGAAAGGCGACTATTCTGGTCTTTATAATTATCTTGCTACTTATGACTGGGATGATTTTTAATCTTTAGATGGGGTGGATGACAAATGGAATTTTCTTATTCATACCATTTTGGTTGCTATTAACATTTTTTTCCCAAAGTCGAACAAAACTGGCATAAATGATAAATTACACAGATTCCCAATCTGGATTCACCAGGATACTATCAAATTATGGCACTTGAAGACTGCGCAGCATAGGCTTTGGAAAAAGACTGAAGATCCCCATTATTATAATGAATTTAAAACACTCAGAAAAAATTATAAACATGCTTGTAAAGTTGATTATGACCTTTACTATAGAAGTGTAGAGAATTCTTTGAACTCTTCTCCGGCCTTATTCTGGAGCGTGACCAAGAAGCTTTTGGGTAACTGCTCCCGCCAAGGTTGCAATGGTGAATTAGTATCGAAAACAGATATTTTGGACTATTTCCAGTCGAATTTTGCAGGTAATGAGATAACTGAGGTTAACATTCAGAATCTTCCGAAATACTGGGATAGAGTGGAGGTGAAATTTAATGCACCCGCTTTGACAACTTCTGAATTACTCTCTATTGGAAACTCCCTGTCTGCCTCCAAATGTTATAATTATTACGGTTTTCCTGACTATATTTTCAAGGGCTGTCTTCACGCGATTTGCAACCCTTTATGTGACCTTTTAAACCTCACTCTGTCGCAAGGTACTTATCCTACCAATTGGAAGACTATTTTTATTCTTTCTATCCCTAAAATTGTGAAACCGACCACACCGAAAGATTATAGACCTATTGCACTTATCTCTGTTCCTGCAAAGATTCTCGAAACCTTCGTTGCTACTCATCTTTCAAAATTTGTTGATCCTTATCTTCCCGATATTCAGCACAGCTTCCGCAAGGCCAGATCGACCGAAACTAATCTTGCTGTGTTAACTTCTTACCTCTCGAAAGCTATTGATACTCGTCATCAAGTGGATGTAATTTACTTGGATTATTCTAAAGCCTTTGATAAGGTTCATATTGACCTTCTCCAGAAACTAGAGATTATGGGATTCCAATTAAATATGCTATCCTGGATGCGTTCCTTTTTAACTGATAGATATTTTATGCTTTATCCTGTAAATAATTTCTGGAAATTTGGTAAAATCTCCCCTGGGACCGCTGCTATTCAGTATCTACTCTGCAGACCTAATAGCTTCTTTACCAACTAATGATGTTCAAATTCTAATGTAAGCGGACGATCTTAAAATTTTTTCGTGCATTGACAGTTGGCAAGACTATTAAAATGCAAGAAACGTTGGACTCAATTCTCTCCTGGTCTAAATCGAACGGATTAAGTCTTAACTCAAGCAAATCACACGTAGTTTCTTTCTCCAGGAAAGTAACAAATTTTATTTTTAATTACAAGATTGATCATGATATCATTGGGAAAAAGAATGAAGTTAAAGATTTAGGCATTTTATTTAATTATAACTTATCTTTTACCCCGCATATTGATAACATCATAAGCGATGTCTCCCGTAGAATTGGCCTCTTGAAAAGGCTTACCGCATTTTGCAAAAATCCATTAACTATCATAAAGTTATTTATTTCTATTGTAGTTCCTAAAGTTACATATGGTGTGTTAATTTGGTTTACTCATCACAGTCAAAACTTTTTACTCCTACAAAAGAAATTTCTTGCATTTTTAAATTTTCTCTCAAAAAAATATAACAAGCATGATCTCAATATGGAATTTATAAATGTGTTTACTCTTTCCAATATCATTGGTAATATTTTTCTTAATGTCCTTAAGAGGATTGTTTCTGGAGCTGTTTGGATGCCCGAGGTTCTGTCATCTATCGGGCTGTCAGTTCCTAGAAAAAGCAGTCATAAGTGTGTTACTTTAATAACTCGTAGTACGAGGACAAATATTGGTGAGATTACTCCTTCGTATAAACTTGTTACTTTGTATAATAAAATCCTTTCTCATAAAGACGTAGACATTTTTAATGACCCAACCAATTCTATTTTTAAGATTTTAAATATCTGATTTTGATTTATTTGTTCCAAAATGTAATCTTTTTTTTTTGATTCCTTCCCCCGCTTGGGTTTTATCACCTGAAGGGGCAGTTTGTATTTGCTTGTACATTCTGATCTGAATAAATTAAATTAAATTAAATTATTAGTAATAGTGGTAGTATTGTTATTGTTAACAAAAAAACCAAAATCTATTTATTAATATAATAATAATTAATAATATTTTTATATACATGTATATTATAAAATTAATTTATTATTATTATTATATTGACATATAATTTTTAATTTATGCTATAGTTAATAATAATAATAATAAGGTTTGATTGTTTTATATAGAATAATATAGCCCCTCCATTACAAATTCTTACGAGCCGCCACTGTGGTACATAAACATGCAAATAATAAACGAATGACGACAAAAAATTTTACCATCTTGTTTAGCTTCGACTATATCTTTCTCATTTGCATGAAGTATTTCTGGTTGTCGTGTTCTAAGTGAATTTGCCAAATGGGTAATAATAGCTGCTCTTTGTTCTGGAGTCAGAGATAATAAAATACGCCCTCCTTGTCGAGCTAGAAGATTATAAAAATTTATTAACCTTAAATGGAACTCTTTAATTACCTTTATTTATTTAGGTCTAAAAGAAATCTACCTTTATAGGCCATTAGATCTACAGGTACACCTATTTGTTTATTGTCAGTGAAAAAAGTTCCAATTTTCTTTCCTCGAATAATACCACTGACTGCTCTATCTTCCATTCCATTGCAAATAATTACACTTGTCCCTTTCTCCAAAGCCCATGTGGCAGCTTGAACCTAATATTAATATGCCCACTTTAAAATAAATGCTATAAAATTAATTATTTGAAAAGCTTCACACAAAAAAACCCTTTAAATATTACAGATTAACAATAAATATAGTGAATAATCTTACCTTTGATTCCATTCCACCAGTTCCAACAGAAGATTTTGAACCAAAACGAATATCTTCATTGTTCCAAGGACAAAACATATGTAATAATCGTGCTCCCTCAGTATTTGGTGGAGCTGTGTAAATTCCATCAACATCAGACATCAGTATCAACACATCTGCTCCAACTTCAACGGCTATACGAGCAGCTAAGCTATCATTGTCATGAATTCTCAATTCCTAAAATGTTTAATTCAACAATGACAATATGTCTGGGTTAAATTTCATTTTAAAATACGATAATGACTGATTACTTTAGATTTCTTTTCAGGTTGAGCTATAACTGGTTTTTGTTCTCCAGGAGATTTCATTGGTGGAGCTACAGCATCATTTGTGTTGATAATAGGAACTATATTCAGATGCAACAATTCAAAAATGGTACTAAATAAGTTGCGTCTAACTTGCTCATTGTAGAAATCTGACATTGTAACCAACACCTATACTTATGAAAATGTATATCAATATACACCAAGAACATCTCTCTTGATTTTTTTTTCAAGAAAGTTAAGAAAATACTAATTCATAATTTTTACCTGTGCTATTTCCACGCCATACTGGTTAAACATATCCTCATAAAGAGACATCAGACCCGACTGTCCAACAGCAGCTGCAGCACGGGGCTCAACCTTGGGATGACCCTATTGAAAATAAATTCTTACTTAAAAATTTTCATATAAGATTATTCCTTTATTTTCAAATAACTTTTACCTTTTAATTTATATAAAGAAAAATTAATAATAAACATAAGCATGAACAATAGACTAACTGGATATTACATCTAAACAAATAGTAGTGTCAAGAGGTAATGTGTGTAGTAAGGAAATATTCGGGGAATCTTAGTAAATCAAAAAATTTTTTATTCTGTCGTCATTTCGAAGAGTAAATTTGAGATCCTTCCGATCTCCTCTTCTGAATCGCTTCTCCTCTCGGTCATGTGGAAAGAGATGAAGGGTGGAAACGTGACCCATTGTTGAGAGAGTCTTCTCCCTTGGTAGTGACCAGCGGTAGGAGAGAGAGAGAAACAGGAGGGAGTGGATGGATGATGCACTTGGCAAAAAGTGGGAGAGAATTCAATTGGTTAAAACAAAAGAAAGAAATAAAAGAATGAATTTGTTGGCAAGAGAATGGGGAACCCAGTTTCAGGCACAAAACATTTCTTTCAATTTTTGTTTTTTTTATTATTATTGGGAGAGAGTGAAAGAGAAGATAATCAACGAGAACACATGCTCACGTATCAGTGAAACATGTGCTTCTCAAATGCCTGTCTTCTTGACATACTCTCACACAGAAGGAAGTAAAACTACACATAGCCTTTGTGTGATCCGAGTTGGTAAATGAAAGCGAACATTAAACAAGATACAGATGAACCATATTTGTGAAAAGTAAGAAAGCAAATCGTTTCCACTATTTGTGAAAAGACATCATTGGACCCTATCGAGAAAGGTGGCACATCATAAGACACTGTGTTATACAACTCCATAAGAAATCTGTGGGAGGCAGGTTGGATTTAGCGGGGAAAAGCTGAGTCAACCAGTGGGAGCAGCAGCCAAGCGAGTGGAGCCAGTGCCATGATTCAAGCACCGCCAATTCGTATAGGGAACAAGCACAACACCGAGAAGGCTGATACGACATCAACGCAGAGGGGGCATTTCATAGTAATAAGAGATTGACAACAGTATGATCATGGAATTTGACATCGTGCAGCGACAAAATTCTGTAAGTACTTATAACTGCATACTATAGAGTGGGACTGCTAATAACTAGTGAATTGAAATTTGATTTGTAAAGTGAGCATCAGAGCATTAAGGGGCACAAGTGCTCAGTTCATAAATGCAAAAGACACATAAATTTTGGTTAATAAACATTGATGATATAATTGATAAGACTCTAAGATTAAGATCCCTCACTTATAAGATTCTCTCTCAGCAACTTTAAATTTATTTGAACTAGATTTCCTTTACCCAAACTTAATCATATGTCCCACATTCATCACTTATACGTTTAGTATATATGCTTGTATTAAATAAACTACACAGTCATAACATTTTGAGAAAGTATGATACTGCAATGGAGAACTACACTACACCTCAAATGCAACAGTGAAACAGACATGAATGACAAAATCCACATAACCAGGCATTTTTCAGATTGACTCACTGAGCCTATTCTGGTTTTGTCTTGCATTAAATGCACTGTCAAATATACTACACATCACAAATTATGGCTACACTATTAAACACAATAGGAAAATTTTTACACTTGCTGTACATGGATGATAAGAAAATTTACATCTCCACACAAACTCAATTTCACCAGTTACTTGAGATCACACACACACACACACACACACACACACACACACACACACACACAC
>JAHWFO010006001.1:200968-227788 GCA_023313115.1 Rhysida immarginata | reverse complement strand
ACACACACACACACACACACACACACACACACACACACACACACACATACATACATACATACATACATACATACATACATACATACATACATACATAGTTTTCTAAAAAATTCAAATTCAAGTCACACTATACAGACAAAGTATCTGGCTGCTCATACTGCTGAAATGTCATCACAAACAAAATAAAAGCACTGGAAAATGATTGGGAGCTCATATGGGTGTTAGACAGACAATGAGTAAGTTGGCAGAGCTGTGACATCAAATGTGACATGATCATTAGGTTGCCACCATAGTGGAAAATCAATTTGTGAAGCATCCACCTTGCTACAGGTCCCAATAGTGCAAAGTAATGTAATTGTGAAATGGAAATGTTGAGAAAGTTAAAGTGCAGCAGGCAGAAATGGTAGGCTGAAGAAACTTAATTGCAGCTGTGAAACCAGAAGAAAATAGTGGAGGAAGGTCACATGTCCCTGGTGGCATTGATCATTCATGAGTTTCAAAATCCATCATTACTAACATCAGAACTGTTTGTCGAGAGCTAAGAAACGTAGTTTCCACAGATGTGCAGCTGAACATCAACGATGTCAATGCCAAGAGGTGGTTGCAACCGTATAAAGTTCATCATCATTGGATTGTGGAACAGCAGAAACATGTGCTTTGGGAGTGATGAATCTCGCTTCACAATCTGGCAGTCCAAAAGACACATCTGAGTTTAGTGAATGCTTCATAGTTCAACTGCATTGTGCCAACAGTCAAGTTTGGTGGTAGAGGCAGAATGGTGTGGGGATATTTTTTCATGGTTTGGCCTGGATCCCTTAGTTGTGGTGGCTAGATAAGGAATACTGCAATATACTCGGCCATCTGGACAATGATGCACTTCCAATTCTCTGGCAACAATTTGGAGAAGGCCAATTTCTATTCTAACAGGGCAACTGTTCTGTCCATATATCGAAGCTTGTGAAAACATGGTTTGATGACAAAGGTGTTCAAAATCTGGACCAGCCTTTATAGACTACCAATCTACTAAGCACTAAGCTCCAATCCTGGCTTAGAAAGGAGCTTCACGGTAGACATCCTTCTGATCTCAACCAGACATTTCAACAGAAAAGGATCAAAGGTTTGGTTGAATGAAGAGATTCTCTTTGGAAAACTGAAAGAATCATGTTTGCTATACAAGACCAGGTTAGAAAACATTATCAAAGATTCAACCAATGGGATTTGTAAAAATGCCATATTACACTGAATCTATCTAGCATGTTATATCTAGTTGCAAAAAATATTCACTGAGTCTATTTTAACAGACATAACAAGGTAGCCAATTTTTTTACGTCAACATCTAGCTAAGATACAAATTCAATAATTTAAACACTGCATACTATAAATATGTCCCAGATACTGTCTTAGAGAGCACATAAATTAGAGAGCAGGTATATTTTGAAAGAGTTATAATTCCTGACAAAACTATCCCTCATAAAAGATCAGACATCACATTCCACTCGTAGATGAACAAAAAATGGCCTGCAATAATTGAATTTCTATCCTCAATGCACATAATTTAGCTCCGACTCCTCTCACTACTATTTTATACGCCGATGATGCCACTCTATTATTTGCTGACTCATCTCTATCACTAATCCAACACAACCATATACTCGACAACCTATCAAACTGGAACAAATTAAATAGCTTACATTTAAATAGAGAAATCTACCTACATCGTTTTTCATCAACGTAACAAAAAGTTAGATCTTCTGAACTTCTCCCTAATTTACAATGATCGACCCTTAAACCTTCTAAAATGGTTAAATTTCTAGGCATCAATCTCTCACACAACCTTTCACAGGATCCCCGTATAAATATCCTCTCATGCTTATTAAATCAACGTTTAGGCATGTTTTCCCACCTCCACTTCCTCCCAAAAAAGATCTTACTTCTCCTATATTACACACTAATACACACAGAGGAATAAGAAACAGAGGGGAAACTCCCTATAGCCGCAAGGGAAACTTTTCTGAGATCACGTGACGAAAGTCAACCAATGAAATTTTCCTTAAAAACACTCCTGGCTTCGCGGCGCTACTGTCGGTTTAATCATAATTACGTCATTCTCCCGCAAATGGATTATTATATGACATCATATAAATACGTTGCTTAACGTTCTTTTCATCGGAATTTTAAAAAATTTAATTCAAGTTAATTAAAAACTTTGAAAACCGATTCTACGATGCAAGGTGGATTATCACAGATGAAAAGAAATTATTATTGTATTACCAAGATTTCTTATTGATGGTCTCTGATTAACACGAGCATAGTGTTAGAGTGGAGCTAATACTCTGACACGAGCAACGGCGAGCTAATACAAACATGAGTGCTTCACATGAGTGATCACGTGACAAATCAAGAATTTTTCGTTTATGTAAAACATTTTTTTATTTTTGAATACAAATTTATGTGTTTTAACATTATACAAGAATTAATACATAAACTGCGTTATAATTTTATTTATTATTTTCAAAATTATGTCCTCACTAGCACCACGAAACCAGTATTGAAAAATAACGTAGTGATTTCCAATCACATGGTAGAGTTTCCCATCTGTTTCTCTTCATCTGTGCTAATACAATCTTCACTTATATATAGAATACAATTCTGGGGTTATACCACCAAAAAAAAAGAAAGAAAATGGAATATTACCCATTTCCCATTTATACTCATTTCAATTAGCTCTCTTCATATATAAAGTTTTAAACAATAAGTTTTCAGTAATCCTCCCTCCTAACTTTTATAATTCTTCACCACTCATATAACTTACGTAACAAAAATTCCCTACCCAAGTCAGCAATTAAATACACTTATCAACATAACAGTGTCTCCATCTCTGGATACAAGCTATCGGATACTCTTTCCCCCGAATTACGTACCACTCCTTCCATATCTACCTTTAAATCCAAACTGAAGACTCTTCTTACTAAATCCGCCTATTAATATCTTACCTATTTTGCAATTGTTCTCAATTTAATAACTATCTATCAGATTGCTTCCACCCAGGGACCTAACTTGTCGGCCAATGGCCATACCGGACCTGGGTGGATATCTTCTGTATTTCCTTCCTTCAAATAAATAAATAAATAAATAAATAAATAAATAAATAAATAAATTATACACACAGCAGCAGGTTTTTGCTGCAAGTGGGGAAATTTGAAATTATTTTCCAAAATCTGAAATTATGCTAACCAAAATTAATGCAACGTCAGTGATGGTCAACTTTATTCTTCTGCATCACTTGTTCTCAAATTCATGTTTTATTTATTCAGAGAAGAGAATGTACCAAGATAATTTATGAGGAAAAAACAAGCTATTGGAATTATTTAGTCAGGTTTAACATAGTCAGTCCTAAATTACTTGTACCTATTTTATTAAGCTGCTGGAAGGCTGCATGATGATGTGGGCAATCTTGTACTGATCATCAATGAGATTTCTATTTTGACAAGCACCATCTACCCGAGCATCATGCAAAGCAGGTATTGCCCAACATTGTTCCTCAATGCTCATGGCCTTTTTAGTAAGATAATGTGTCCTACTGAACTACAAAGATTTATCAAAATGGTTCAAGGTGTTTCTCTGGTTAATAAATTCCCCAGCTCACAAATTAATCAAGCATTTATGAAAAGTGCTGCAGAAGTAGAATTGATTGATTTTGCAACTGATGGGTATACAGGGTGACTAAAAAGTCCCTTGTACCCCTTCTACCTGTGCAAAAAGACATATCCCAAATATGTTGGCACCAACAAATAGGAAGTCGTGGGTATGTCATCTGTCAGTGACCTTCCGGTGACTTGATTATGCAAAATAGGACATGCTTTAGCTTCATTTTTGAGTGATCTATTCATCCAATTGACCTTTATCCCCTGTATTGTGATTGGTTGCCACTAAACGTCACTGATTTTTTTACAAAATGCAAATGGCGGACACTGGACGTGTTAACGGCATTTGTTGACTATATCTTAAGTGAAAGTTTTAATTGTTGTTGTTTGATTTGATGATTTCCAGCTCGCATCTCCCTCTCCCAGGAGACTAGCCGTATGGGATGAAAGGATGATGATGAAAATAGACAAACACAAACATCCATGCCCTTGGCGGGATTCGAACCCGCAACTCGCTGGTTACGAGAGCGGAAAGACCTGCGCCTCAACGCTCTCGGCCACCGAGCCGGCTTGTTGTTGTTTAAAATTTTTCTTGCTATGGTTAAATATTGCTGTATTCCCAATTGTCAGAGTGAGGAGAAAGAAATAAACATCATTAGAAAATAATTTTATAGGTAATTTGGAAATGAATATGAAATTAAAATTATGAAAGGTTATCAGTAAACATTTAAATCATTATATTTTGCAAATTTCAGGTTAATAATGTATGTTAAATTAATAAAGATAATAATAAAAATCTTTAAAGTAGTAAAAACCTATGAAAAATGTAAAAAAAGTGAATTTTACTCAAATCACAAATGCTTACAACACGACCAAGGGACGCCATTTTTTATGTGGTCACATGGGTAGTCAAGGCTACGAATGCTAAGCAAATGTGTGAGAACGAGAGTTTATGATAAAGGTCAATTATGAAGAGTTTTTTTTATTGTGTTTTTACTTGAAATTGGCCCCTATTGGTTAAGGTTTAAGAGATAAATTTTTTACATACCCTAATTTCAATAATCAGATCACCGGAAGGTCACCAACTGATAACCCACCCACAACTTCCTAATTTTGACTGCAATAGATTTGGGATATCTCAGTTTTCTGCACAGGTAGGAGGGATGCAACCAATTTTTTAGTCAGATTTAACCCTTTTGCTGTGTAAAGTAGATATCCAACCAAAATTTCATTACTTTTACCTGCAGAAATCTGATTTACCCTATTAGCTTTAAAAAAAAAACTTCTCTTTATGCTGCAATTACTGGATAATTTCATATTATCAGGAATGACCATGAAATTTAATTATTCAGTGACAGGGTTAATAAGACTTGGTGGTGGTGGTGCTGGAATGGGGGTGAAGGGGATTGTAGATCTCTTTATGGCTGGAATTTCAATACTTAGGTGGAATTTTAGGACACTGTGCCACCTGTAAATGGATTGCATTTTGTACTGTAATTCTGCCAACAATATCTAGCAGAAAAGGAATTACTAGTAAAGTTGACACCATTACCTGAACTTTTATTTTGATTGTGATCCTTGCATAAGCCAAAATTTTAGAAGTCATTTATTGGGGAGGAGGCCAGGAGGGGGGGGGGGGGGGCCCCAAAAAAGCTCGGCTTATGCACGTGCATATTCACTAGTACTTTACTCTATTTGCTTATAATCTCCCAGGTCATATACAGTACACAACAGATATTCCTTCTGTATTTCTATACAGGGTTGTGTGTTTTAAACAAACAGTTTAAAATATGTTTGAAACAACTGGTTTTGTTTTAAACGAAATGTTTAAACCATGATTTGTACTTAGAGAAGCTACAGGTGTTTGAAAATTTTAAAATTATAAAAAATATAAATACCAGTAGATAAAAATCGGACATTACCTTATTTTCCTAATACGTGAAAATAAAACAAAGAATAAAACAAAATCTTTACAAAATATTTTTTATTATTAAGTCAAACTGGAATTCAAACAATCACTAATAGCATGATAAAAACTGATAAGCAATACATTCTTACTAGTTTGATAAAAATAAAAATAGGAAACTTGAGGGATATGGACTTTATTATATGAAAAAAAAATTCACTTGTTATTAATCTGTTTGAATTTTTTTATTTTCAATTTTAAGAGCTCTGAAAACACTGACCAATTTTGAAGCTTTTCCAGTGCCTAATCTATTTCTCACTTTTGAGTGCACAAAACCAAACGTGGAAAAATTCCACTCCAGCTGAGGATGCTACAGAAGTATGCAATTGAGAAATAAAGCTGATCATGCCAGTGTTTAATGTTGACTTCAGTGACAACCACCAGTTAATAGGAGTGACTAAATTTGTCACAATTTCAGAAAACAGATATTGTTTGAAAATACTTCCCTTTGCTCTGTAATTTATTATATCTCTCATGACATCTGGATGGAAATCATTTGCATGCTGCATAGCCGAATCCAATTAATTCTCATTCAGTTTTGCACCAGTAGATTGGCTGAAAAATGTGCTGGTGAAGTGTCCATCTCTAACCTTTTTTTTGACATACCCCATTTTATCATTTTATCCCCAATTAAAGTTGTTTAAAACAAACAAACAAACAAACAAACAAACAAACAAACAAATAAACAAACAAACAAACAAATAAATAAATAAATAAATTAATAAATAAAAAAAAAAAAAAAAAAAACAACAAAAAAAAAATAATTTTTTTTTTAACAACTCTATTTCTATATACCGGACTAAGAAGTTCTTGCTATTTAAAAGAATTAAATGGATGACCAGGTGGGTTGTAGATTCAACAACTTTTCCTTTCATTGGTTTACAGAGCATATCTGAACCTTAGAAGTTGTTAGAAAACTTAAGAAAGGTATTTAAATTTAAATGAAATAGGAAAGAATATTCCACAGCATTGATTTGAACCAGGAACCTTTGGCTAATCACACTAATGTGAAACGAATTAGCCAAAGATTCCAGTTTTGAGCCCAGGCTGTTGAATTTTCTTATTTTCATTTATAGATTAATTTTAGTAAACACAAAATTTCAGAATTGCCAATAATTGGTATGAATAAAAAATTATTGGCTGGATATCTTTTTATATTTCACCTCAATATGAAATGATCAAATGACTGGATTTACAGAATTCCTGCTTTTCACTTTCTTGTAGTGAAAATATTCATTTGTCCCTTGGGGTACATTCAAGTGCTAGGGGACTTGGTCTTTTCACCCTTAAGACAGGAAATGTTCCAACCAACTATCTTTGGTTCCCACCTTATATTTTTATGCTCAAAGGTTCCAACATAATCCTTGCTTTTATCTCTTCACCCCCCTCCCCTACTAAGTATATTTATCTTGGAAATCTTGGAAAGCAATAGTCTAGCTTCCAGCTCAATAAAAACCCTAGGTGGAACACTTTAAATCACATTAGAAAAGTTGAATATGATAAATGTGATTTATTACGCTTAGTTTATTTATTTATCAATATTCCATGAATCGCCCCCCCCCCGGGGGGAGTGATGGGAGGTGCAGAAAAAGCATCAAATTAGGGAATATTATCCAGTTTATGAATATGAAAAGCTAACCGTACAAAACATGGAATACAAAAAGAAATGCATTATCTTTTGCTTACAAAAGGTACAGTATCTTGTTACAGTAGACTCCCGATTATCCGCGAGCAGATTATTCGCGTTGCGGATTATCCGCGGGCGTCCCGAAAAAAAAAAAACCTCAATAAAACTCCTATACTACTATATTTTGTTTATTGTTTTATGTTCTTTAGTACATAAAATAGAAATAATTTTTAATGTACTGTACATATTTTCACTGTTTGTATTACTTTCATGTACAATACAATCAAGCTGTTAAGCTAGAACAATTTTTATATTAGTTGCCCCTCATTTTTAGCCTTTTTGCGGGTTATCCGCGAATTTCCCTATCCGCGGTACCCGTGCCACCCAATTCCGCGGATAATCGGGAGTTTACTGTATTTTGTGAAAAGTTTTCAATGAGTTTCCTTTTCACACGCAGTCTTTTCAGGTAGAATGCTGTACACTTCCAAGTTAATTCTACGAAGTCCACTATATTATGGAAATATACTTACAGATCGGAAAGGGTCCTTTTGAGAGAGTGTTTGACGCATGCTCATCGACATGAGGAATTCATGAGTCAATTTCTGTTTACCAAAAGCAACGGCTCCACTGGTCACCATTAAAAATTCCCGACCTTCATTCTGCAACTCAGACACCTATAACCGGAGAGTCAAATTTAGTATTCACCACAGGCATGAATCGATTGACTTCTTATAACAATAAACGCGTGCATTGATAACGATTTAATATTTATTAATGACGTTTCTTAATAAACAGAGAGAAAAAAGAAAAAAAAAAAAAGAGAAGGGTTTGTTTACATTCCACGGTATCTTCCCCTCTGAAATTTGTTTTGAAAAATTAAAAATGTTCATTACAAAACTGACGATGCCAAAAAAGATACAAACAAGCGGAAAAGAACAAAACAAAAAAACAACGCGCACTGTTGCATATGCACGCATATTCAAACCCCGATATAACGTTACCTGTTCAACAATCGATGCCAAACGTCCCAACGCTAATCCGCAACCATCTTCCCGAGTGATGACCGAGCTGCCTAGCTTGACAATTACTCGCCGAGCATCCTTCAAATCTGCACGCGCGGCGAACGCGCTCAAGCATGAAGAGGTAGTGAATGTAGCTCGCGCCCGGCTCAGGTAAGAGGGTCCGCTGCGAACAGCTGTTAGTAGCAGGTAGCCACGCATCTTTCCAATGACTGACCAAGCAGTTGTTTGTTAATGTGTATCGTTCTTTCGCCCACCGACCAAGGGACCAGCCACGTCAACATCAAAGTGACAGATGGAGCCGCGTGCGTTTCTTGTTATACCTGTTGGCCTCGAGGAATTAAAATCAGCTTCGGTGCGGTTGGCTTTGGTTTAACCCCTGATAGCCTCCAATATTTCTTTTTTACCAATCGAATGATGCAATTGCTCTTGGACACTTGTTGCTCGTCTACGTAATGCGATGCCTTGCACGAAAGTTGTTTTTATTTAATTTGTCATTGCCTTTTTATGATAGTCCACTTTTAATGAATGCGAATGACTAAATCGAATTTAATTTTTTTTTATATATATATTTAAAAACTATTTCAAATTTTAATAAATCTTATAAACCACACATCAGATGTCGCCTTTTATAAACCAATTTCTAAAATAAAATATTTTGGAAAAAAAAAAATTTTTCAAATTTTATTTTTCCCCCGCAAGGCCCCCCCCCCCTTTGTTTATTTTTTTATTGAATATTACCCCATATGCAACATAATCATAAAAATTAAACTCGCATAAAATTTTAAAATTTTCTTTATTATCTTTTTTTACAAACTTAAAAAGAAAGCTACAAATTATAACACTATTACTATAAATCATTTTTCAAAATCATTTTCTTTATTATTTAGTTGAATATCTTCATCAACCACATAACTACGGATTCTTGTCCTGTAAATAAAAAAAATAAATAAATAAATACAAAATAAAAAAAGTCAAAACTAAAAACAAAGAATTCCAATCTCAATTATCAGAATAAATCTAACAACACTTTTTCTCGCTCACTTAGAGACAGAAAAAAATTCAGCATATAAAAATTTTATAAGGCGGCATCATACCGATTTACAATATTTGCCATGATATGATTTATTACCGATATTAAGTTTATGGTCTTCTAAACGAGATGTTTATTTAATTAAAATAATGAACAGAAAAACAAGTTGAAATTTAATGTACAGTATTATTAATCAAAGTGTTATTCAATAGATGTACTTTGCACAAAGTGTAATAGTCTTACTTTTAAAACAGTTTAAAAGTAAGAACATAGCGAATAGAATTAGATTATTCGTTATGGTAAAAATAAAAAATAAAATATAATTTCTGAGTATTTATAATTACACTGAAGGTTTTTTTTTGTTTTTTTTTGGGTTATTTTATCTTATTTATTCATTCAAATTATATAGTAATCCCTTTTACATGATTAATAAGGTTGTAAAGTAAGATAAAAAAATGAAGAAATAAAATATAATTAATGTATACAACATAATATCAAAGATGATTAAAGCATTGGGTACAAATTCAGTAGAAAACAACGATTTTCACAATGAAATTCTTCTAATGCTTGAATGACTAAAAGCAGCTCAGATTTAAAATTTATTCGGAATAATTTTTATTTAATATTGAAGAAATAGGTTTATAAAAAAAAAAAAAAAAAAAAAAAAAAAAGTCAAGTAGAAGAAACTATACATATTTATTTAAGAGGTTGGTTTTCAACATTTCACTTCATACTTTTTTCAAAAACTGTCTCATGAAATTTTTGTAATCCTTTCTCCCTTCTATTTTTGGGTAAGTTATTATTAAGTAGCGGAATTATTTGAGCTACTTATTGTTTTACCACATCTGTCTATCTCCTTCGTATTTTCTTTAGTTATTTGACGTAGAAGGTTGAAATTTGGAATATAGCCTAGTATAGTAAGGTCATACCTTTCTATTCAGTTTGGTTTCAATTGATCTACTGGGGTTGGGATTATGAGGGTCCATCTGATCTGTATGGTACATATATGGATACAGGGCTGATAAGGCCAAATGGCTTGGGAAAAAACAAAAAAGCTACCAGGCAGAGGCAAAAAAGAGACTTTAAGGGACTTCTTCATATCATATGCAGAAGTAACAAAAAATGAAAAGTACACACAGTATCAAGAGCCATAGGTTCATTTCCCATATTGAAGAGTGCTGGAAATCCAATTCTGTTTATTTTGAAAGCATTTAAAATAGATAATTTACAGATTTTTTTTTGTCTAATTATTTTCTTGTTTTACTTGCAAAAATCATGCCCCACAAGAATTGCGCTCAGAAATTTTTATGACTTGTCCGAGTGTTATTTAAAATTCTTCTCTCACTAAAAATGCACTCGAATTTTAGTTACTTTTATGGAATCAGGTGGATAAGCATATCTGATGAGTTCATTTGTACATGGTAAAATGTGCTGCTGAAAATAATCATGAATCTGATAATAGCAGCCATGTCCCAGGTTCTCTTCCAGCTCAGCTTGGATCTACATCATTGATTTTTCATGAATTTCTTACTCAACATTTTGATTTATATGGTTTTTCCATGAAAGAACATTGCTGAAAAACAGAATTTGAAAAAGTTAATCATGTTTTCAAGTTATCATGCAAACGGAGAGATTGCACAGTGAACAATATCCTAATCATACATATCACTCCAGAATGTTGTTTTTTTTTTCAGCAGTTTGCAGTTCATGTGAGGCACACTGGTCAAGTGCAGCCAATCCACAACACAGATGCTGTAATCAGAAGACTGGTGTGAGGTGACAAGCTGATGGCTGGATGGATAAACATACAGATCAAGCGTTCATTCTTGTAAATAACTTTAAGCTGAAGCTCCTAATAAAGAAAAACAATAGAGCCAATCAGACTCGACTTATGTTATTGAAAACATAACTTGGAAACATGATTGATAAAAAAAATCTAAAAGCAGATTCGGATTCAGCACATTAAAAACCAAGAGTTAAAGGCAAATTCAATCAAATTTTGTAAAAAAATTTAAAGGATTACAGTTGTCGTACGAGGTGCGTTCAAGTTCTCAAGTCTCCTAATTTATTTCTGAAAAACTATTGACCCTAGAAAGCTGAAACTCCTGTCATTTGTCCACATATTCAATCTCTAGCCGTACACATTTTTCACAGCACTGATGACATGATTGCATCGCCGGCTGCAAACACTTCTATAGTGGTCTGTTTTGCCCACTGAAAAGCCGCTCGATGAGCAGAAGCTTTATTCCGTTCTTGCATAAGCGATTTTTCAGCATACAAAACTGGTTCCTAAAGAAGCATTTGTGGCGGCCTACCAATCATGGCATCAGGATTGTGAAAAATGTCTACGGGTGAAGGTTGACTATGTGGACATATCACTGGAGTTTCAGCTTTCTAGGGTCAATAGTTTTTCAAAAATAAATTAGGAGACCTTAGAACTTGCACACACCTCGTATTTATTATACTGTATTAGAGTACATATTATTAAGAGTTGTATTTATTATTTAATTAGAGTTGTTTATTTAATTTCGCTACTTGTTGAGTCAACTTGAGGATCTCATCACTTTCTATCTTTGCAGACGAGATCATTTCCCTAGCAACAAGAAGTCCTGTTTACATGAAGCTGCTGTTTCTCAGTTTTTAGATATTTTTTCCCAAAAACTGATGAGCATCTTCCAATAATTTTCTTTTGGAGTCAAGTTGCTTGACTTTTTCTTTGTAGAGCAATTTTTCCTTATGTTTTTGATTTGCTTATTTGCCAAATTTTTTCTACAGCCTTTCTAATTGCTTTTGTCATTGGAACCAAGTAACGTTTATAGCTGTAATGCTGAAATGACAGGAAAACCATTTTTAACAGAAGATTCCTATGGCTTCAGCAGAAGCAGCTTTTTATAAGAGATGTCCAGCAGCTGTTTAAATTTTAAAAGTGGCCCACCAATGTTCTTCGATACCATCTTCATTGACTGCCTCCAAATCTTCCAATTCTAGTAAGAGCCACTTAGGATGCAACTGATCAGTCGAGTGTGAAATAAATAGAATGATTTTGGCAAGTTGTACAATTTTCTATTCCTAGGAGAAAGTATAGAAAGCAATTTCAGGGTGGAGTCTTCCTTTATCCTAGTAATGCAAAAGCATATAGTAATGCATCATATTTCTTATTATTTCAGCTTTCACTAAACTACCAAGTGATTTTAATTCCACTTGTATAAAAGAGATTCGCCATGGATAGTGTCATGCTGTCCCTGCCAGTTTTAAATCTGTAGTAGCTCTCCTGTGCTTTTTACTTCCAGTTTGTACAGTTCAGTTATCCAATCAGTAATGAGATCAGTGACTGAAGATATATATCTAAGGCCATTCGGCTTGAAGAGGAATGTTTCTCAAGAAAAGAGGCAGACTGTGGAATGAACAACACTCTTCCTTTTATGAATGGCTCTTTCAGAAGCTTTCTTATCCTGGGTTCTTTGTTGTCAGTGACAACATTTTAATTCTTTAGAAGAAATTTAAGAAAATATTGACAGAAAGGTTCCCACAATTCAACAAGATGATCACAAGCAGCACCAGTTATAAGCCATTTTGAAGTGACATTATTAATTGCACATAACAGCTTTATTTTTCCAATGAAACATGGGATGTTAAAAAATTCTTCCTGTTGGACTGGCCATTGATAATAAAATCAAAGATAAGTTAAGAGAATGATAATACATGATTGTTCATAATATATCAAACTTTTATTTGCCAAAGGACCATCATCACTTCCATGGAGCTTTGAAACATTGAGGTTATTTCTAATTATGACCTCCAACAACATATTAGATATTATTTCTGTAGTAGCACTTTCTAGTGCAACTGTTTCTAAGTGTCTATCCACCCACCACACAGTCATATTTGATGGACCACTATCATAATTGTATATGAAGTACCTTTGCTGTATTTGAGTTTGTGACCTCTTCATAACATAATGTGTAGTAACTTTGCAGATCACTTAGCATTCGGTTCTTAAAGCGAGGACCTAAACCTAAAACATATGAAAACTTTCCATGTCCAAGTGAAAATCCATCAGAACACCACTTCCAAACATGGCATGAAACAAACTGCCAATATCTTGACATGATGAGAGCAGAACGCATACATTTCCCTATCTATTGGCAACATGCACGATTCGGCTAAATAATTGCACAGTACCACGTATAAACTTCGAAATGAGCTTTATTTTAAACTAAAAAACAAAAGCAAATTTAAGAAGGAAATAGACAGAAAAGCAAAATAAATAAATAAATAAATAAATAAATAAATAAATAAATAAATAAAGCAACAAGCCACAGAAAAAAAAAAAGCAACTGCGTAGCAGTCCTGTAGATATGTAAAGGACTGAAATTTAGCATGTAGATTCCTCTAGGCAAGATCTATATTACTATGAAGTTTGGGCCAAATTGTCCCAGTAGGATCAGAGTTATGGGAGTAGCAGTCATTTGGTCTTTAGATCTATTAACGTTTTCAAATGACAAAATACAGCAGGGGGAAACGGAAGAAAAACTACGTTTGAGAAAATTAAATTTTTTCATAAAAAATGGGGGTTAAAAAGTTGGAATAAACGGAGGGAGAAAAAAAAAAGATAAAGAGGCGAAAAAATAGGGAGATATTTTTACCCATTCTTTATCTCCTGCTTTTAACCTCCACTTCTTAAGACCTTTTAAGGGGGGGGGGGTCCACTACTTTTTATATTCTGATATTCTCCAATTCTGAATACGTATATTTTATCTGATATTTCTGATGAAATATAATGATCTTTTTCATTAAATGTTTAATAAGAATGATGATGAAGGTGATATAGGGTCAAATACAAAAAATATAAGAATTTTAAGTGCACAGAAAAATACCATGTGGTGATTAAGAACAGCCTGTCAAACTCCTGCAAACATACACTTTAAGAGGAGTATATCATTCTCTTTAAGTCAAAGACTGATATCAGCATCAATGTTACAAACTTACATTCTGTGTTATAAAAGTTCTGTGAGAAAACTTTGTTAATGTTAGTCTAATTTAAGCAGCAGAGAAAGAATTTATTCCTACATAAGATATATA
This sequence comes from Rhysida immarginata, assembly GCA_023313115.1. Classification (NCBI taxonomy): domain Eukaryota; kingdom Metazoa; phylum Arthropoda; class Chilopoda; order Scolopendromorpha; family Scolopendridae; genus Rhysida; species Rhysida immarginata. The sequence continues at coordinate 213,417 of JAHWFO010006001.1, read as the reverse complement.
AAAAATTGCCAATATTCATGACATTATCCACACAAAATTTCATTACCTTTACCTGTGGAAATCTGACTTATTCCGAAGGGTTTAAAAAACTTCTTATGCTTCTAAAAGTGGATAATTTCATCTTCTCAGGAATGAAAATGAAATTTAATTACGCAGTGAAAGGGTTAACTGACGGATATACCTATGAACTCTGGAAATGTTGCTTTAATGAAAGAATTTATTCCTATACAATCTTTTATAATAAAAATTTAAGTAAACTGTAATCCAGTCGAAGAACAGAATATTAGATTTCTATTAAATTTCTGGCTCGAATCTAGACACAGTCCTATTGCTTTTACTTTCTGCATATCCTAAAAAAACTTTTAAAATGCATTTCATGAAACAAATTATATATAAAACTCTGATTTGTAGGGATTCTTTTTTGTGAGATGCAATATTAAGTCATAAGAAAAATTCAAAACTAAATACAAGCATAAATAATTTAATTTATTTATTACATCAATTGTTAATTTATTTGTGTCATTATATTATATCAAATATTTATAAACAGGTTATTTTTCTAAAATAATTATTGCTGGCTACCATAACTTCTAATCAATCACATTTAGTCTCTGAAATTTACTTTCAAACTTCCTTATTTGTTTCTAACTAATCCTTTCAAATGATCACTGTCGACACCTAACCAGCTGTTCAAATCACATGGAACATACACATCTTCATTGTATGGCTTTCATTCAATATATCATTCATTCACTCTACAATTGCTTTGTTCTCCATATCAGTGCCATCCAGTGAAGCATATTCAGTCACCAGAAATACTTTCTGCAGCCCTAGCTTAAATCTTATCCATAACAGTCAATCACTTACATTTCATTATTTTCTCATTCATTATTTAAACGTACCCCATGTTCTGCAACAAACCAATTATATCCGTTTATAATTATAATCCACAGTTTTCTTTTTCTCATATTATTCAATTATATCTTTTTCTCACATTTTCAAAAATGCAACCCTTTTGAAATGAATCACTTAATCATATAACATATAACCTACTCTAACATCTCGTCAACTCATACAATCTCATCTATAAACTTAAATCAGTTGGCTCTCTGACATTCCACACACCCACTCTCGGTTCACTTCCCTCTTTGCATTCATTGTACATTTTTTTATTCCAGTATGTTCAGCATAGTCCATCCAGATTCCTCCCTCGTTCATTCTACAACTACTTAAGAAAAAATTCTGCTGGAGGAAGACTGTCCCCTGAAGTTCCAGATGACCTTCTCTACAAAAGAATTTGACAGTCGTATGGCCCATTACCATCCCAAAGATCAACCCTTCTCTTTTGTCTAGCTGCACTTACAGGAAAATCCTAGGCAGAGTTTTTGAAGCCAGACTGAATAGAACAATTTGATCCTGTCTGAAAGCATTTAAGATAAATAGATGCATTTGAAAAATTATTTGATATAGTCTGTCCCGCAAAAGTTTGCTCCAGAAGTAAACAAAACAAAGCCACATATCCCTCTACAAGCTCCTGTGATTGGAGGAATCGATTTAGCTTTTCCCTGACTCCCTGACTTGGGGATGCCATATCAATCCCTATCTTTCTATCTGTTAATCCAATCCATATGCTCTCAGAGATATACAGTGAAAATTCTTTAGGGTTGATTACTATTTATTAGGAGCTTTAGCAAAAAGCTACTTATAAGAATGCACGCTTGGTCTGTACATTTATCTGGCCATCCGCTGTTTGCACAATAACTTGAACACAGATTAACCTTTTCAAATTCTGTTTTCATAAATATGACCATCAAGGTCTTAGCTCAGTTGTATCAACTTTTCAAAATTTTTCGTGGACCCCTTCAAGTCGAATTCACGTGCTAAAACAGTGACTGTAAAGAATACCAAGATAATTGCAAGTCATAACAATCGATTTGTCAAGAATGATATATTATTACTTTCTGTTCATTTTTTAAGCATTATTGACATCGGCATACACACGTGAAATTGCTTTTTCGACGTACCATTACTCAAGTGCTCATAAACTACACTGATTGGAAGAAAGTAATTGGACACCCATCCACCCAGTAAAAAATGGACCTTTCCGCTACCACACGTGTCACTGCTGTATGGAAATGCAAAGATAGTCATCAGACAACACCATTGACTCTAACTGAAGCATTATGCCGCGACAGGGATGTGGGAGTATTGATGTTTGGGTGTAGGAATTTCCTAACTATGTGACAGGTGTTTAGAATTGTGGCTTTCTGTAAGGTTTTGTATAAGTGTGGGTTTAAATTTAGTGTTGACAGGCTTTTGTGTAGAAAGAACGATAGGAACAATGTGTACTCTGTTAACTCCCCAAAGACGTTTTATTTCATGTGCAAGATCCGTATATTTAGTGATTTTGTCAGTGTATGTCTTTTGTAAATTGTGTGTGTTGTGGATGGAGATATCAATTATGTAAGTCACATTGTTTTGCTTATCTACCAGTGTAATGTCTGGTCTGTTATGAGGGATAGTTTTGTCAGTGATTATAGCTCTGTCAAAACAGTTTATGTGTGGTGTTCTCTAAGACAGTGTCGGGGATATATTTATAATATGGAGTGTGAATGTCCCTTAGCTTGTGTATCTTAGCTAGATGTTGATGTATGATGTTGGCTACTGGTTATGTCTGTGTAAATAATCTGTCTGCGTGAGTATTTTGCAACTGGATATGACGTGTTGGATAGTTTCCTCTGCGATATGGCATTTCCTGCAAGACCCATCAGTCAAATCTTTGATAATATGTTTTCTGTAGCTTTTAGTGTTAATAACCTGGTCTTGTATGGCACTCATGGTTCCTTCAGTTTCCCCAAAGAGACTCCCTTCACTCAACCAAAAGTTCGACGCTTTTTTGTCGACGTGTGGCTGGTTGAGATCAGAAGGATGTCTACCGTGGAGTTGCTTTCCGAGCCATGATTGAAGTTTAGTGCATGTTGTAGGAATGTTATGGGTGCTCTGCAGGCTGTTCAGATTCAGAGGTGTGTATTTTGTATCAGCCATGCAGACTGCTTTGTGTAATGGTGATGTGTGTTGTTTAGAGTAAAAGAATTCTCTGAGTGACTGAGTCTGTTTCTGGTGTAGATCTATTATGTCAATAAGACCTCTGCCTCCCTCTGAACAAGGCAGGGTGAGTCTTTCAATAGCTGCGTGTGGATGGTATTTTCTGTGCTTTGTAAGCAGTTTACGTTGTTTCCTTTCAAGTCCCTCAAGATTTGTGTGTGTCCACTGTATGACTACAAAGGAGTAGGAGAGTATTGGCGTGGCATAAGTATTGATGGCCTTGATTAAATTTCTGGAATTTAAATGCATTTTAAGTATTGTCTGTAGCCTATGAAGATATTGTTTAGTGAGTGTATTCTTTATGTGTTTGTGCTCCAAAAGCTTGGCTTGCTTAAATCCTAGATATTTGAAAAATTCGTCATTTTCCATAGCAGCAATGTGGTCTGGTTCATCTAATGTGAAGCCCCCTTCCCTGATTACTCCATTTTCAATGTGAATGGTTTTGCATTTGTCCAACCCCAATTGCATGTGTATGTCTTTTGAAAAAGTTTGTGTAATGTCAAGTAATTGGTGCAATTGTGTTTGTGTGGAGGTGTAGATTTTCATGTCGTCCAAGTAGAGTTAGTGTGAAAGCGTGTAGTGGCAGCTTTTATTATGTTTAATTGTGTAGCCGTAAGTGGTGCTGTTCAGTCTGTTTGTAAGTGCATTTAGTGCAAGACAAAACTAGACGGTGAAAAAAATCTCATCCCCTGCCCTTTATCGAGTCGGTAAAGTGAAAGGTATGGCTAGCTAATGTAGACAAAAACAGAAAAACTCATTAGAAACTTATTAGAACTTTTCTGTATTTTGTCAGTCGTGATGGTTTCATTGTTGAGTGTGAGGTGTTGTGTAGTTCTCCAATGCAGCATTGTACTTTCTAAAAATGTGATAAGTGTAGGGTTTATTTTATATAATCGTAGTGTATATAAAAGCCATGAGTGTGGGACACTATCAAAGGCCTTTTTGTAATCAATGTAGGCTGCATGGAGGTGTCGATGTTTATTTTGAGTTTGCCGTAGGACCACACTGTCTATCAGGAGTTGCTCCTTACAACCCATGTGATTTCTACGGCATCCCTTTTGTTGCTCAGTGAGAATGTTGTTTGTGTCGGATATAAATTTTGTTTGCGATACAGGCAGTTATTATTTTGTAAAGTGTATGTGATAGGTCTATATCGTGTGGAATCTGTAGTGTTATGTGACTTTGGTACCATGTATGTTATTCCTTGTGTAAGGAAATGTGGCAATGTCTGTGGTGTTTGCAAAGTGTTGGAGGTCTGTTTTGCAAGGATCAGATGCAAACAGGTGAAGCGCTTATACCAGAAGTTCTGAATCCTATCTATACCTGGAGCCTTCCAATTGTGAGTACATTTAATGACTTGTGAGAGTTCATCTGCTGTTATGTCAGTAAAAGGCATGTTTGGTAGTGTGGATACTAATTGCTCCTCTTCCCTGATCCAGCTAGCTTCCCTATTATGTTCAACTGAGACAGACCAAAGAGACGACCAATAATGTTGGAGTGCTGTTTGTGTTGGCAGACCAGTGTTTTGTGTCTGTGTATAATCTTTGTTTAACTGCTTATAGAATGTCTTCTCATTGTTTGTGAATAACTTGTTCTGCTGTTTGCGCTGAATGCATGTTTTGTATCTCTTCAGGCGTTGTGTTTTTGGAGCTAACTTTTGTTTTAATGTGTCCATATATTCTGTAATGTGTTGATTGTGCTGCTCATGTCTGGTGTGTGTTTTAATCTTCTTAAATAACTGTCTGAAGCGTTTGTTCTGCTTTGATGAAGTGTTGTTTTTAGTGTACTGTGTAAATCTACCTAACTGCTTGCGGATTCGTCAATCTCAGACTCAATCCGCTTTTGCTATTTAGGTTTCTGTTGGTTTTATAATTTTTGTGTGTGTTTATGGATTGGTTTCCTACCCTGTGTGGATATAACTGTAAGAGCCCCAGCGTAAATAAGTAGATGTATGTATTCTAAAGATAGACTTTCTTCAATGTACTGTGGTAAGATATATGTGTTCATGTAAGATAGAATTTCCCCTGTTTTGCTGTTTATATTTATTTTAGGTATACCTGGTCTTTGTGTGGGATCTGTTCCCATGTAAACTGTAAGGTATCTTGGTAGGGTGTCATTTAATGTTTTAATAAGTTTGGTATTCATGTTGTGTTGTGGATGAATATCATGGTGAAGTTCATTGTTGAGTGTGTTCTACAAGTTCATTAGTGATGTCAATGTTATAGTTTGAATCTGTGTGTTGAGTGTCGGTTTGTGTAGATGGCTCGTGTTCTTGTAGCTGTTGTGCAACTTCTTGCTTATTTTCTGTAGCGTTGGTAAGGGTATTAAATTGTTCATAACAATTGTGCGACGCTGATCTGCAATGCATTGTTCAGTGACTGTGATGTGAGGATATGTCTCTTTGAAAATGTTATATAACCGTTGTCTGTAAGCTGTAGTGTCAGTTTCTAATTTAGTGACTGTGTGGTAGGCTCGCATGATAAAATGGTTTACGTCATTGGTCCATTTCATGCATTGGCGTGGCTTGCCTGCCTTAGTGGTCGAGGGCAAAGAAACTCTTGAAACACTAGGGACAGGTTGTGGCATTGCAGTAGCCGAACAGGGGTTGGTGCTGCTTTGGCCACCAGTTGCCCTGGGAGATTGTGGCATATTTTTCGAACATGAGCCTCTGCCTAACCCACGAGCGCGGACCTTGATAACCCGGGTGACGTCTGAGCCGGTATCAGATAACGCACTAGCACTAATCATAGTGATCACCAATAAATGGGTGGTCCTGTTAGCCCTCTCCATCATCAGCAGGCCCTTGGTTGATGTAATCAGCTCATCAGCCCTACTGGGTCATCTGGACCCTCAAGATTAATCTAAGGGTAGAGTAGATCAGACCTGTTAACCAGGGCCATCTCTCTAAGATATTGCCCCCCTCGCACAATGCGGACTTAGGACCACACGAGGATTTTTATTATTATGACAATTTCACCCATTAAAAAATCACAGGACCAAAGAAACTTTTTTTATTAATTTCCAGTGGTTTTATACACTTTTCATAGTAATGCATAATGTGTTACAAATTAATGCCATCTCTCAGTCCTCAAAGAATCTTCATGCTAAATTCTAATGGTTACCATAGAGGAGAAATAAGGTAGAGCATGCAAAGCCCTTACCATGTCCTTAAGACACTCTTCTTAACAACAGTTTCTCTTGTGAAGAATTATATTCCTGAAAATGCTGAACGGCATGGTCATTCCATTGTAAACCGTGGAGCTTCAATCTCTTCCATTCCCAAATCGCAGTTGGCTATTTTGCCTTGATGGCATCCAAAGTAGTTCATTGCACAGGCAAAAATGCTCTTTATCTTATTTCTTCTCTATGATGGTTATGGGTCACTCATAATTATTATTGTCAGGATTATTTAATAATTGCTGACACAACAATTCTCCTCCAATTTTTTTCATCTTTTCTTTCTTGATAACTTTATTATAATTACCTCTGCATTTCATCTAGTGCCATGGAATCAAGGACCCTTTTAGCAAATTTACTTATCTCCAAAATTTCATTATCAGCTGTATAAGATAAGCAAAACTGAAAAAAGAAATTTAAAGTATGATATTAACTTCTGACAATAGTTGAAGAAAAAATTTAATCTTTTATCCTATTTATAAGGCTATATGAATTCTTTATTTTTATGAAATTTATGAATTAAGGAACGCAATTAAGAAATGAATGTTCTTGTTAACAGTAGTCAATAATTTAATTCCATCATTATCATATTGTACAGTCAACCAAAGGAAATAATCCACACCAGTTTAATACTTAATATTACATTTCATGCTAATGTGTTGTTTTAATAGCTTTTTTAATTATAATTATTTAAATTTAATAATCTTAATAATGTTAACTCTAAATGTAATATTAAATTATTAAAAATAAATTAATATTGAAACGGTAAAACTTAGAGTAAAATTCAAGTGTGGATTATTTCCCTTTGACGACTGTACTTTCATAATAAAAGGAATCTTTAGAAATTTCCGCCTTTTATTAATTATGAGTTCTTTTCATGACCGACAAATATGATCATTCCTTCTATTATAATATTTTTATATACGGTGGGTATCTATATATTTGTAGCAAATGTTGGGGATTATTGATTCCTAGGATCAAAACAAGAATGAATGTTCCTATGACCATATTTCCTATAAAGCTTTTTTGCCGAGCTGCATGCATATGTACAGAGATGTCACATGTTTTCCTTCACGTCATCAGCATGATGTTTATGAGTGTTTTTGGATGATACCTCCCCATGGTGGTGGATCAGGCATCAAGGTCTAGTGCATTGGCCTACCTGGTCTCCTGAACTTAATCCACTGGACTTAAAGTGGGGGGAACATGAAAAATATGGTTATGCTACTCCAATTAAATATCAATGATCTGGAAGAGCATATCAATAAAACCTGTGTAGCTGTTTGACAGGACGCAGGTATCTTTTAACGGCTTTGCCCATCCATGCTGAGGTGTTAACATGCATGCATTGCTGTTCATGGCAGACATTTTGAGCATCTCCTGTGATGTGTCCAATATACAGTCTAGTGCAAAAAGGTTTTTACCTGTTCCGTAGGAACTGAGCTTACCGGATGTTGATTGGTTGCAAAATCAGGTACTTTTACTGAGAGTCAAGGCAGATTAGACTGGACCTGTCCCTTCTGAATGAAAATAAGGTAGCAGGTATACGCTTGGGATGTGCTATTCATGTGCTCAACTATGACTAAGTCTAAACCGTTATGCATTAGACTGTACATCCTGTAAAAGCCAAGTACGGTAACTCAGTAACAATGTTTTGTAGGACATATGTCCATAGGGACATTCTCTCTTGTTTTGATCCCAGGAATGACCCCCCCGACATTTGTTACAAGCCCTTCTAGCAAGCATCATTGCTCCCTGCCTCTTACTGTGATGTTAGTCATTGGTGCTGAGGCCTTGTGTCTAGAAGTGTTGGAAGGGTGCATACTTCAAATATCTTCATATAATTCTTCAATTGCATACTGTCCCTGGCTCTGCTATTTTACTGACTGACAGCTATTAGATCGAAATTTGCTGTTTCATGAGCCATGGCTGTGATACATTGCTTGGAAATGACTTATGACTGCTGATACCTTCTGTTGAGGCTTTAATATGCCAAAGCATTGGATTGGAAATTCCTTGGGCATCATATAGCCTCAAGAGGAGGTAGAAGCAGTTATTAGTCTTATTTCCATCTTTTGCAAGGGGGGAGGGGGAGTATTTTAATTCTAAAAAATAACAATAATTAAAAGCCATTTAGGTTCAAACTAAACAAAGTATGATTAAATTGAAGTGCATTTGTTGCTATATTATTAGATGCATGCCACTTCATTGCTTTCACTTTCGCAACAAGTTGTCCTCAGCCACAAATATTTGCTTTCCACCAATTTTTTAAAGGTAATTTTTAGGTTTAATGGTAAATAGAAAATCTTTAATACAGTTCTCAGTGTACTTTGCAGTAAGGAGTTCAAATAAAATTGATGTTCAGGCTACTACAATGGTCAAGTAGCTTTTCTGTGCCATCGCCTGTCTTTTTTGTCGGCTGCAGATGCGATCATATCACATGCTTCAAGCCAGCGAAAACAATTTGTAAAACTATTTGTTTGGTCTAACAATTAAGCAAATCATATAACAATCGTCCCTATGCAAATCGGCAATCAAGTTGTTGACTTGTGGAGGGATGACTGAAACGAATTTGCACTCTAGAATGCATTCCAGTGAACCAATTTGAAAATTTTTCCTTTAACATGCATTGTCATCGGATCTGTGTATGTGTATCCAGTTTCAGCTCCCTAACTTGTCGGGAAGTTGGTTTAATATTGATTGCAAGATTTGACCCAAACAAACAGAGTTTTCAAGTTAAATAAAAGTGTGTAATACTAAAAAGAGGAGCATTCTACCCATATTACTTTCTATACGATATGCTGCCTGGCCAAAAAAGTCGCTTACTCTAGTGCTTCGTTGGACCCCCTTTAGCTTTTATATAGCGTGCATTCTTCGAGGCATTGCTTCCACAAGGTTGTGCAGTTTTTCAGTCTTGATTTTCATCCAATACTGCAGCATCCCCCCCCCCCCCCCCCCCAGCGGGGGGGGGGGGGGGGGGGGGGGGGGGAGTCTAGAAATGTAGGCGTCGACTACTAAGGTCATTTTGCGCCTTTTACACAAGTTATATCTGTACGCAACCCAGGACAAACACAAATATCCATGCCCACGGCGGGATTCAAACCCACGGCCAGGCGGACTCGAGAACTAGAAAGCCTGCGCCCTAGCCCTGGCCAAAGATATTCAATAGGGTTAAGATCTGGACTCTGTGGTGGCCAATCCATGTGGAAAAATGATCCGTCATGCTCTTTGAACCACTCCTTCACAATTCACGCTCGGTGAATCTTTGCATTATCATCCTGGAATATACCTTTGCTGCCAGGGAAGAAAAAATCCATTGATGGGATGACTTGGTCATTCAAAAGATGTAATTAGTTGACTCCATTTTTTTGCTGCATAAGATTGCTGAGCCTAGACCAGACCAGTTGAAGAACCCCAGATCATAACACTTCCACCACACGCTTGAACAGTGGGTACTTGGCAAGAGGGGTCCATAGCTTCATATGGTTCCCCCCAATCCTAATTAGCCCATCACTATGAAACAGAGTAATTCTTGACTCACCAGACCACAAAACCTTTTGTGACCAGTGGTCAGTATGCATGATGGGTGTAAGTTTTAAGATAATATGTGTTATTGCCTTGTCGGCATTTATTCCGTATTTTTCTTGTTGTTGCATTTTATTTTTCACTGTAATAGCCTTTTGCAATGTTTTCCTTTAAGTAAATAGACATTGTTGACTGTCTGATGTTTATTTCTATTCTTGCTTTATTTTTTTAAATTTAGTAATTAGCAGTAAATAACATTTTTTTCGCTTGTAATATAAAAGTTGTGTTTTTCCAACGTAGTAACAATGTCCTTTGACATTGTCGGAGGGCTTTGTTGCAGCGGAGAGAATTTTGCGAAAAGAGCGTTTTTCTTTTGTTATTGTTGTTGGTTGCGCACTTGCCTTTTGAAGCGAGCAGACGTTTTTTGTAGAAGAGAAGCAAACTTCGAAAGTGGACGATCAGCATCGTAAAGGCGATGTTGAAGCTTGCCCTTTTAAGCAAAGTGTTAGTAACTGTTATCAAGATGAATTGAATCATTTGCTAACATATTTTTCCTGACTCAAACATTGTTTATCTTCTTTTCTGTTTTGCAGATGCAACGTGAGTGTATCCCATTTTGGAACGCAGTCACGGTGCGCATTCAAAGAGCGGAGGAATGCATATCGGCCTTTCGTCATACATCTCTCCTAAGATAAGAAAACTACAAGACACATGGTGAGAACTTTTCTTTTCTTTATTTACCACAGTTCTGTAGAAGGGAATTGATGTTCCCAAACGTTTGGATAAAGGCTAGCAATTTTTGCTCATCTGTTCTCTCTTCTTCCTCGCGCCCCCCCGCCCACCCTTGGAGCAGCTAGAGTTTGAGTCAGTGCATCGCTGCGCAGCGACGGCGACTGTGTCATTATATGCAGGTAGAAACTGTATAATTGCCTGTATTTCTCGACTTGGACATAAGCGTAATGGGGAACTGATCAGGAACCTTGTAACACTCAGGGGAACTTTGTACCTGCCACCCTGTAGCGTAATGGAATATCAGTTGTAGCATAGATGCATGTCACCAGTCGTGACTGATCACGCCGGCTAATGTGTACTTGTGTAAAGCTGAGCCTCACAGGTTGTCCTAATGATAGTGGAAGTCTGTTGTTGTTGCAGATATGAGGGTAAAAGTGGATTCACATGGTATTAAGTGGAATGGCCGTATAGTGTTGTGTCACGGGAGAAGAGTTCGCAGAGCAGAGCACTGTGTTAGTTGCAAACGTTGAGCGCCTGCGCATTACTTGGGGTTACCGCTTCCCTCCCCTCCCTTTCAATCCTAAAGCTGCCATGAGAATTCAGCGATAGGTATTGTGGGCATTATTAAAAGGGAAGCATGGCGCGCTGTTGGGTGCTCTCATTCTATTCCTCCCAGGTGCCCTGGTCGGTTCGTCGTGACAGATTGTCAGTACTGTGTACCCCGTAGCCCGTTCAGAGCTGCTCACTGTGTTCTTGTTGATACTGTTTTTTTAAATTAAGCATTTTGTTCACATGTGAATTTAAGATTAATTTTAATTTTAACAAGGGGTCCCGTTGTTTTATTGTTGTTTAGCATACTTTTAGCTTTCACAAATATAATTATTGATTAAAACTATTAAATACTTGTGTTCCCACCTGCACACTGCGTGTTTTGTCGATCTCCAGCACTCTCGTGAGTCTCCACCCTCCCTGCCATAGCATGTGGCAGTTGATCTCTGTTTGGATCTCATCGACGACCCGCCCCCGCACGCGGGTGGCACACTTTTTCCACTGCTCTGCACTCCAATCTTTATGCTCCCTTGCAAACTGCAGTCATTTTTTCCGGTTAATCTCAATGAAAAGTGGCTTCCTTATTGTCACGAAACTGTTCAGTCCCATTCCTTTCAACTCATGTCGCACTGTGCAACTGGAAATGTTTTTACTTTCATTTTTAAACATTGCTGTGAGTTCTGCTGTTGATTTTTGTGATTACACTTCACCAGCCGTTTCAAAGATCTCCGGTCACGATCAGTCAATTTTCTTCCAGTCACATTTACTCCACGAAGTTGAAGAATTGCCACTGTTTCCTGGTTTTTATAATATATTGGACAATTCTTAATCCGATTCCAGTAATTTCAGCAATATCCTTTGTTGATTATTTGAGTTGATGCAGACCAACAATTTGGCCCTTCTGAAACAGATTGACATCAAAACCAAGACCACGTGCAACGCTTTCAGACAAGTTAGAACGTGATAAGTTACAGAACACAACATCTTTTATACCTAGTAGACATATTGTAAGCAAAATATGCAAATCAGTACAGTAAACGAGCCAATCAGTGGTGCTAAGTATCTGCAACTTAAAATCTAGACAGCGACTTTTTTTTTTTGCCCAGGCAGTATACAACCTCTGACAATTAAGTTCGGTGAATGAGTTCACACAACAAAATGCAAAACAAGATAGAGCCACATTTACTTTATTGTCCTTCGAAATAATCACCCTGGAAGGCAATACACTTTTGGGATCAGGTGTATAATTCCTGGAAGATCCTTATGGATGGCTTTAAGTTCACGTGTCACATTTGCTTGAATGTCTGGAATGTCCGCAAATCTGTGTCCCTTTAAGGCCCGTTTCAGGCGTGGGAACAAGA
>JAHWFO010006001.1:174815-200568 GCA_023313115.1 Rhysida immarginata | reverse complement strand
CGCAAATCTGTGTCCCTTTAAGGCCCGTTTCAGGCGTGGGAACAAGAAAAAGTCTGCCGGTGCCAAGTCTGGTGAATAAGGTGGATGAGCTATGGATACAACCCCTTTGTTGGCCAGAAACTGTTGCACAATTACGGCAGTGTTCCTCTTTGATCCATTATCTATAGTTACGTGCACATGCTACACCTTCAACTGAAGAGCATCTGCTAAACCATTGCACGCACAAACGTGACCTGTCTGAACTTGATTAAACAATGACTGGGCTTGTATTCACATGCATTGTTACTCGCGTAAAGCTTGTACAGGTTAGGGTGTGACGTCATTCACAGAACTTAATTGTCAGAGGTTGTATTATAAAACATAATGAAAGTGTGGTTTGAAAAAAATCCTTTTTTTCCTCTTAATAGCTTGTTTTGTATTTCCTTCTCATGTATTTGCAGTTTTACTACAGCCCTTATATGACCGGTTGCACAAACATTAGTTAAACGACTAACTTTGGATTAATTAACGATCGGTTACGTCTTTAAACCGGGAAACGATGCACCAGCCCTAGCTAAGTCTCAATTAGCTAACTGGATGTAATATGCGTAACAATGACTATGACTGGTTCGTTTTGTTCCAACAACTTCCGGTCAACATGGCTGATTGTTTTCAATTAGCTTATCCAAATAGTTTATTCAATTAGTTATTCAATTAGCTTATCCAATTAGCATATCCAAGTGGTTATTCAATTAGCTTATCCATTTAGCTGTTTGATTATTAGCTTATCCAGTTACCGTAATTTTTGGGGTATAATGCGCGTATTATGCGTAAAAGTTAAAAAAATCATTAATGCGTATTATGGACGATGCGTATAATAGGCCGATAATAAAACCTGGAGAAGAAGACGTTGGGGGAGGGGGGGGGGGTCAAAAGAATATGGGGCTGACGAACTTCTCTACTACCTTTGGTTTTTATTATACAGTGAATACAATATACATTATATTTATTCACTTTATATTCCACATCTAAATTTACTTCACGTATATTTCTTGCAAAAGCGAATTCGATGGCTCTTTTCCGTTCATAAAACCAGGAATACCAGGTTTTCTCAGCAACTTTTCAAGATGGCCACCAAGCTGAGATATCTGTTAGCACAGTGGTTTAGTGACTGTTTTTTTGTGTGAACTATGTAATAATAAAGTTCAAAAAGTAAGACAAAATACTTTGCCATTAACTAGAGCTGACACAATAATAAATGCAATACATAATGCAACCAGTTTTGATGATATCAATCAAAGAAGTTAGGGGACGCTATTCCTCAGTTTTACCAATGTTTGCTACTAATCCATCTTTATAAAGATGTGGGGACAAAACGTTTGAATTATCTATCAAATGGACATCTATCAATCATTCATTTGGATGACAGAGAGTACAAGAAAAAACAATTTGAATGCTTTTGTGAAACCAGGAATTACCCCTCCTGTGGATGAATCAATCATGAGAATCGAAGACTGGGAAGAAGAAGAAACGGTAATTAGGCCTAACAAAGAACTCGGACACAGACAATTCTGATTTTGAAGGAATTTAAATACATTTATTTCAGATAAAATGTAAGTTTAACTATAACGAATAAATTCTGTTATATGATCAATTATTTTGAATATTTATTTCTTTATTTTATGGAAATATATAAAGTCTAAAGCCTTTAAAAATCAGACGACCATAATGCACTGCACATTTGAACAAATTTGGCAGAGCACTCCCTGATGCTGAATAACTATCTTAGGTACATAAAGTGCACTATGGGCTGTGAATTTTTCTAAAAACATGAAAAAACAAGAGTGCGTATTATCGCCGAGGGAATTTTATACCCCAAAAATTATGGTAGTTTATCCAATTAGTTGAAAGTACATTTCTGTTACGTAATGCCATTTTGTTTCGTTAACCATGGAGCTAAACCGTCGTCATTCAGCGTTTAAGTTAAACTGCTACCTAATGTTTGGTAAGGTGCCTAACTACGCCTGGTGCAATGAAAAAAAATTTAATCAGGACTTTTAAAAAATGTTATTTTTAACTGACGTTGGTGCAAACTGGCCGTTAATCTCATTTCTTCACGTTTTTAATATTAATTTGTTTTTGGGTTTGAAATATTGGAAGGCAGCTGACAAGGGAAATGCAAGGCCTATCATCGGCAGAAGTCACTCAAACATGGTAGGCATGGGCTACACAAAAAATCGACTACACATGCACAGATGCAGCTGCCACGAACAACAAGAACAGATGTTTTGATTCCATAATTATTGATCAATGTCAAACGTGCTCAAACTGAGGTGCGCTAATTGCTGCTTTACATACTGCTTTTCTCACTCAGTTTCTAATCTTCACAACTGTTTGAAACAATAAATTTCATTTGTTTTTTGCTCAACCTTTTCATCATTATCAATAAAACTATGTTAGACTAATGCTCGAAAAGTTTACGTATACTCTTATTGAATATACTTGACGACGGCACCTGAAAATTGGTATTCATACTATACTCTATGGTTGCTAACTGTATACCAAATTTGGTCACTGTACGACATTGACAAGGTCTTGCAATTCCCTTGTGAGAATTTAAGCATATACACTGCATTTACGTAACTAAACACAGAGGGTCTGAAACCTTTAGGGTCAAAATTCTACGAATGGTAGAGAACTGAAATTATTTTAAGATAGGGAACCAATGGTAAGAAATGCATATTTCAGACACCATAAGAACTTAAACAAGTAATGCGTGTGAGGAATGTTTCTTTAAGCTGCTTTCATTTTCAGAGGAAACAACAATTTATTTATCATGCATTTTATAGGCAAGTTGATGGGCGCTCATTGATGGTGCTTTTCCTACACATTCCGACATCATCTCCAAATTTCCTTGTTCAGCACAATGACCCAGTCTCTTGTTCTTTCCACGATAAAAAATATACTTCAATTCACACGATGCCTGTTGAGGAACATTTCTCAGTACATTCATTCACTTTCTGGGAACTACATGTTGCTGCATCATACATTTTTAGTAACGCTTCATCTTTGACAACAAGGTACAAACTGTAAACAAAAACAAATGTTACAATGGAAATATAACAGGCAATTGTGTATTATTTTACAAGCTAGTGCTTTTTCAA
This sequence comes from Rhysida immarginata, assembly GCA_023313115.1. Classification (NCBI taxonomy): domain Eukaryota; kingdom Metazoa; phylum Arthropoda; class Chilopoda; order Scolopendromorpha; family Scolopendridae; genus Rhysida; species Rhysida immarginata. The sequence continues at coordinate 197,425 of JAHWFO010006001.1, read as the reverse complement.
TGAATATAAATATCTCCAGTGCTAGATATAAATATATATCTCCGGTATGTATTTATTATTTAAGCTAGTGCTGCCAAACATTGACACAGCAGGCAGTCATTTGCTACGAAAACGAAAGCAGCCTACAAAAACTTTTTTCACACTTATGTATTACTCACTCAAGATCTCATGGCACCTGAAACATATATTTCCGACCATGTATAGAATTTTGACCACAAAGCCTTCAGACACCCTGTACATTAATTAGGATAAAATGATTAGGATAAAAAAATGAATATTATTAAAAAGTTTAACAATTATTTACCATTGCTTGTTTAATATCTTTCTTTTTAATACAAGCATCAAGAAAATTGCTTAGCACTTCAGCCCTATAAAATAAAAAAATTCTGTATTAAAATAATAATTTCAAATAATTAGGAAATTCATATCTAGTATCACGATAGGTAACTAAATAATGAGAGTTCAAGCAGTGATACTGAAACAAGAAATATTTAAGGCCTAACGTGTTTCGAATGTCTTCATCATCGGAAGCTATCCTGTTACAAAGTTGAAGCCGGGTAAGCGTGTTCATTATATAATAATAGAGATGGCGGACCTAGCCGAGCACTCTTCAAAGAGCTGACCTAATGGGGGGGCTCTTCCGCCCTTCTGTTTGTCTTCCAATCTGATCAGGAAATTGATGACTCCATCCCTTTCAAAGGAGGTTTGGCCATTCAGAAGGCAAATATAACTGCGGCAGAGGTGTCTTCTAATCTTCATTTCTTCTTTAATCAGAATTCTGCCTTTATCCTGTCCCTTCCACATGATCTCCATGCATTCCTCCATGAGATGTCCGGCCCTTATGAGATGGTCTGCGTAGGGGTGCTTAGGTTCAGGTGCGATGGTGCTTCCTGAACTTCTCTCGGAACGATGTGGCTGTCGACCCCCACGTAGGCCGCCTCACAGTCCGGGCATTGAAGCATGTTGGAACTCATCCGTGTCGTCGTCCCTCAGGGCTGGGTTCAAAATCCGCTTTATGTTGCTGGATGTGCGGAATTCCATGCCCAGATCCTGGTTCAGGAAAAGATATTACACGTTCTGTCTAGTCTATGTGAAGGTGGCTTTGGTTTCTGGTCCCTATCTTTCATTTGGCTGCGTTCTTCCTTAATTATGTCCTGGAGTATGGAACTCGTCACTCTCCTCGGGAACTGGTTAATCCTGGCCAATTCAAACACTGGATAGCTCGTACATGCAAGCCTTATCATCTATGGGGTAAGTAATGGCCCTCCGGAACCGTGTTGAATCACAGCGTTCACATGCGCCGTCGGGTGCATGGAATCAAATGGGATGATGTTGGCTGTCATCGAATTATTTCTGTATACACTGAAGGTCAAACCATCCACTCCTCTTTCCATCCAGAAATCAAGGGAAATGATTCCGCTGTTTGCTTCCACTTCCATTGTATACTTCAGTTTGGGGTGCATAGCGTTGAACCGCGTCAGCAACATATCTTCTGAGCATACCCTTGTGTCCAAGATGATAGTGTGTCGTCCACATATCTCCTGTATAAAGATATTACTCAGATAAGTCGACGACACGATCATCATCTTGGACATGCGTGTATGCTCAGAAGATTCTGTTCAACGCTATGCATCCCATACAATGGAAGTGGAAGCAAACAACGGAATCAATTACCTTGATTTCCAGGTGGAAAGAGGAGTGGATGGTTTGACCTTCAGTGTATACAGAAAGAATTCGACGATGGCCAACATCATCCCATCTGATTCCATGTATCCGAGGGCGCATGTGAACGCTGCGATTCGACATGGTTTCCAGAGGGCCATTATTTGCCCCATAGACAATAAAGCTCACAAGCACGAGATATCCACAGCGTTTGAACTGGCCAGGATTCCAGTTCCGGAGGAGAGTGATGAATTCCATACTCCAGGACATAATCAAGGAAGAATGCAGCCAAGTGAAGGACAGGGACCAAAAACCAAAGGATTTTGCCACCTTCACCAGTATTGCCAATTTGGCATTTTTTTAGAAAATGCTTATCCATGTTTTCTGCAATGTTTAATTTTTATTAATAATGTCTAACAAAGGACAAGAGCATGAAAAAAAATGCCAAATTGGGAACGTTGACTTTCACATACACTGGATCTCGAGACTTTTCCGGAACAAGGGTCTGGGTGTGGCATTCTGCACGTCCAACAACATGAAGCAGATTTTGAACCCAGCCCGGAGGGACGACGACACAGATGAGTTCTAACATGAAGGTGTATACATGCTTCGGTATGGACTGTGAGGCGGGGTCGATGGCCAGATCATTCTGGAAGAGGTTCAGGGAACACCACTGGGCCTGGAGGAATAGAGATGATAAGTCGGCCTATGCGAATCATATCATAAGGGCTGGACATCACATGTTAAACGTGGAGGAATGCATTGAAATCATGTGGAAGGGACGGGATAAAGCAGAATTCTGATTAAAGAGGAAATGGAGATTAGAAAACACCACCGCCGCAGTGATATCCGCCTTCTTAACGGCCAAACATCCTTTGAAAGGGATGGAGTCATCGATTTCCTGATCAGATTAGAAGACGAACAGAAGGGGTAAATATTGGGTTGTTGCAAATGAAATGACCCATTTGTGTTACAGGAAAAGAAGAAAATAAAAGAACTCAACATGCCTATTTAATCAAATAAGTTAGCAAGATTTTTGAAAAATTTGGCATCGCCTTATTTGATGATCTGTTCCACTGACAGATTGATGCATTTTTAGTGAAGTATTTCTTCAACAGAAAGTTGTTCAAGTGTTGGAAACGATGGTAATTCATTGACAAAAGATCAAAAGAATAAAAAGGATGTGGCACAATTTCGTAGTCTGATGATTTACTATATCTCACCAATTAAGGGTATTATTTTCAAGAACAAAACTCCATGCATTTTGACAAGTGCTGGGTGCTTAATGATAATTTTTTTGTGCATCTGCCAAATATCTGTATAATACTGATCTGCTGTTATCGTTTATTAAAAGTTAATTTTACAACCTATTAAGTATGTTATTTAAAAAAAAAAAAACAACTTAATATATATGCTTTCATTGATATAAAATTTGATTGGGCCACTGTAAGCCAATGGGCACCAGATAAATGTACTCTCCACTTATAAGAGCCACTTTTCATTTCACAAAAATAATGATTGGTCAGTAACAGGACTGCAACACTATACGTCTATATAAACTCCCTTCATGGAAATGTAATTTAGTGCACAACATTCTTCTGCGAGAGTTTTCATTGTGACGCTGAAGTGCGTCACTGGATTTCAAGGAAAATGATTTCACCACCAATGGTCGCATTTTATTCTGCCAGTTATGCCAAAAGAGTTAAGTTTCTTTTTTCGTTTTTTCCCATTTGGTAATTAACTGCTAATTGCATTTTTCACTTCCTTTTTTTGATTTTCTACTCAAGTTTTGAGTTGGTATTTTATTGAATTATTGAATCTTTTTCGTTAATAAAATTGTGTTGCAAACTGTTAAAATGAAATGCAACAAAAAATTCCATGTGGAACAATACAATCAAACAGAAGAGCCTGTTCTAACTAGGTGGAGCACTTGGGTTGCTACAGCTCTCTGCTATGAAGAAAATGCCAAGGAGGTGAAAGAGGTTAATCACGATTTGGAGTTTTTCTTTCTTTCTTTTTTTTTTAAACTTCTGAATCATTTTTACCATTCAATGACCTTTTTCAGGTTGTTGACAGCTTTGAAGATGAAGAGAATACTGCTCTGAACAAAGCGAAGGAAGCTTTTATAGCTTTCATCAAAGCTTATCTTATCTTATCTGGTACAGAGGGTAGATTACCGCAAGCGATAATCTGCGGCACCTACTCCTACGAGGGAGTTTTGCGCCATCCCATTAATAACGACTGCTACGAGATGACAGTAGCAGTCGGGACCGACGGCTTAACGTGCCCTCCGAAGCACGGGGGGTTTCATGATGGAAAAGCTGCTGGGGATAAACGAACCAGAGGCTGTCGCCAACTGCTGGAACACCAGCTATGGTCAATCGGCAAATGGGTCAGACCAAAGTCCCCCAACAGCCGCGCCCCAAATAGCTGTCCCGCCAGCGGTGGCCCTCAAGCCCAGGCCGTCACCCAACCAGCAGCTGGCCGCGCCTGAAGTTGCTGAACTCCATCGATTGGCATGCCAACCGACGAGACAACCAGGCCACGGCCACCCCCTTCATCAAAGCTTAATTTGGAAGTCTTGTCAACCTACTTAAGGAAACGGAAGCTGATGGGATGTTACTTACAACGGCAGTACAAAAAATCAATGACCTAAAACAAAAGGAGTTTCTGTGGCCTGGACCTAAGGGTACAGCAACGAGATAAAAACTGGCCGCTGTACTCAAGAGGTACCCAGCATAGGAAACTTTAGAAGAGATTTCAAAGGCTCTGGCAGGTATCTAATTTGGGTTCACTCACTCCCACTCACATATTTACCTGTCATCTCAGTTTTGTAGAGAGATCTTTCTCCATATTAAAAAATTTACCAGTGGACAATAGGCTAAATTTTTCTGTGGAATGATTTGGAAAAATGTTGATTGTTCAGGTCAATAAATTTTAATTTTTGCTATGGTTTAATTTGCTTTCGTTTTTATCTGCCATTTTCATAAATCCAAATGAAAGCAATGTGTGAAAGTAAATTTTTGACACGTTTTTTAGTGAATGTTTTGGCTTTTTAAGGGCATATTTATGTGCATATAAATCCAAACCCTACATATAATATACAGAATCTATTTAATAGCTTACTTAATAACACCATTGATTTTTGAAGGTTCCTTTTCTGTCTTTTGAAACAATTCCCTATTAAAGAAGAAAAATGTAATAAAAGATTTCTTAACTGTTATTTAAAAATCTAAGCTTAATTATTAAAAAATGCAGGGATGGGGAGGGGCAAAAGAAAACACTTTTACACTTTTATCCAATTATCACTTTCTTTAGGCACTGATGAAATAAATAAAGAACATATTGAAATAATCTATACACTTTTTCATTCTAACTTGATGCTATTGCTTGTGTTATATGCAAATGAGGCTGACTGAACACATGAATTCATGCATTTAGTGTTGCCCTAAAATGCAGCTTACTGGATGACAGCAGCAGAAATTACACAACAACCACCTTTTCTTATTCCAGAAGAGAGAATGAAAGGAGTGCTCTCATTGATTTGTTACTTGCATCACCTCAGCTCAAAGCCCATCAGAAATGTCACTACATAATAATTCAAGTGAACATCAGAAAGGGTTTACACACCATAACTGATTCATCAGTGTCAAGTAAGAGTGAGAAAGCCTATAGATTTCTTTCATGTCAGACTTTCCAAACTGGTGATTGGTTTGTTTGGTATTAATGTCCTTTTCAACTGCTATGATCATTTCAGCATGGCGTTATAGGGGCAGCAAATTTTGCCTCGCAAGGGTTCTTTAATGTGCCGCCGGCAAATGACTATACAGGACCAACTTTACTTTCTTTCCGAAGGAAGTGCGTGATCTCAGGATTTTCACCCTGAAAAAATCCTCGTCGTCCTCGGCCGGGGTCGAACCCGCGTCCTCGGGCATCAGAGGCGATCACATAACCACTGAGCCAACGAGGCCGATCTAAACTGTTGAAATTTTTTTCCTGTTTTGCTATCTTTAAGAGTTAAAACCACCAAGAAGAAGCTACCCAATTTATTTATTAAGTAAAACGTGTGCAGAATCAATGTTATTATATGAAGAACTTCAAGAAAATTACATTTGAATGAAATTTATGAAGAGAAACAACAACTATGAGGGGCAGTCTAATAGTTCCTGGAATTCCTTAACGAACGGTGAACAAGCGATAAGATAGTGATCCCACTTTTGTGGAAGGGAAAACTGCATCTCTTCTTGCAGGCGCAATAAGGCTTGACAGGTTTCAGTAAGCAGTTTTGTTACAGTTCCTGTTTGAAATAATGCAAGTGTTGTTTGTTTGTCACAATTCGAAGCGATCTAAGAACGACCATTGCGGAGTTGGAGCAAGAAGTTGGCATCTCTCACGGATCCATTCATGCCATTTTGTCCAATGATTTGAAGATGAGACACTTCAGTATGAAGTCTGTTCTAAGGGAGCTGACCACAGATCAATTGTGCATGATGGTCGCTGGCGATCTGTTCGACAAAAGCACGCAGAACCCGACATTTCTCAAACAAGCTGTCACTGATAAGTCCACTGGAGGGGGCATGTTTTGCAACCATGGAGGACATGAAATTGAATGTGATGGTCGAGCTCCAGAAGATTCCACAAGAAGGCTTCCACCAATGCTTCCAAGATGGCAGATTTGATGGTTAGAATTAGTGTTTTCTATTAAATTAATTATTAACACTAAGAGAGGGAGATTCTGGAGAAATGACTATATGAAGTGAGAAAATGACTCTTCAACATTTCTGCAAATTTCAGAATATGAAAAGAAACCTGTTGATTTTAAATAATCTTGTTTTAAATTACTTTTTACAATGATAGTACTGAAGAGATTATATGCACTGACAAAAACATAGGATTTTTACATAAAGAAGAACTAATATAGTGCAAAATACCAATCTTTTTTCTCTTCACTTCTGCCCAAGATATGAACTTTTTAGATGCCCCTTGTATAGCATTATCAATGAAGTAACTGTTAAACTATAATAAAATAAACTTTATATCCTTGATTACTGAGAGATTCAAGAACATTATTCTAGCAAGATTATGTCCCCATTCAAACTGCCAACACAACAAATGGATAGCTTCTTGGTCATGGTATTCCTGTTTTGGATTGGCCCCCATTGTCTTCGGGTGTAAATCCAAATGAAAACTTGGGGGGTTGGGGAGCTGGTTTGCTAGGTCGGTGTACAAAGATAGGAAGCAATATTCGAATGTTGAGGAGCTCAAAGAAGTGATCATTAATGACTGGAGTAAGGTGCTTCTAACAATCTTGAAGAACTTCGTTCTTTCTATGCCAAAATGCATATATGAATTGCTTGTATAAATTGGTGGCAAGATACATTTTTAATATCTACAAATGTGTGAAAATTTTGTTTAATTTTGAAAGTTTTGTAAGGTGGGCCTAAAGTTTTGTTGAGATGTACAGGCTTAGCAGTTGTTTCTTTTAGTTGAGAGTTAAATTTTGTTTATCATATGCACAGATCTAGCAAACCGTGCCTCTTTATTCTTTAAGATTTTTTTTTTTTTTGTGGTTAAATTTCATAAATTTAAAATTGGGCCTAAAATTTTTTGGAATACACTGTAAAATATCAATGAAATCTAGTAGCAAGCAGAAATCTGATAAATAAAAGGAGTGCCTTTATTTATTAATTATCACCATTTTTCAGGTTATTAAAATCTTTTTTATACAGTATATGTTTATCATAGACACATTTATAATGCAAACACAATCTAAATTCATGTTACACCTAAAAACATTTGACTGAATCTACCTTGTGCAATGTGTTATAAGTCGTATGGATTCTTGTCATTCTATGAAGTCACATATAAAAATTTGGATGAACAGAAATTCAGTTTCTACACTTTTAAACAGGGTCAAATGCAATAGGGCATGGGAACAGAAATAGTACCAGAAGCTGTCACCATTGTCGAGGTTTACGATATTTTCGTGAGTTGTTGTCAGGTTGCAGACATCAGTTCATTTACATTTCAGATGATAAGACCCAAAAACTACCACTATCTGCTTCCAAAATAGTGTTTGCAGCGAGTACTGCTCTTTTTATACCATCTGAAAATGCAGAACTGATTTCTGTAACCTGACAACATCATGTAGCAGTGGCCGATTATTTAAATTTACTATCTAAAAAGCGAGCAAAAATAATTAAATAGACAGAGCAATTCTTCATCATTTTTTTGTACTCAGTAACTCCATCAGCTTATGTCACCACTATTTTTAGTTCACAAACGGATTACATCTGATTCAACAAAGAAAGATCGCTTGGGGCTGTTGCAAATCATATCCTCCAACATACGAGTTCTCATGAGACTCAACATAGCTCATCAGAGAATTTAATAACAGCTTCAATGCAATCTGATGTCTCTGATTCAATCACTGTTGATTTTAATAGAAATCATTTTTTTTTGGTGAAATTCATTAAAAAAAGACCTTAGATTCATAGCCCTAGTAATTACGGTATTTATTTATTGTAAAGTATCTAATATAAGATACTGTGGTTCAAAGAAAGAATGCTGTTATTTTGTGAATGATGTGTTACAGTCTGAATGATGTAAGTTACACCCATTTTGTGCAATGTAGCATCAAAGCAAGATATTATTTATATTATGTGGTAAAATGTGCATAATGATTTACCATAACAGCAACAAAATATCATATATCTATTTAACATATCCCGTGAAAGATCGAAGTTTATGTAGGTATTTTTCATGTATAGGCTAATGGAAATTGAAGAAGTCAGCAATTCTATCACAGAACCTTCCAAACAAAATCATCAAGAGCCCAGGCAACTACAAAGCTGTTAACTACAAAGCTCCTAATCAGAGAGAGAGAGAGAGAGAGAGAGAGAGAGAGGTTAGCTCTAAGATATCCTAAACCTCGATGGTGGTGTGCCTCTTGTGTCGACTTTAATAAGTAGCTTTATTTTGTCCCATGCCCTATTGATAGGTATCCCAGATTTTCAAAACAAAAAACTGGGACACTTAAAAAGTAACTTGAGAAATAAGCACAACGTTAAACATTTTAACGATCTATATGCTTTATTCATTACTACAGTGTATTATTTCTTTTTCAATAATAAACTATAATAATAATAATAATAATAATAATAATAATAATAATAATAATAATTTGTGAAAAACTGGGACTCTGGGAAAACCGGGATGTCTGGGATCCCTACACATGATCACCAGACATATGAAAAAAAAACAAGCTGAAAAAAAAGGAGGTATAACTTTATGTCAAATCATAAAACTTAATAAAAAAGCTTTTAGCAATTGATGAAGACCAACAAGCACATCATAATTCATTTTGCAGTACAGTGCTCCCTCTACAAGTATATAAGGGTACTCTACATAACGCCAAATTTATAATGGCAAGTCCATATAACTGAGTTTTTATTTTCTGGAAAAAAACTTCGTTATATGGACTTGCCATTATAAATTTGGCATTACATAGAGTGCTATTATATAGAGGGAGCACTGTATTACGAGGTGCATTCAAGTTCTAAGGTCTCCTAATTTATTTTTGAAAAACTATTGAACCTAAAAAGCTGAAACTCCCATGATTTGTCCACATAGTCAACCTTTACCCATAGACATTTTTCACAATGCTGACGCCATGATTGGTAGGCCGCCGCAAATGCTTCTTTAGGAACCAGTTTTGTATACTGGAAAATCGCTTATGCTCATCGAGCAGCTTTTCAGTAGGCAAAACAGACCACTATAGAAGTGTTTGCAGCGGCGATGCAATCGTGGCGTCAGTGTTGTGAAAAATGTGTACGGCTAGAGGTTGACTACATGGACAAATGACAGGAGTTTCAGCTTTCTAGGGTCAATAGAAAATATGCGCCCTTTCAACCTTGATTGGCGCCCCATCCTACAATGCGCCCCCATGGGACGCTTACTTTGCTTACCGCTTCGCGCCGCCCCTGATTTCGAATAAAAATCTTTTGCCTATCAAAATTGGCCATGTTTTTCAAAAATAAATTAGGAGACCTTAGAACTTCAACACACCTCATACAAGAAACTTAAAACTGTTTCCAATCTTACCAAGCTCTATCAAATTGTTCAGCATTGAGGCATGCTTGAATGATGTTCCCAAGCATATCACCAGACCAGCTGAAAAAACACAAAAATAAACAAGAAATATTTTAAAATTCTTTTCCCGTTTATAACGTCTATTTTTAAATTATTTATAAATATTTCCTTCCTTGACTTACTAGAGCCTAGAACGTATCTTCTCGTCATTATCTTTATCCATAACCTCTTTTAGATTCCAGGCAATTGCACCAAACTGTTCCTGAAGCTGTATATATGAATATAATCTTTGTGAATATCATGTGCATAATTAGCTCAAACCATCCCAAATTATTATTTTTTTTTTATTTTACCTCTCCATCAATTTTATATTTTCCCAATATTTCAGCTACTTTCTCTAGAATATTTTCACGTGACACTTGGCCAAACAGATTTATATCTATCAATAAAGACATTAAAAATACAATGCATGTATAATAAAAGCTATACAGGGGCCCTATAAAAGGACTTTATAACTTCGTTAGGGCATAGAAATTTATCATGTAACATATTAGGTAACGCAGGGTTCGTTTTAGGCGGGGTTTACGGGGGAGCGCACCACCCCGTTTGCCCTTTTGATGAAAAATTTCCGCCCTGCTGCCCTTTGACCCTGATCACACGCCCCGATACCCGAAAATGCACCCTCAAAGAAAAATCTAAAAATCTTGCAAAGGGTTAAGGAACTTCAAAAAAGAACTATGCATTTTTTAAAGAAAAAAATCTTTTTTGAAATCATAATGCCCTTTTTGAAAATTAAGTGCCCTTTTTTTGATACTTCGTGCCCTTTTTAGCCTTTAACACCCTGCCCTTTTTTAAGTCTAGAATGAACCCTGGGTAACATCAATAAATAACGAGGCAGAGGGTATCATACCAAAACTATGGTATTCATCAACATGGACACAGGTCTGAAATTTACTTGCTTGTGTGATGAAAATGATTTGCGCACATTTCTCTCGCTAGATGGGTACGTGTTCGGCAAGGAATAAGCAAAACATGATAACCGAGCAACAGCAGTATCCATTCATATAATTTTTGAAAGTGACATGAATTGCCAGAGCATGGAACTACGGTCAATGCTCAGTAATATTATAAAATGTTAACGAATCTCAGGAAGGCAATCAAATCGAAACGCGGCCAAACCCCCCCCCCCCCCCCATGGTTTTTGGTATAAAAGCAGTCACAAACTTTTCCATAAATGCATCCAAAATTAATGCATCCACAAAATGCATCCAAAATGCATCCACAAAAATTTTATAATTAAATCATGAAAAAATAACATTTTAAGAAAGATTTCATTAAAACTACAGCATATATAGTATACCTCCAGTAATCCAAAGAGGATTAAGTCCTGTTCAAATTGGTGAAAATTTAGATTAACCAAACTCGATGCTAAAGTAGATAAGGTTTTTACGAGGGTTCTTCAAAATTTTTGCCTCCTGGTCCATAACTTTTTTGTTTGTTAACACATTTTCAAAATTTTTTTTGTATCTGATGCTTACATTTGTCCTCTATATAATGCACTATTCACTTTTCGACATAGTCCCCATCCCTTTCCATGCATTGCGCCAAAGCGTGACTAGTTGGGTGAACCCATCAGAGAGGAACTCCGGGGTTGTTGTCGACACCAGAATTAAATGGCAGATTTGGACCCTCTTCTGCAGCACAATAGCACTTGCTCATGCACAACTGCCATACACCTACATACAGCGCCTACATACAGTTCAAAGATGAAAAACTACAGTTCAAAAATGAAAGACTTTGCACCACTTCCCAAAGAAGAAAGAGCACCCAGTTCTGACGACGAGGTGAAACATGTTCTACACACTGATTGCAGAAGATGGAAATCACTTTGAAACCTTCTGCATTAAATTTCACTATGTCTTTAATAGCATAAATATGATATCAAGAATTATAACCTCATATTATATCATAGTAGACAAAAACTTTCTAACAATTTTTTTTGCACCACCTGGTATTTGAAAATCAGTTCAAAATAAAAGTTGTTATTGTTATTTTATTATTATTATTATTATTATTTACCAGTCCAAAGTTGTGGAATATATTTCCATTCTCCATAAACCTCAACCAACTGTAAGATTTCTAACATGACACTTGGTTCTGGTGAATAAACCTTTAAAAATACAATAAAAATCACATGTGCAAAATTGGATTACTGAATTGTTTAGCAGTGTAAAAAGAATAAAGAAAATGAAATAAATTCAAATCACTAACATTTGGCACAAATTTATTGTAATATTCAAAGAAGACATCAACTGATTCTGTATTAGCAAGTATCTTGAAGAAATTCTGGCTAAGAATAAAAGATATTTGAGATATATTTTAATGAAAATAAAGTCTGGTAACATGGTAAATATCTCAAAGCTGCCAAGTAGGAGAGATCTGATGGATGACCTTAAATTTGAGTGCGGCTGTGAATTCCCCACCCCCCTATTACCAATAAACCACACATCAGATCTTGCCTACCTGGCAGCTTTGAAATATCTAATATGTTACCAGACTTTTTTGGACACCCTGTATAACCAGCTATCTCCAAATTTATGATTTGAGATGACTTGCAATTTTATTACATAAACATTTTCAACTCTGTGTAACAAACTGATATTTAGCAAATTATCTTGTGATGTCATATGGAAGCTGCCATAGTTACCATAAGCTGTTTGACTTAGGGCTAGAGTTCTCTCAACAAAGAATTTTGGACATAAATGGTTATAATTTTGGCAGATAATATGAAGCTAAGGAAACGTTTATTAATGTAAACAAAAAATAAAATATTATAATCTTACTAATACACAGATTCTTTATAGGAGTCTCCAATAAATTTATAATTTGTTCCTGTATTCAATAATTTGTGTATCTTCATGGCAATTTCTTTGTCCATCAGGTGAGAGTAACACTTACAAAAGAATAATAAATATTTGAAAATCAAAACTGGTTAACACCTATTTTTGTAAAATAAATTTTGTTTTATTTTATTAAAGTGACAAATTTATTACATACAACGCTCATGGCTGTAACAAAGAAGAACACTACAAAGCACAAAAAAAAAAAAAAAAATTAGAATGTGATTTGACATCTCATTAGGTTGTACAGGGTGATTCAGTCAATTTCTGACCATTTCAGTGCTATGATGTATTGACCCATTAATGTTTACAAACTTAGCATTTCAGTATGATATTTTAGGCAGTTTGGAGTTTTTATTCCTGTGGAAAAGTCTTGATGATATGCTCAATGTGGCCACCACGAACATTTTGAACTGCTCGCAGCCGAATGGTGAAGTTGTTCATAACTCTATCCATGATTTCTGCATCCATAAGGGTGCAGCAGTCGACGATGCTTTGTCGCAGCTGGTCTAGGGTTCTTGGTGCTGTAGTGAACACACTGTCTTTAAGGAACCCCCAAAGATAAAAATCACAAGGGTTTAGGTCAGGACTCGCAGGCGAACAGATTTTTTGGTACAGGAATCGATGAACCTTGTGCGAACATTTTCGACAACTTTGGCCGTTCAAACACGAGCTTCACTCCCGACTTTTTTCTTCCCTTTAACACATCCAGTGGCACGAAATTGCTTGACAAAATCCATGATTGCTTGCCCGCCTGGTGCGTCTCGACACTTATACTCCTTCCGGAACTTTCTTTGCAAGGTTAGAGGTGATTTTGTCTCGAAATACCATTCGACAACCTTGCATTTCTGCTCTGTTGATAAAGCGGGCGCCATTTTTCAACAATACGATTTTCATGCAGCGCCGTTGCAACAATACAAACTCCAACTATTTAGAAATTCGATATGGCACTCGTATTCTTTCAATTGTTTATCCCTAATGCACGTCATTCGAGTGAAATAGTCAGAAATTGACTGAATCTCCCTGTATATTGCAAAATAGATGGAATAATAAATATATTGCACGCAAACATAAATGTTCGATATGAGAAATTTATTCCAACTGCTTAATAATTTGCATTTTCATGCAAGAGCTTTCATTACTCAAAAAATGAACTTAATCTTAAAAATATATTTACCATCATTAGAATCTCGAATTTCATATTCTTTTTGTACCAACTGATCCATTATATCATACAGAATTGTACTTGAAGGACCGCCTTTAAATAATACAGCAAACAATATAAATTACAAAACAAATTAAATAAGAAATTTAAATTGTAGATAATGCAATTATAGTTTGGACATACGTTCTTTGCAATAAACATTCAATAGATGATAATAGGTAGCAAAACTGGGGTCTGTGAGGGAAAAAAAAAATTATTTGTAGAGAAATATTTTCTGAAACTTCTAGGGTTCAAAAAATGATGAGTAAATATAGGGTGGTGCTAAGCCAACTGACTGAAATCAAAATAGCATAAAAAATAAGAAATAAACATTAATAATATATGCCATTTATTCTACAACTAGCAGAGGTACCCGGCGTTACCCGGGTTAATTACACTTGTAGGTAAAGAGATAGATCTCAAAAAGTTAAATTATAACTCCCAATTGGTTAAATAATAACTCAATCAATACAACACAGAGCAAAAGGGACTATCCATTCTACGAAAAATACGAAAAACAGGAAGTACAGGTGATATACCGGAGCATCTAAACTCTTCGTGACTTGCCTCACTACTGCAGAGCATCACCAGATAATTTAGATTCAAGTTTTTCTTGCTCTTGACGTAGAAGCTCTTATACCCTGTTGCTCTATTCGAAACTGCCGTTGTTCAGATGTTTCAAACGCCCGTATAGCTTTTTCTGTTTTAGTTACAGAGTTTCTCTGACCAATACTCGTTCTTTCTCTTTCCTTTCCAGACACATAAATTTTTGCCAGTCGTCTGGACGTTTGATAGGGAGCTCAAGGGAGACACGCGTGACTCCTATGCTTAATCAATAGACACTGCCTTATTAATGTTCCGTCGCTGCATCATCACTTTATGCTCATTATCAAAAATTCTTGGAAACGAACGTTCAGTCATCGCATTATCAGCATTTCAGTTTCCAAAATATACACTTTCCCACAGAATATAGTCAAAATATATTTTTAGGAAATGTTTGGATCTGCTGTGCTACCAAATAAGCTAGGTGATAACCCCGGCGTGGCTCGGACTTTTTTTTTTGGAATAAATTTTGAAATATCTTAAAAATAAACACATTAAAACGCTTAAAATTAATACAGTAAAAGTTCTTAATAAACATTTGAAAAATTTTTTTTTTAAAGGCTCACAATGGATGGACTTCTCCAAGGATGCCATTGTTAGTCTAAATAATTTCTTACTCACGTAATCTTACTTTAGATGTACATTTGATGTTGTTGCAATTCCTTTTCTTCTCTCGATGTCTTGAATCAAAACTTGGCCATACATCTCTTTTTGTAGTCTAGCGATCGCCGATTCTTCTATTGATCTGCTTACCATTTGCTCAATATAGCACGGAGCTAAAGGAGTGCTTCCTCTGTCGTCTTTGCACTTTTTCTCAATAGTCTGCTAACTTTCCATTATCTCCAGTTACAGAGATGTGTGCAGCCGAGTGACTTTTCTCAAATTTGAATTTCGCGTGCACAACAATGATTTTAAGTCATTATGGAGTAGGACAGGACGAGAAAACAACATCATTTGGAGCATTCCTCATCGCATTGCAATTGTTCACTATTTACTGCAAAACAAACTCGGTGACGAAGTGCAGCATTTGTTTAAATATCATTTTAAATTGGTCAACATGGTTGGGTACAATCACAGAACAAGATATTGGCATGAGTGAAGAAATTTGAAACAATAGGGAGTGTGATCGAAGTAAAACATGGAGCTCCATGAACAGTGTAAATCCTGTCCGTACTGTCCTTGCTGAGAACTTCTTTTGAAAGCAGTCCTAGATGCTTAGCATGCCAGTAGTCCCGCATTTCAGCTCTAATGCTAAAAAGAGATAAAATTTTATTCTTACAAAATCTGTGCTGCTCAAAAACTGTTAAACTAACAAGGAGACTCCATGTGCTCTGACTCACCGATTTTCATAAAAAAAATTCTACATGTAGTTTTCACCAAATTAAAGACCATGCTAAGCCATTCGACACACTTCTCAAAATTTTCTGAGAAAAACTTTCATAAAGTTAGTTATAATTGTCTACACTTTATAAAAGCTCGAATTGTAGAATAGATTTTTATTGTGTTCTAACAGTCTAGTGGTAAAAATGCTAGTACTCTATCTTGCAGGTATGGGTTCAAATCCCGTCTTCGATAAATTTTTTTTTTCCTCTTCATAATTTTTTTTTTAACATGTATGGGAATGTGTAATTCATTTACTAAATACATTTCCAATTTTCCAATTTGCTGCCATCATTTTTTTTTTATAAAATGCATATACGAATTATTATAATTAATGATCCATACTGATAAATGATCATTTAAAAAAAATTTATTTATCCACATTTAATATTTTTATATATTTTGCAACTTTTAGGATGACATTTAACTCACACAAAGATTAAATAATTATTGCATCATGTATATACTATCAAATAATGTATAATGAATCCTATTGGTATCTATACTTGATCAATCGCCCTTCATTAACATTTTTAACTAGCACATTAGCCACCAATTACAATTTCCTATTTCTGGTAGCATAAGTTTGTTATGAACAAAATTAACTATATTACCAGTGTCTTTGGCTACAGACCTTTTGTGTTTTTTTTTAAAAAAAGGAAATAAATTTAACTTATAACAACCTTTCAATTTATGTAAAAAAAAACCTTAGCAAACCGGAAATATTAGATTATGTTTAATTATAATAATGCTTATACACATTTTATAATAAAAAAATGTTGGTAGCAAATTGGAAAATCGGAAATATATTTAGTAAATGAATTACACATTTCCATACATGTTAAAAAAAATTTACAATGAGAAAAAAAAAATTATCGAATTGAACCCATACCTGCAAAATAGAATACTAGCTATTTTGGTTTCTGAAATGTACATCTGAGTTAATAAAAATTCTCATGTGGATTTTAGTATTTTCAGTGCTCCTTTAATTTGTATACAGGTGTCCACAGTTTCTGGTTTTTATTGTTTAATTAGAACACTAGCGCTTTTACCACTATACTACCTGAAACCTATGCTACAATTCGGCCTTTTATAAAGTGTACGCAATTATAACAAACTTTATGAATATTTTTCTCAGAAAATTTTGAAAAGTGCATCGAATGGTCTTTAATTTGGTGAAAGCTACATACAAAATTTTTTTTTATCAAATTCGGTGAGTCAAAGCAAGTGGAATCTCCTGGTTAGTTGAACAGTTTTTGAGCAACACAGATTTTGTAAGAATAAAATTTTATCATAAATATAATTAATTAATCATTAATACAGAAACATTTCCACAATTGCATGTTCTGATGCAACAACACAGACAATTTGGTTGAAACTACCAACTAATTTAATTATTATTGTGAAGTTTGCATTTCCATAAATTTTTAAAGGGGAGTATGTTTCAATCAAGCTAATTAATAGTGTCATCCTTTCCAACGATCAATGCTATGCAATAAGTAAGTTCTTTGAAATACACTGCTGGCAAAAAAAAAAAAATGCAACACACGGAAGGAGTGGGTCAATTTTAATGAAATTGCACAAGAGCATAGTGTGGGTGGTATACAACATATGATTTAAATTTCAAGATATGTGCACAGGATCCTGGTACAGGATGTCCCAAAAATCCCTCCATTGGAAGAATGGTTCATAAAATCAAAAATGTGACATCTGGATTGTAACAGACTAGAGAGTCTCAAAACCTACCATGAACCACACATGCAACCATCATCTTGTACAGAGGGTAGATTATTGCAGAACGATAATCTGAGGCACTTATTCCTTCGAGGGAGTTTTGCGCCATCCCAGTAACTAACGACTTCTGTGAGCCGGGACTGACGGCTTAACGTGCCCTCTGAAGCACGGGGGGTTCAAGATGGAAGAACCGCTGGCAGACGAACAAACCAGTGGCTATCACCAGCTGCTGGACATCCAGCACTGGTCATTTAGCAAATGGGTCAGACTAAAGTCCCCCAACGCTGTGCCCCAAATAGCCATCCCACCCAGCAGTGGTCCTCAAGCCACTGGCTATCATCCAGCCAACAGCTAGCCATGCCAAAAGTTGCTTATCTCCATCGATTGCCCCCTCCCCCTCCCCGCCACATGTAGCCATACTCCACAGAGTTTGACAGAGGTCAGATCATGGGATTTCGAGAGGCTGGATAGTCTTATCGGCAAATCGCGGCCCATACTGGACATAATGTTTATGTGGTGGCTCGAAGTAGACAGCAGTGTTCTACAGAAGGTACTCACAAAAGTATACCTGATTCCAGATATCCATGCATTACTGATCCATGTCAAGACCATTGGATGGTAAGGGAAGCACTGAACACCTGCACAGCATTCCTAGCAGAGATAAGGACCAGAGTAGCAACAACTGTATCAAAATGGACCATTTGCAACCATTTACTTGCAGTATGACTGCAGTCATGTGTCCCTCTAACCAGACTACCACTTCTGCAAGAACACCGTTCTGTACGAATGGAATGATTGGAGGTCTGTTCATGAAAGCAGATTCTGCCTGCACACCAACGATGGATGTCGACATGTGCGACGAAGATCAGGAGAGTGACATCTTCCACAGTGCATTCATCTACGGTACACAGATGCAACAGCAGACATAATGGTCTGAGGTGCCATCAGTTTATAACTCTTATTCATCCTTAGTATTTGCGAATGGAACCTTGAACAGGGCAAGGTGCATTCAAAGGATTGTTTAACCCGTTTTTCCTGTCTTTCTTGCAACAGGAGAGTAACCCACTGCCCATGCTACTTTACGAGCTCTCCAACATGTGACTCGACTATCTTGGCCAGTACAACCTCCAAACTTGTTTCCAACTGAGCATGTTTGGGACATGATGGGATGGTACATCCATGATCACAACACACAAGCCACAACACTTATACAATTGTGTCAACAGGTTCTGGATGCTTGAAACAATGTATCCCAGGATACTATACATGTATGCATGCAAGAGTCACGGCCTACATTCATGCTCGTGGAGTGTATATGGCATATTAAATTGTTCAAATTGTATACTCTGTACCAGGATCCTACACTATGCTTTTGTGCAATTTCACTCCTTCCATTTTCTTTTGTTGGCAGTGTAATTAAGAATGATGACCATAGTTTTTAACCATAAAATAACTGATAACCATATCATATTTTTTCTTTTATTCATAATGAATTAGCCTAATCTAAAAATAAGTAAGTTGATCATCTATGCTTCAAAGAGTAGAAAAACCATAAGAATACATGTATTTACTTTTTTAAGCTGTGCTTAAATGGCTTTCAATCTTGCTAAAGGTTTGCTGTGTTTAGCACTGGTAATAATTAGTCATATTACTAAATTTTACTAAAAACTTTTTCATAGTTTTCATCTTTTGTGAGAGAGTAACTTTTTTTGGATTGGATGACCCAGAATTCGACAGGTTTGGCTGTCAATTGATTGGTTGATTGACTTGTGTCAGCTTCTTTATGAAGTTTTTAGACAGATTTTCTCTCAGAGTTGTTGGAGAGGCAGAGTGTGACTGACCGGTTGTGGGAGCAGTGCGTAAGACCTCGCTCACTGGTCTGACAGAGGTCGTCACCAAAAGGCCTGAAGCGCACAGCAACCGCTGGTGCGAGATCGGACCTCAGAATTGGTCGTCTGCCGATGGACCTAGGCTTCGAGGTTTGGCATTGTTTGGGGGTGGGTTAGCTTGACACATAGTCGATCCCCTCTCTGTCTCCTTGGCCTCAAGCATCTCTTTTCCTCATGCTGGGTCCTCCATCTGCTGACTTTCTCCATCTCATCGTCGGTAAGCTGAGATTATCGTAGGCAAGTACGCACAGATATGTGTTTTACGGTCTCATTTTGCTGTTTTTACTCGCTTAACTGCCTTCTTGTTTTCTTCGTTTCCTACCTTCACATCCAGTTACCCAATCCAACTTTCACTCTGTCTAATAAAAGCGTTATATGGCCCAGACAGTTTTCTCTTTCTCTGTTCACGAGAGCACACAGCCAGCAATATTTTGAGGATGATTGTCGCCCCGAGTTAGGTAGTATGATTGTAGGTTACATTTATTTTTGCTTTGTGGGTTAAAAGCCATGTTTCTGATACATTGTTACTTCTTTGCCTATTATGATTGATTGCTTTGTTGATTGTTATTTGCTTTTGTTATTCTGTTTTGTTCATCAAACTCTGTTGTTTTGCTTTTTAATGCCTTTTTATTTGATGCGTTATTTAAGTCTTATTTTAACCTTGTTTTTTGGTGTGTTTTGCTTTTTCTTGCTCATCATTGCGAGTTTGGTAGGGGTTCAACCTCCTGAATTCCACTATACAATTTTACCATCTTTAACACAACGCAAATTCAGGGTTGTTGAATCGTTCACCAAAATCGTAGTGGTTCCCTTTCCCCACATAACTGGTGCCGTGACATAAGGATCAGGTCCCGTTACCAACATAACTGGTGCCGTGACAACCAGGATTCGAAGTTTTTCTCCTGATTCGTTTTCAAGTTATCGTGCAAACGGCGGATGGCCGGATAAACGTACAGACCAAGGGCGCATTCTTATAAGTAGCTTTTGTACTAAAGCTCCTAATAAAGATTGACGATTGTCAGAAAAAGAGGAGAGAGGGAGGAGTGCAGCCCCATTACCCACAACTTGTTAAGAACAAACATTTCTGCTGATTAGATTCATTTACACATCTTTTTTGTAAACTTATCAAAATTTAACAAGAATAAGTCCACAAGCTTTAACACAGATTCTATAAGTAAGTTTTGTCATTCACCACAACTCTCAAAATTTGCAGAGAAAAAAACTTATAAAATTTATCATAAACATGTGCATGTTATAAATACCCAAAATGCTAATTCAGACTACAGCATGGCACATAGGGGCAATGAAAGTCTCAGAGATTTCATGATGCAACTTTGGGCATAGCTGATAAATTGATTTTTATTTCTTCTTCCTGTATTCATTTTTAATAACAAGGGAGTGTATGAAATTCATTATTTAAATTATAATAATTAACTAGCTGAGATGCCCGTCTTAACCAAGCTTTTCAAGGCAAAACGAAGGCGGGGTATCAGTATCTATCTACTCTAGATATAAACACACATGCCTAAAGTCATGGGATAGCACCTAATAACGTGTGGGACCTCCTCTAACCCGGTGAAGTGCCACAGCACGACATGGCATTGATTCCACAAATCGGTGGAAGACATCTGAAGAGATTGCCAATCATTCTGAATGGAGAGCTTCCCACAATTGAAGAGCTGCTTATCTCCAAAGTGACTTATCTCCATTTTCGTTCGTTTTCTTGTTTTGTATGCCAACATAATGTTGAAAGGCCTTGTCATCATGCAGCAAAATATTGTGTTCTAAAATAGCATCATGTTATCTGTTGGCTTGTATAAAATTGAATTTTAAAAATCGCTCTTTCTGAAAAATTGTATTTCTTGGAGATAAGTCACTTTGGAAATAAGCTCTTCAATTGCCCATTACGGAGCCACCACCGGCTTGCACAGTGTATGCTTGACAACTTGGGTCCATGGCCTTCACATGGAGACTGCGCCACACATGAGCCCTTCCATCAGCTCGTATCAGCTGGAATCGAGACTCATCAGACCAGGTCACACGTTTCCAGTTGTCAAGTGTCCAATAGATGTGTTAATGGGCCCAGGAGAGACATTGCTGACGATGTCTTGTTGTTAGAAAGTGCACCCTCGTGGGTCTTCTGCATCCATATCCCATGGACACCGGATTTCGATACAGCTCTAGTATCACCCTGGTTAAAATCTGATGTCGTCTGGCGTAGTGTCAGTTGCCTGTTAGCGGTGACCATCCTACTTAGACGCTGTTGGTCCCGTTCATTGAAAAGGTGTGGTCGACCACTGCACTGTCCATGGTGGGAGGTGATGCTGTCAAATTCATAGTCTTGGTAGAATTTTTGAAACTGTAGACCGTGAGATGTTGAATTCTTGAGCCACCTCCGATATTGGATGACCCATACGTTGGTTTCACATACCAGGCCACATTCGAACTCTGATAGCTCTCTTCGTGTAGCTATTGTCACACTGAACACCTCACCCCTTACTCATAACTAAACCTACTGACACTGATTTGCATATTTATACTGTTTGCACATGATGCTACTGCCACTTGAAAAAACTCCACTGCTATCCCATGACTTTTGGCATGTGTATATCAATGTTGTTTAAGGTGTGATCTGGGGACTTGTTAATTGTCATTGCATAAGCTGGACAAACGGGAAACTGTCGACGTTTGAACTCTATAAAATGATCAGCTCTGCAACAGTATTCTCTCTATTAAAACGAATTGCCTGCGTTATTCCTGCCGAACATTGTAGCTTGTATTGAACCTGATTATTCGGAATTGGCTGTTGTATGGTTTAATACCCAAAACGTTCAACCTAATGATAGTCGACCCTACAATTTACCGACAACTTTGGACATTGCTGTGGTTTTTTACCTGGTAGTACACATGTGATATTATTTTGCACCAGCGCACAGAAAGTAGAATTAGTCGATTTTAGAAACCACCCATGGTATGATCCTCTGCACTACGTGCTTATGTTTCCATATGGAACGCAAGGGTGGCATATTTCTGTGCAGTCGAAGAACAAAGCTCATACCCATGTGTTACATATACCAGTTTTATTATTGATTTAAGGAGTTTAAATGATTAATTTAAATTTAAAATGAGTTTAGTCTCCTTATAATG
>JAHWFO010006001.1:72444-144815 GCA_023313115.1 Rhysida immarginata | reverse complement strand
CACACGCGAATAACTTTAGAACCAATAGAGATAAATGGATGAAAATTAGGGAGTTTAGGCGGATTGTGGGGGCTACAAGCCTGTCAAATTTGAGCCGAATCCAACAAGCCGTTCACGGGTTACGTGCAGAAACGTTCGTGACAGCGCGCTGACAGCGGTTGCTACGTGGAACGGGAGGTGAGATGATCGAAGCGAATAACTTTAGAACCATTACAGCTAAATGAATCAAATTTGGCGGGTTTAGGCGGTTCATACTGGGCTACAGGTCTGCCGAATTTGAGCCGGATCCAACAAGCCGTTTCCGACTAAGAGGCATGAAAGTGCCTACAAGAGCACTTTGGCCGCGTAAGAGGTCGAGGTTTAGTCAATGGAGGGCCCTCTAGCGCGAACTCGAACCTCAGTGTTTGCTGGCGCCCTATCATAGCCTAATAATAACTATGATTATTAGGTGAAAGGGCGTGGAAGTGCCACGCAGAGCCCGGATTTGTCAGGGACAAATGAAAGTAAAGGATTACTTTCATTTGTCTCTGGGATTTGTCGGTCAAGGCTTCTAAACGCACAAGAGGGCTTTCGAAGAGCCGTCTGTGTATGTTATTATGACGGCTGGCGGGCATAACTTTCGATCGGGCGCATGCGCAAAAAAGCGGCCCAATCAGAGTCGTCGTCGGACGTTTAAGTTAAAAAGAAAGGCATCCGATCATCGGACGTCAAAGCAATGGCCGACAGGCTTTCAAATGGGGACGCATTGGTGGCGATCTACTCATTTCATATCGTTGCGTTCTACCAACGTTTCTTATTCCTCAGAAAACTTTATCGATGGTATAGTGCACAAGCAATGTGAGTAGTCAGTTTGATATTTAGTGCTTCCCTCTAGTGTGAAAAAAACCCAAAAGTGTTCATTCCAGTCAGTGTTGGTGTTGAAACGCGGCACGGCAGAAAAAAGAAACGCGAAAAACAAATGCAGCTGGAGAATCAGACCTCAGAGACGGAAACTTCCGTTTCGTTTCTCCTCTTGGGGGTTATATTGTCGATCATTGAAAATGAAATACAGACAGGTAATCTAGATCTAATCTGGTGTTCACTTGCACCTTCAAACTTATTCCCACCATCGTACTTTAAAATGGTAATTATATAACACGAAATAAAATGGTTTTGAAGGCATTTTCAAATCGAAACGAACTGGAAGTACTGCCATTTTCGCTCGTAAATTTGAACGAAACTGCTCACTATACCAAGAATAAATAGCTATCCAACCTCTCGAGGACCGTATAATTTTACCCGGATATCTGTGGTTTGTTCTTGTGAATATCTGAGGATTTATCCTATTTGAGGATGGTAGAACACCGTTTTGACTTATCTGAGCTTTATTCCAATACTTATTCTATCTGAGGATTTATCCGAAGTTGGTAGAACCGGCCCTAAGTAAAGTATAAAGCATCCACCCAGGACCAGTATGGCCTAAGGCCGATAAGGTAGGTCCCTTGGTGGGTGACAAAACAAAAAACAATGCAAAGCATAAGAATACAAATCTGATAAAAGAAAAAAGAAGGAAAAGAAAAACAAAAATGAAAGAGTTCAATTGAGTTTACACAACTAAAGCATTAGACTGGATAGTGCCATAGAGCTGACCCCACTGTTCATAGTGATCCCGATTAATACTTTAAGAAGTATAAACAAAACATTAAGTATATATTTACTTACTTTTCAAACCCGCTTATCCGTTAGGGTCGCCGGGGCAGCAGCCTTATGGAGAATCTCCAGCGATCGCGAACTTCCGCCATCAGGTGCATGTCCTCAATGGTAATACCCAAGCAACTCGAACCCAGATTCTCCATGTAGTCTAGCCACCTAGTTCTAGGCCGACTCCTTGGTCTCTTACCCACCGACTTGGAAAATAACAAATGCCTAGGAAGACCACTTTGCAGCATCCATATCACGTGGCCATACCAGCGCAACTGAGATCTCTCAATGTAGAGAAGTAGAGGCTCAACACTCAAAGCCTTATTGTGCTGCTGTGCACTCTACCTAGTACGGTAATACCTGCCATACCTCTCAGAAACCTCATTTCGGCCACTTGTACCCGCGATCGCACTCGTTTGAGAATGAGAATGGGGACAAAGATAGATCTGAAGACGGAGGGCTAGGCTTTGTTTCCCAGCTCGCGTTTTGTTACCACGGATCGCCACAGTTCACGTCTGACACAGGTTGCTGCATCCAATTCTTTTTCCTGCGCCCATCATTCGTGAATGCAATCCCAAGATTCTTGAACTTCTCCACCTGTCTCAATGGGGCTCCCCTAGCATGGAGAGAGCACTGAGCAGGCTGTCTTGAAAGGACCAGAACCTCAGTCTAAACCACAGTGATCTTCATCCCAGCTTCTTCACATTTGGCTGCAGACCAATCTAGTGCTTGCTGAAGGTTAGTGCGAGAAGACCCAATCAGGACAAGGTCGTCAGCAAAGAGCAACTTCTCCACCAAGCAGTTGCCCATTCAAGCGTGCTCATAGCCTCAGCTGCCCCTGTCTATTCAGTCCATAAAGATAATGAACAAGAGGGGTGACAGTACGCACCCTTGGCAGAGTCCAACACCCACGGTGAACGGTCTTGACTTAATGCCATTTATCCGGACACACATCTCAGCTTTCGTACAGAGACATGATAGCAACTACTAATTGCCCATCCACTCCATACTCTTGCAACTCTTCCCAGAGCTTCTCCCGAGGAAGTCTGTCATATGCTTTTTTGAGGTGCACAAAGCAAGCTTAGACATCTTTTGCATACTCCCAGGGTTTCTCAAAGCTTTGCCTTAGAGCAAAGATGTGATCCGTTGTGCTTCGGCCAGGGGCCCTATTCTCGAATTTTTCATGTTGCAATCAATCTCACATACACTATCTCACACGAGAGATTTCGACTCACACGATTGCTATTCTGCAATTCAAACTACAAAACGAACACG
Organism: Rhysida immarginata; assembly: GCA_023313115.1. Classification (NCBI taxonomy): domain Eukaryota; kingdom Metazoa; phylum Arthropoda; class Chilopoda; order Scolopendromorpha; family Scolopendridae; genus Rhysida; species Rhysida immarginata. The sequence goes on along the minus strand of JAHWFO010006001.1, from coordinate 141,860 downwards.
ACTGGTGAGAGGAAGTACGTCACACTCCCACGAGTTTTGACATTTCTAAGCGTCAGAAATCGAGACTATTCATCAAGAACCAATCAAATAAGCGGAAACTGTTCCCAAATGAACGCTTTGTATGGAGGCAAAAAGAAATTTTATTTTATCGAAAATAATGCACGAATGGAAAAGGAAAATTTGATAACGAGTTTACGAAGAACTATGGGATAACTTAGGAAAGAAATTGAATTCTTGCGTCGGAGCAAAAAAATCGAATATAGAATAAAAGAAAGTGTTAACTTGCACTATCTGCACATTCGCGCGACCAAGTTAAGTGAAATGATGATTTGAAGACCCCCCCCCCGGGGGCGGGGCGGGGGGGGGGGGGGGGCGGGTAAAAGGCTAAATTAATAAAAATATCATTACCTTCGCGTGATTAGTCTTCTCACGATTATGCAGATAATGCATATCCCTCTGTTTTGTAGGCTTAATGCTGATCTTCGAGTTTGATCCCCTAAAATCGGTCAAAGGTTTGTCTATCAAATTTTTTGTCAAATCCATTCATAGTCGAAATAAGTGAGGAAAAGTTTCCTCATGAAGTTCGAATGCATCATTCCGCGTTCGTAAAACTCGTTGCCTCCCCAACCAACACCTTTCCGTTGTTTCCAGTGCTCCGATGAAATACGTCGGCCATTTTTTTTTGTGTGCATAGCTATTTCACAAGGTCTACTCATGTGATTTGACAACTCACACGAGCCAAAATCGGAGGGAACCTCTTATCCACATGGAGATCTCCTTGTGGATAAGAGGTTCCCTCCGATTTTGGTTGTTCCATTCCACAGTTTTTGCTTAATTTTTAACTCACATGAGGAGAACGAAAAGCACGGGAGTTGATTTTCAAGAATACCAATTTTGTTGATCGTTCTTGTTTGTACCACGTGTTACTCCCAACTCATGTGAGTTGTCAGTACGAAAAATTTGAGTATAGGGGCCCAGGTCGGAAACCACACTATTTCCCGACTTCTCTTTTCCAGACATTCGCGTACACGTTCCTAGGAATGTTAAGCAAAGAGATGCCTCGATAGTTGTTGCAATCTTTCTGATCTCCCATTTTGAAGATAGGGATCACAATTCCTGTCTGCTATTGCTTAGGGGGTCTGGCCAGATATCCAAACAACCTGACACACCCAAGTCAGCCACAAGATATCATCCTGATTTAAGGCCTTTAACATCTCAGACTGGATTTCATCATCATCTGCAGCTTTGCCAGTCTTCAGGGACTCAATTGCCCATCTGACTTCTGCTTCGGTGATCTTACCGTGACTGTTCTCCACTCCAAGGTGCACCTCATGTGCTTCAGTTGTTGCTGTCACCGGGTTAAGAAGAAATGCAAAGTATTCCTTCCACCTATGCAATACACTCTCCTCCGTTTTCAGAAGCCTCCCATCTGAACTCTTTATAGGTTGTGATGAAAGAGACTTCTTTCCACGGAGGCGGCGCACGGTCTGCCAGAATACCTTGCTTGCCGAACCATTGTCTGCCTCCAATTTCTCCCCGAACTTCTCCCAGGCCTTGGCTTTAGCTGTTGATACTGTCTTTGCTGCTGCTTTTCGCGCCTCAGTGTACCACACTCGACTCGAAGGTGACTTATTTGCAAGCCATAACAAATAGGCTTCCTTCTTTGTCTTGACAACTTCTTGGATTTCACCGTTCCACCATGCAGTCCTTTTCTCACCGCCCTGCGCCACACTCAGTGTCACGTGGTACAAACACGAACGATCAGACAAAATTGGTATTCTTGAAAATCAACTCCCGTGCTTTTCGTTCTCCTCATGTCAGTTGTCAAATTACATGAGTAGAGCTTGTGAGATAGCTACGCACACACACAAAAATGTCCGACGTATTTAATCGGAGCATTTGAAACAACGGAAAGGCTTTTTTTGAGGAGGCAACGAGTTTTACGAACGCGGAATGGTGCATTCGAACTTCAAGAGGAACATTTTCCACACTTATTTCGACAATCAAAGGATTTGACAAAAATTTTGATAGACAACCTTTGACCGATTTTAGGGGATCAAATTCGAAGATCACTGGGTAGTTCTTTGAAACTTGAAGATATTTTATCTGCAAAGGTCTTCCTCACAGCTTTATTCTCCAATGCCTCCCATTTGATGCAAGTCTGTCTGGACCTAGTATTTCGCTTCGTTGGCATGGATTCAGAGAACCGCAAAGTGTAGACATCAAGGTTAGGGGTGATCAGTTGATAATTCTGCCCCTCTCCTCACACGAGTATCCAACACAGATCGATGACACGATTACAAAATCAATCAGTGATTTCTGGTCCATTGCATCCCTGTACCAGGTATACTTATGGACATCCCTGTGCTGGAAGAAGGTGTTTGTGATTGAAACTCCATTGTTACAACAGAGATCCAATAAGCACCTCCCATTCGCGTTAAATCGGTATCTCCTTTCCTCCCAATCACGCCTTTTGACGTTTGGTCATCAGCTCCTATGTGTGCATTGAAGTTGCCCACCAGGATGACAGAATCTGCACTCCCTCTCTTGCTAAGAGCAGCATCAACTTCATCTAGAAAGAGTGGGTACTCTGAATGCATTCGAAGCATATGCAACCTCAGGAAACACAGTCTTCCACCTAAGGGGGTCCAATCTGCAACATAATCTGCCAGCCAGGGATTTGTGAGTATCCCTACTCCCGCCTGGGCAGTCATGTTCGGGTCGACACCTGAGTAGAAGAGCTTCCACCCTCCTTCTAAGTCCACAGTTCCAGAACCCGGAAGTTTCATAGAGGTAATACCTATGATATCCACTCGATATAGTTTGGTTTCCTCCACTAACTCGGATTTCTTTCCTGTCATGGAGAATACGTTCTAAGTGCCGATTGACAGTACCCGATCCCGTTGTCGCTTTACTCGTTTCTCCTCCTGGGTTAAGGCATGCACTGCCCCTGACCGTTTCACCAAGGGCATAGCGAATGCACTGGTGGGGCTTCTCGATGGCATTGCTCCGAGATAACAGCCGGGAGAATGTCGACTGTTTTTCGAACGAGAGCCTTTGCCTAATTCCCGAGCGCGTGTGACTGCAGTACGAATTCTCTCAGTCGTCGACATCTTGAGATATATGTTTGTTTGGAGCCTTTCTGGTAAGGGTGTCCCTAAAGTAGCAGTTCTACAACCAGCATAGCTCACAGAATCCCTGAAGCATCCAAACCCTGACTCACGGTAAGGGGGCATCCACTGCCTGCTTGGGTGGCCAACCGGGTATGGTGCCGAGCTGGAAACGAATAACCACGGATTCGGATCCAGCCGCCGGCCACCATAAGCTGTGAGGCAATTTAGCCAGACATGGTCTGAGATTTGATTCCTCTGTGATTAAGTGTACCAAATTAGTAGTAAAACTGTGTACCAAAAAGACAGTTACTACCTCTAGAAACATCAATTTTGAAATATATTCAAAACAAAACTACACACAATGTGATCAAGCGTTCTAGGTGCTCCTCCAAAACAATATAGGCCATGCAATCAGACTGAATTGAAATCATTGCCTTACACCCTAATCAGAGTGTCTAGCAAAACGATTTTGCAAAATTTCCTGATTTTTTCCCTGTTGTTCACGTAATTTTCCCTGACCATCGGCAGCAAAATAAAAAACTATCTTGATAGAATATTATTGACATTTTTTCAAATTTTTCGTTCCTATTTCGCATCTTTTGCTGATTTTGTAAAATTCCCTGACTTTTCCCTGATATTAATTATTTCTAGAAGAGTGGTGAAACTTTCTTATAATCTGATAGTGTTTTATTTTTTCAAATTTTGAAGTTGATCAGCTGATCTTATAATTTTTGCCTTATTTGGAAAAAATCACTCCTAGAATCAATTGGCACTGTTTTCCCAAATCAGACGAAGTGGATAGCTAAAATCGACCGTTTTCCTTATAAAACAGTGGATAGCTAAAATTAAGAGAAGTGGTGGGCCAAAATTTAATGTGACAGAGGCTAGCATTGTTTGCTCTCGATAAGAACTATTTAAAAAAATTTCTTTAGCATAATGAAGAATCCGGCTATCTTAATGTTTCAGTGTTAGAATATCTCTTCTTTTTTTTCTGAGGTTGCGGCTGTCGGGCAGTGTCGGGTTTTTTTCACTTTTTGTAAAGATTTTCATTTTACAATGTAATTGCAAATCTGTCTAAATTTTATTGGTTAGAGTTACAGCTAACCCTTAGACTCTAACCAATAGGATTTAGTGAAAGGGATGTATCGTCCTCCTAATAATTGGACGCTCTAAGAGAAAGCGGTTATAACAGTTTGTTATAAAAGGAACACACCCATTATCCTTGAGTGATTGTGATCGTTCGCCCACGAGCGATGTCCTGGATTCTTCAAACCGTTTAATATTTACACTGTGGACGACATCAGACCATCTTCCTGTTGCCCTTAACTTCGATGGCTTAAATATGGACATCCTGAATCGGCTTCCTATAAGGCGGGATTGGAAACTCTTTCGTGACCTCCTTAAAACTAGCAACGGCTACACAGCGAGTGCCTCCAGCACCAATGAAATCAATGATAGAGTCGAAGATATTACCAGTAATATCAACAATGCGATGTCTGCTAGTGCTTGCCCTATAAACCCTAAATATCCTGACCATCTCGATCTTCCTCCAAGTATTAGGCAAATTATTGTAGAGAGGAATGCCTTCCGAAGACTTTGGCAGCGTACACGTGATCCCATCTTTAAGAGAAAGTATAATAGGCTTTCTAGGAGGGTCCACGAAAAAGTAAGAGAGCTACGAGTGCAAAAATGGACTAGCAAATTGAAGAATCTCTCAACTCATGACAACTCGCTCTGGACTGCGATTAGAGCTCTTAAGAGTAAGAAAACGAAATTCCCACCCCTGTTTTCTCCAGACGCTACTACTCTTGCCACTACAGACCAAGATAAAGCTGAATTACTTGCTGAGTCGCTTAGCAATCAATTTATCACCCCAATTCCAGATACTCCGGACGGAGAGCATGCAATCAGCGAGGTTCGTGATGTGTGTTCCAATTTTTATGAGGGTCGGCGTGCTCCTATAGAGCGATCAATCGACCCGATGGAAATTGTCGAGATCATCAAGAATAAGAAAGCCCCTGGAATGGATGCCATCACAAATCATGCACTTCAAAATCTACCTTCCAACCTGGTTCTTGACATCGTTAGTCTAATTAATGACTGCTGGAAACTCGGATATTTCCCTACTGGCTGGAAGGAATCAATTATCCTAAGCATTCCTAAACCAGGTCTTAACCCTTCATTGCCTGCAAGTTACAGGCCCATCAGCCTTTTACTAACTATGTCTAAGGTTCTAGAGCGGACAATTCTTAAAAGATTCAATGAATTCTGCTCTGCCAATGATCTTATTCGTGATGAGCAGTTTGGCTTCCGTACGGACCACTCCTGCCAAATGCAAATATGGCGGCTTGCTGTCGACGCAAAAAACTCTCTTAACAAGTTCTCTATATGGTGGCATTATCTTCCTAGACATTTGCAAGGCCTTCGATCAAGTTTGGCATGATGGTGTCATTTATAAAACGATAAAATTTGGATTTCCAGATGACCTTATCATGCTGGTCCGCTCATTCCTCTCAGACAGGTCTTTTCGAGCTAAAATTGGTGACTCCCTTTCCCAATCACGTGTGGTTAAAGCCGGTGTCCCACAGGGATCAGTTCTAGGACCAGCCTTGTTTAATTTTTTTATCCAGGACTTTCCCAAACCCGGCAAGTGTAAACTGTACTTCTACGCTGATGATGCGGCCATCTTAACCTTTGCCCGTGTTCCTGCCCATGTCACCTCTCGCTTGCAGAAAGCGCTGCATCTCTACGAAAAATGGTTCAACAGATGGAGGCTGAAGTTAAATGTTGGCAAGTGCAAGGCTATGTTCTTCACAAACAAACGCAGAAACCCCCCAGGTTTGCTTACCCTGTACGGAAATAAGCTCGACTGGGTAAAAGAATATAAATACCTTGGTGTGGTGATCGATTCTAGGTTCACCTGGAATCAACATGTTTCCTACGCGCTGAATAAGGCAAAGAGGGCCAAATTCAGTCTCATCGCGTTGCTTGGCCGTAACAGTGCCCTTGACATTGATAAGAAGCTGCTCATGTACAAAATGATCATCCGCACGATCTTGCTTCATGGTATGCCAGCTTGGGCTTCCGTGTGCAAAACAAGGTGGAAGGAGCTGCAAACATTCCAAAATATTACTCTTAGAGCAATTGTGAAACTTGATCGTAGAGTAGCCAACAATAATGTCGTCCATGAGATATAGGGATGACGCATATTGGCAACTTTGTACAGGATACGATAACGACTATGCTCCCGAAGATGCTTAATCACAGGAATCAGTTGGTATCTGAAATTCACAACCCTAATGACTACAGGAAACGCTTAAAACATCGCCTGCCCAGCCATGTCCTGGAAGTCAACTTCGACGATGTCAGGAATGTTATCTTCCCCGATTTTTGGATAGCCTAGTTCGCCTCTGGCTCCCCCCCCCCTTTTTCTAAGACAATCTCCAATCAACCTTTTTATCCCCAGAATGAGGGGAATATTCTTCAATCATCTTGAGGAGGACCTTCGGGTTTTTTTCGGCTTCTCACCTATCTCAGTGTAATTCCCCTGGTCTATACATGTGATGAGTGAGTTTGGGAGCTCTGCTTCAGTACCATTCGCATTATTTCTTCCACTCCACTGCTCGATAGTCGATTGTCGATCCTTGAGACCCGAGCCACTGCTGCTGCTCGACACACTACTGGCACTGACATTCTATCACTCGACGGACGACGACGTACCTATTGCAGTCTGCATGACTTTCAGTGCATCGGTGGAATCTCCAACAAGGTAGGACTTTTTTAAGTCTTTTAAACTGAGTCGCTCTGAGTAGGTGCGTCCTTCTAAGGACGGCAAAACCCAGCACCACACCTGCTTCATGGCGACGTCAGGCGCTGTGTCAACGAAATCCGCTAGCATCACTATTAAATATGCTGACGGTAAGGTGTTACTTTGTGATGTAGCGTGCAAAGATGCACGTAAGGATCCCAGATTTCTTGCTTTTGACATCATTATAAATGAACAGCTTAAGGCATTACGTTCGGAATTGAACAAAAAATATCTAGAATTAGAAAGAAACAAGGTTGGAATCGCTGACTAATGATATTAGCAGTGTAAACACAAATATTGATAGTTTTAGAGAGGATGTAAAGCGTGCGAATTTGGAAACTACCAACGGCATTGCCAATCTTAGCAATGCTATCAAGGAATTTATGGGCTCTCCCATTACATCCGTTTCGCCCATGCTAGTGTGTGAACAAAGAGGTGTCAGGAACCAGTTTTGATGTCAGCGCTAGTGCCTCTGTAGCCCTTCGAGCTAACAAAGCTAAACACAGTTCTTCCCATATTAATGTCACCCGTGAAAAGGGAGCAATATATATCCCACCAATCATCGTCCGTCACCATGGGAAGCCAATAAAGGAGATTTTGGAGGAGATCAAAAAGCACGTACCTCTTGACAAAATTACCGCCCACACAGGTCGTTCAGACACCCTTCAGGTCAAATGTCATGACGAACAGACGCACAAAACTCTAGTGTCTGAAATCAAAAACAATGATGTTCTTAAATCCAACACCACCAACTAAAGTCCGAAAAGATACTGAAATACGTTGTTCGTAATGTTGACAAAACATACGACCTCGAAGAATTCTGTGAAGACCTCAGAAGTGCCAACTACTTCCCGGACAAAGCAATTAGGCTTAAAAAAGCAAACGGTGCTGTCGAGATGCCAATAGTTCTAGTCCTCCTCCAAAACACTGAACATAATAAGTCCTTCCTAAATCTGAAACGTATCGGTCCACTTGCTGTAGTAGTTGAATTATTTAGGGGTAACAAAAGGCCATTGCAATGTTGCAATTGTTTATGTTTTGGTCACGTGTCTCAGGGTTGCACCGAGTCACCACGTTGTAACAAGTGCGCAGGCGATCATCAGTCAAGGGACTGTACCAATATACAAGGTAAAGACCCGCCTAAATGTATTCGCTGTGAAGGTGTACACACATCTAGCTATACGAAATGCCCAAAGTACCCCCAGGCTAGGAAATTCAAAAGCACCAAAACAGTGGATGGTAGAACATTTGCTTCTGTCGCCTCCAGTTCTGCTAGCAATGGAATTATAGACCCCAATGAATTGACCAGAGTATACAGATATGTGGGAAACTTAATGAATCTTCTCGAGGAAAAGAGCAAAGATTTGCCTCAGTTTGTCTCAGCCGAAACAGAAATTAATCATGGATGGACACCCCCATAGAGTAATTAAGCAAGGAAAGCTTCGTTGCACTATTTGGAACGTGAGTGGGCTTTCTCGCAATCGCATAGAGTTTTACAACTTCCTTACATGTTGGAATATTGATATTGCATTTATGTGTGAGACTCATCTCAAACCGAGCCAGACCTTCAAATTGCCTGGTTATTCGATTTACCGCAAGGAGAGACCCCTTATAAATGCTGCTGGCCCTGCGTCTGGTGGGGCAGCAATCATAGTAAAACAAGGCATCGACCATCGTGAGACTACCAGCTTCGTGGGAATGGAAGCCGTGTCAGTTATTATAAATGACGTGGACGTAGGGGAAGTTAAATTTATCTCCTTATACAACTCGATACCTGCGAGCTCGATGATTTACTAAACGGTCCCATTCCAGTCATTATGGCGGGTAACTTGAATGCCAAACACCCACATTGGAATTCTAAACGTATGAATCATAACGGTTCCATTCTCCATGGCTACTTGGTAAACCAATCTGATACCTTAGTCATCGGTCCTCTTGACGACACCTACTATTGCGATCACTCGCCCGTTAGTGATCAGTCGCCCGTACTTGACATTGCTGTCCTCAAGGGGTTTTATAAACCATATACCGTAAAACCCCGTTACAACGTACCTCACTTTAACGTACATTTCAGAATAACGTACAAATTTCAAATCCCCGTCCCAAATGTAGGTATTTTAATGCTAAAAAGTTTCAGAATAACGTACCTCACTTTAACGTACATTTCAGAATAACGTACTAATTTTACATCCCCTTGGTTAAATTATCCCTTCAGTACAACGTACATCGTTCACATGTCTTGCACTGATTGGTCAATGCAGCCCATGTGAAAGCTGCAACTGGGCCAATGGGCTAATTAAGCCGAGTTCACATTTCATTGGTTGGTCAGTAACCCGGAAATCTCTGCATGCTACTCAATCTAGCATGTTCGATTGTCGATTGCCGCAGGCGATCGGGATAGGTACGGGAATGTAACCGGGAAAAGTCAGGGAATTTTTCATTTCAACATTTCACTACATATTGTATATCCTATAGTGTATTTGTATTGAATAAAATAAAATGCATTCATGTATTCTTATGTTTTTCTATGAATATATGCATTTTTCAGAAGCCCCCCCCCAGTTTCAATATAACGTACACCTCAGAATAACGTACAAATTTCCAGGTCCCTTGAAGTACGTTGTAACGAGGTTTTACTGTAATATCTTTACAGTGAACGACTTATCCTCCGATCATCGCCCAGTCGCTCTCAACTTTGAGGGCTTAAACCTTGACCTAAGGGTCAGTCTCAGACGGAAGCAGGATTAGAAGCTTTTTAGAGACTTGCTTAAAGAGTATAACATCCCATATACTGATCCTGCCAACAATGTTGACATTGATAGTAATATTAGTGAAATCACTCAATCGATTATATCAGCCAGTGATGCTAGTGCTACTGACACTGATCGAAAGAGACCCGACCATCTCGATCTCCCCCATCCATCAGGCAACTCATACGTGATAAGAACTCGTTCAGAAGATTGTGGCAACGTACTAAGTGTCTGCAGTTCAAGACTAAGTACAACAGGTTAACACGCAAGGTCAGCGAACAGATCAAGGAACTACGAATCCAAAGATGGTGCAGCAAAATCAAGAGTCTGTCAGTCCAGGACAACTCCCTCTGGTGCACAGTCAGGGCCCTCAAGAATAAGAAGAACACCGATTTACCTCCTCTGCTTACGGATGATGGGAACTTTGTTAGCAGTCCCCCGGAAAAGGCCGAACTCATCGCAAACTCACTTAAAAGTCAATTCACCACCCCTCTTGAAGATAGACTGAAACACTGTTATCTGCTGAAAGTTTGAAGAGTTATTTAATTGACGTGTTCGTTATCATCTTGACTTTAATTATTAGAAGCGTTCAAAGATCGCTACTAGTTCATTGCATTTTTCCCAAGGAAAAAGGCGTGGATCACACGTCAAGTTAAAGAAAGCTGCATTAAGTTTGATCTCATCCATCGTGTAAAAAAGTCTCCCGATGTCATTGACAACGCTGAGGTATCGAACATCATTAAGCAAGTTAAGAGAAACAAGGCTCCTGGACTAGACGCCATCACTAACATTGCTCTTAAGAATTTGCCTCCACAGGTAATCTGCGCTATCACAAAGATTTTAAACGACTGCTGGAACCACGGCTACTTCCCAGATTCCTGGAAAAATTCAGTCATCCTCTCCATACCAAAGCCTGTCCTCAATCCCGCTCTTCCTGTCAGCTACAGGCCCATTAGCTTATTGCCTACTCTTTCTAAGGTCTTCAAACGCAGAATTCTGAAGAGGTTCAATGATTTTTGTGAATCAAATAATCTAATTCGCAAGGAGCAATTTGGCTTTCGTTCGAATCACTCCTGCCAACTCCAGTTATGGAGGCTGGTTGAAGATTTGAACAGTTCTCTCAATTACTCGATGTACGGTGGAATTGTTTTTCTCGATGTCCATAAAGCCTTTGACCAGGTTTGGCACAACGGCCTCATCTTTAAAATGATAAATTGTGGTTTCCCTGATGAACTGATTGCCTTGGTTTGCTCCTTTTTGTCGCAAAGATCTTATCGTGTCGGAGTTGGAAACACCTTGTCTAATCCCTGTGATGTCAACGCGGGTGTTCCCCAGGGTTCAGTCCTGGGACCGGCGCTGTTCAGTTTCTTCATTCACGACCTGCCAGAATTCGCAAAATGCAAACTGTACCTATTTGCTGATGATGCGGCCATCACAACATGTGCAAGGAATCCCGCGCACGTCATTAGTCGCTTACAAAAGGCTTTGCTACAGTGCGAAAAATGGTTCGACAAATGGAGGTTAAAGCTCAATGTTGACAAATGTAAAGCTATGTATATTACACGTAAACGCAAGAATCCTCCAGGGACCCTGGACTTATATGACAAAAAACTGGACTGGGTGAAGAACTACAAGTACCTTGGTGTTAAAATTGACTCTAAGCTAAACCGGAAAGACCATGTCCAATATGACCTCAACAAGGCTAAAAAGGCAAAGTTCAAACTTCAAAGGGAGAAACCGTGCCCTTGGATTGGACAATAAACTCTTGCTGTACAAGGTGGTAATCCGCACCATCTTGCTCCATGGAATGCCTGCCTGGGCGTCTATCTGCAAATCAAGGTGGAAGGAAATACAGACCTTCCAAAATGTAACCCTCAGGACCATTGTTCAGCTCGACAGGAGAGTTGCCAACAACTCTTCCATTTATGAAGACCTCAATCTGGACCACATTGGTAGCTACGTCCAAATGCTTCTTAAGAAATTGCTTCTTAAAATTGAGACCCACGACAATCCCTTGGTAGCCAGTATACTGGACCACCCTCTAGCCCTTAGGGGTCCCATAAGGATACGAAGACCCCTTCACGTACTGGAAGTTAATTTCGATGACATAAATAAGGTTGTCTTCCCCGAATTCTGGATATCTTAGCCGCAGATGCTCAGGGCTATCTCTACGTCAATCAACAATCTTATTCCTCGTCCTGCCAGTTAGGACTCTATTCTCAGGATGACTCTCGAGGGACATCAGGCTTCTCGTCTAACTCAGTAAAATTTCCTTGGTTACGTTATGGGCGAGTATGCTATGGAAGCTCTGCTCCCGGACCGCTCGTGTCTTTTCACTACACTGTTCGATTGTCGATCCTTGAGACCACTATTGCTGTACAGGACAGTAATCCGAACCATCTTGCTTTATGGTATGCCTGCCTGGGCTACAATATGTAAGTCCAGATGAAAGGACCTCCAAACCTTCCAAAACGTTACCTTGAGGATCTTTGCCCAACTCGACAGGAGAGTTGCAACAAATACTTCTATTGCTGACGATTTTGAGATACCTCCCATTGGTAGCTATGTACAGGAGTCACTGAAGAAGTTGCTTCTGAAGATTAAGGACCATCTCAATCCTCTGGTTACAGATATTCTGGAGCATCCACTCACGTTTAGAAGTTTCCTCAGGCATCGCAGGCATCGACACGTCCTGGACATCAATTTCGACGACATCCAAAAGGCCATGTTTCCCGAATACAGATCTCATAGATCCTCGTGCCCCTTGTCAATCAACAATCAACTTATTCGTTCTTATAGGAAAGGACCCAATCTTATCCACTGGATGACTAGGTTTCATCTGGCTTCTTGCCTAGTTCAGTGTACTTCCCCTAGTTACTTCCTGGAGGAGTATGGCAGTGAAAGCGTTGCTTTCGGACCGCTCGTTTCGTTTTTCCTGCGCTGTTCGATTGTCGATTGTCGATCCTTGAGACTTAAGGCTTAAGTAGTATGCTAACGTAATTCACACACACGAAATCCCTTTAAAAGTTGATTGCGGCTGTCGAGGATGAACCGTCTGGAAAAAGGAGTTATGCTTGGGCATTTTTTGACGTGCTGGACCACCAGAAAGCAAAGTGTAAAGAATGCGGAGAAACCTATTCGACCTCTGGAAACACATCAAACCTCATGGACCACCTTAAGCGAAAGCACCTAAGACTGATAGAAACTTCTTACTCTTACGACTAACAAGCTAACAAATTGTTTCCCGGGAGCTCTTCTGAAACGTCAAGTAAATTCGGTTCGTCCCAACTTACACTTGAATCTGCATTTTCAAAAACAAACTTGTTTTCTTTAAATTCATCAAAATATGAAACAAGTGTGGACAAACTGATCTATATGGTTGGAGAATCAGGCATTCCTTTGGATATTGTCGATTCTCCTGGATTTGTTAGTTTTATGATGTGACAAGTCACGTGTTGTCTGTGTAATTTAATTATGGGGAATATAGGGAAATAAATTATTGAAATATTTTTAATCGGTAATAGATTTTTATTTTTTGGGGAATTAAGCAATAATTCGTTTGATTAGTATAAATAATTAAATATCAGCTCGATATCTGTTGCAGGAGAGGTTGGGGGGAGAAGTGCATACCTTCCTGGATAATATCCTCATATCAACGAGGACCTTTGGCGAGCATCTCAACATTCTGAGGTGGGTGATTGAGAGGTTTCGTGCCAAGGGCTTGGTCATTAAGCCTGCGAAGTGCCAGTTCTGTGCTCCTTGTGTCCGATATCTGGGTCATACGATATCTGCAGATGGTATAGGCCCTGACCCGGATAATGTGGCGGCGATCAGCAAGATCCGTGCTCCTAGAAATGTTAAGGAGGCCCGAGGGTTAATAGGCTCGATAAACTTTTACCGCCCGTTTATCGCAAATTTATCGCATATACTCCGTCCAGTCACCCGGTTGACCCAGAAAGGGGTAAAATTCGAATGGAGCGAGGAGTGTAAAATAGCGTTAGAGCTCCTCAAAACCAAGCTGGCCGAAGCGCCTGTGATGATTGCCCCTAATTATAAGGAGAGATTCTTCTTAGCTACGGATGCGTCCGCAAGTGCTGTTGGGGCAGTACTACAGCAGAAGATTGATGGGTTACTGAAGCCCATTGCGTTCTTTAGCCAGAAGCTGCAGGGTGGGCAGCTGAACTACGCGGTGATTGAGAAGGAGGCCCTCGCGATCGTATTGGCGATTAAGCATTTCCGTCATATTATCCTAGGTTTTCCGACAACTATACTTACTGACCACAAACCGTTGGTGTTCATACAGAGGATGAGGGACTCCAACCAGAGGGTCCTTTGCTGGGCCCTACGGTTGGAGGAATTTCACCTCGAGTATGAACATCTGGCCGGGAAGCAGAATTGCGTAGCTGATTTGCTATTGCGTCAATGTGCTAACACGGTAGTGGTGCACATGGACCCAGATATGAGGCAGGAAATGCTGCAACTGCAGCCTAAAGACTCCTGGTTGTCCGAAGGCTGGAAGAGACTACAGACTCAGGAGGAGGTGACTGGGCCTTGGGGCAAATTTGCATTGTTAGATAGCTTGATGGTCCGTTATGATCTCAAACACCCCAATGCCCGTCCAAAGGTTTGTGTGCCATCTGGGTTGAGGGGAAGGCTGCTGGCCCAATTCCATGATAGTGTGCTGGGGGGGGCATCGTGGGGTAGAGACCACCTTACGGATAATACGAATGCGGTACTTCTGGCCGAAAATGCGTAGCGATGTGGCGCAGAAAATACGTGGGTGTACAATTTGCCAAAAAATTAAAAGGAATATAACGAGAGCACCATGGCAGATCGGCATCGGAGCCAGATATTCATTTGAGAAATTGGTTATCGATATCGTCGGGCCAGTGCAAAAATCAAAGAACGGGAATAGGTACATCTTAGTGATGACTGACATACTCACGAGATATTGTGGAAGCCCAAGCATTACCAGATCGGATCGCTATGATAGTCGCGAAAGCCGTGGCCAGGGTGATTGTCTGTCGTTACGGCATACCCAACCAAATTATTAGCGACCGAGGTGCTAATTTTACTTCGGAGGTATTTAGGGCATTATGTGTGGAGTTAGGAGTGGTCCACAAATTAACCACTGCCTATCGTCCGACCTCCAACGGTCTCGCAGAAAGATGTAACAAATCATTATGCAAGACCATTGCGAGTTTGTGTACCATCCAGACACTTGGGACGAGGTGTTAGAATACGCGCTGTGGGTCATGAGGACAAGTTATCATGAGACTTTGGGGGAAGTACCCGCGTATTTATTATATGGTTTCGACCCGATTGCCCCACTTGGTTGGGATGAAAGTGAGGAAGGGGAAGGTGTAGGTATGAATGTGGAGGATTATAGATCTGAGATGGTAAAAAAGCTATGGCAGGTCAGACAAGAAGTATGTAATCTTGACCAACAACGTAGGGAATGGAAATTAAGTAAAATAAACAAGGGAAGGGCCACAAGGACGATTAAGATTGGGGAGAAGGTGTGGTTATTTCGGAAAGGGGGCAGGAAGAAAAAATTGTCAGCAAAGTATATGGGACCGTTCAGATTGGTGGAGCAAATCACAGACATAACCTACAGAATTGAAGATACTCGTCATCGGAAGAGCATGACAGTACACATTGATCGCCTAAAGCTTTACTACCCTCCTACTCAAAAGGGGTATAACAATAGCAGGCAGAGGCAGGAGTCGAGAAAAGGAGCCCCTAGCGACGTAGTAGAGTCTGAAACCTCCGAATCAGAAGAGGAGATGGTAGCTAGAATGACTCGCAGACGATCCACGGATCCGGATCAGGTAGGGGTGGTTAATTCGGAAGTAGATGAGCTGGAGGAGGCTCATGAAGAACAAGGGCTCGTGGGACCTATGGTGGATAGAGTTGAGGAGCCGCAACCTGTGGAGTATGGACGGTATAACTTGAGACAGCGGCCACGGGTTGATTATCGTGAGCTGCATAGAGGAAGGAGATGAATATTGTGACGGGGAAGGCATACAGTTCCTAGATAAAGGAAGACAATTGGGGTTCTGTGAGTTATGAATCGTAGATGAAATGTCGATAGTTGGAGCAGGTTATTTAATGGTTCTTAAAAAAAAAATAATTATTAATAATTTTTTTGTTTGTTTTTTAGTGGGCGTATGTGACAATCACGTGTTGTCTGTGTAATTTAATTATGAGGAATATAGGGAAATAAATTATTGAAATATTTTTAATCGGTAATAGATTTTTATTTTTTGGGGAATTAAGCAATAATTCGTTTGATTAGTATAAATAATTAAATATCAGCTCGATATCGTATTTATATTGTATATTTTTGGTAGTAAATATATATTTTTTTAATGGAATCTTATTTTCGTTGTACGTGGAAAATTGTTTGGTTTTTAATATTAATTCCGATCTGGCTGCGTCAACAGCGAATTGCAACAGGAGGCCTTTTTGTTGATTCTAGCATTGTAGGGAGCTAGAAAGTCTAGGAAGATGAGTTCCTAGGCATCCCTCAATTGTTAACTACGTGTTGCTTGTTTTTTCGAGTTTTTTTTTTGTGGATATGAAAAACGTTCGTCAGAGAGGGAGGTAGATAAGTTATGTCGAAAAACGATGTTCTGTTGTTATGATGGCGCTGGAAAACGAGATACTGCTTCTTGCAATGCATTCACCATAATCTTCAAAGATAAGTCTATTAATACTATTTCAGCAACAGAGAATAAGTACTTTATCTTTTTGTCTGTTGCCAATCCATATTTTAGACGAGTTTTTTAAGAATTTCAGATGCGGAATAGAATGATCGCGTGAAGATGTTCGATGGGTGACGAGTTGTGAGCGGTTCAATGGAAAGTCAATAATAAGTGCAAGTATGGATCTTAAACAACTATTCCAAGTTGGTGAGATTCCATAGTTGATGACTGCGGTGGTGAGTGAATTTTATCTTATTTTTTACTCTGATTGAGAGGACACAGAGGCCACGGATATACATTCTATTAGTTATGCGTTGAGACTGACGAACTGCATATATAGTGTTGCGCTGTTAGGCGACATCAGTGTAATGTATCTTGTTTTCTTGGATATGACACTGTTGTGTAAAGAGAAATAAAAATAGAATATATATAGAAAATATTAGTTCATGTTAATGTAACTATTGAGATCTATAGCAATTTTATTTTACCTGAATTATAGCAGTAAAATTAGTTGCAAGATACGTTTTCAAGCAGAGGATCATCGGGCTGGGTAGCGAGAGTAATTTGTGGTGTGTGTGTCGGCGCTCTGGATCCCTTGCTTATTTTCTCATTAATATGAGACAAAGATAGTTCCTGCGATAAGCGTCCGTCTAGCACTCTTACAAAATACGGTAGCTAATTGCATGGGAATCGTCGGCAGGGTTTTCGTGGTTCTCCCCGAGTCACTCATCGAAGTGATGAGTCCTAAAAGGATCACGTGACGCGCTCCGGCATTACGCCATAGCCACTATGAAAATGATTGCCCGTGGCAGACCCAGTTTGTAGATGCTTAAGCACACACTAATAGTAAATTATTTACTTCAGACCGATGTGCCAGCTGAGCGTAGACTTGCTTAATAAATATTAATCGTGCCCGTTTTATAAGTTGTTGTGAGGGACAGCATGTGTTCCGCACGCCAGATGGCGTCTAGGCAGCAATAGCGCAATGGCTAAGGGGCCCCTTTAGTGAATCGCGATTGCTGTAGGTTATTCAGTTGACCAGACCATAGCTTAAGAATGGTACTAACTGTCGTATCTAACATATAGTATTTGTTCAATGTTTATCAATTTTGATGTCGAGCTGATAAGATTAATGAATAAATAAGTACCGTGCTTTAAATTTGGTCGATTAATTTGTGTAGCCTGAGTCATTATTTTCCACTCCTCTAAATCAGTTCCGAACTCAGTTGACGCGCGCGTCACCGAGACTATAGGTTGATTTAAATGCCAAATCTATCCGCCAGATGTCATCCGCCACGGTTTATGGATTTTGTTCTAGTTTATTTACAAAAGCTTAGTGCAGATGAAACTTAAAGACTTGAAAGAAAAGCTTCAGTTAATAGGAGCGAAAACTGACGGAAATAAACAAGTATTGACTAACAGTGAGCAAATTTTATAATGAATTACGATTTACGAAAGTGACGATGCTAAATATTGGGCTAGGCTACGACATCACATTTAACCTCACTGAATTTTTCGATCTGTAGGAAATCCATGAAACTTGAAATTTTTGTTTTTAACATTGTTGTTCGAACATTGTGGAACTGAACAATTTACATGCATGTTCTTATACAGTATTCTTAACATTGCCGAGATTTTCTCCTCATTTCGACCATAGCGTCATAGCCTCAGATTCATAAAGCGTAAGCGCTGCCATCTATACTTAAATCAACCTATAGCCAAAGAGGGTATAGGATCATGCATACCAATGAAGTGGGGACGTGTCACAATGAAATGTTTAGAGGCTCGATTTACACTCCCCTGTCGCAAAACATTGACGAAACTTATTGATCAAAAATATTTAGTGTGCAAAGAAATCGTGAAAAAATCTTAAATCAAATTTAGTATATTTCACTAACAACAGATGTTTGGACCGATACCTTAACACAAAGAGTTACTTATCTGTTACTGCACACTTTATCAACAATTATGAGATCGCAAATAATCTGACCGCTCACTTTGGCGATGTGTTGGAAGAAAGGCAAATACAAAAAGCCAAGATTGTTGCTTGTGTGACAGACGGCAGTGCGAACATAGTGCGTGCAGCACAACACGCATTTGGTAAAGAGAATCTTTGAATCTTTCCATTCAAAAAAGTATCGGAGATGTAGAAGAATTTTCACTAATACTTCTAAATGGTAGTCTTTTTTTAAGCGAAGTGTTGTTGCTGCAGATACATTGAGAAATAAACAGGGACAACGTGGGAATGCTGTACCCCTTAAACTCATGAAAGATGTGAAAATAAGGTGGAATTCAACGTTTTTAATGATGGAAAGATTTGTTCATTTGTCTTCATTTGTAACGTCTGCTTTGGCACAGATGATGCAAGCAGATGTACTCAATATGCTTAATCGACAAGAAATGTTAGTATTACAAGAATCCGAGAAACTTTTGAAGCCTGCATATCTTGCAACAGCGCAAGTGAGCATACCGTGACAACTGGAATGCTTATCGCGATTGAACTCGAAATTAAAAAGATTCCTTTAACAACAACGATTGCCATTAGCCTGAAAGAAAAGCTGCTTTTCAATTTGGAAAAACGATTTGGCCAAATAGAACATGTGAAATAAAAGAGATCTCCCCAGCGACAGTGGAAATGGACAGACCGCGAGAAATGAAGCGTGAACGAGATCGGCGCACGAGAGCGAGAGGGGAAGGAAGAATAATTGTGAAAAAATGAAAAGATTTGTACGCGGGAAGGAAGCAGAGAAAGTGAGCTCCTATGGCCTTCTGTAGATGGAAGTTTCAGAGCTGGGAAAAATAGCCAAGTGAATTTTAAAAGGAGCTACGCCGGATCTACGAAAGCTAAAGTTGTAAACGTGAGCCGTCATTGGAATAAGACGGATACAGTGAATAATGCACGCTATCATACTGAAAGCAATAGGAGAAATCATTCCGGCTAATTAAGAACCGACGATACTGCCTTAATTAAAGACAGTAAGTTACAATGTACTGATATATGTACGCTTATTTATCCCTGTGAAGAATACCTGGAAGGAGATAATGAACCAGAGTCGCCAGCAGAACCGCAACAACCTCATGCGAAAGTGTTAATGTGTGGATGGAGCAAAAGAAGCCAGCTTTCCTTGTGATAGCAGTAATGTGCTTTTAAATACTTTTGAGATTAAATTGGAGAGGCCTATATTCAGCCAGTTAACATTTCGAGAGATTACATGGCTTCAAGGATTTAGTTTTACGTCAAGCCGAATAGAATTCTTGGAGCTACGCTCTTGGCCAAATACATAGGCAGTAGAAGGAATTTTTCCTTTTGGATTGCAGTATTACTTGGCTCATGGAATAGGAGGATTTCTGGAGTATGGCTATTAAGCGAACGTAATTGTAATTGAAAGCTCGTTTTAGGAATCTATCTCTGTAGATTTGGATTACTTATCGTATTTAAGTTTCCTCAAGAAGATCGTAATGATTCTTAAAAGTTTACTCCTTTTGAAGTTGGAGTGAAGAATAAGATATATCTTGGATAAGTTTTTCATATCATAGGCCGAGATTGTTAAATTGGAGGCCTTTATCTCTTGAAGCATTATAAAATTTGAAGTTTAATTATATTTCCTAAATATTGCATTATTGTTGAATTGATATTAGCTAACTCCGCCCAGGACAACGTATGGCGGACTGGCCAGTCCCAAGCCTGGAAAAAGGAGGAGGGTTAGCGTCAGGAAGGGCATCCAGCTGTAAAACACCCTGCCAAGCCTTTATGATGAGTGGTATCCATGACTCAGAAAATGCTAGGGCGTTCCCCGCTGTAGGCGACGCGCAGTTCCTTAGGCGCCCGAGGACTGTGAAAAATATGCTAGGGTTATCGCATCAAGAGCGGGTGCGACTAAAGAAGCTAGCTCGAAGACCTTTACTACTCAGGATTGCATCACTCAATGTGGGCAACTAACAGGAAGAGGAAGGGAAACTGTGGACATGATGGAAAGAAGAAAGATTGATGTCATGTGTGTACAAGATACAAGATGGAAGGGAGACAAGGCAAGAGATCTAGCAGAAGGGTACAAGGTTTTCTACAGCAGTGCAAGCAAAGAGGGCATAAATGGAGTAGGGATCATCATCTCACGAAAGATGAAGGAAAACGTAATAAAAGTAAGCCGTAGAAGTGACAGGATTTTGAGGATGAAGCTGGATATAGGGGAAACAATCCATATAGTAAGCGCTTATGCCCCACAGATTGGTACAAGTATGGGGATGAAGAATGCTTTCTGGAAAACCATAGATGAAGAGCTAAGACAACTGGAAGAGAAAGATAGAGTGATCATCGGAGGGGACTTTAATGGACACGTTGGAGCCAATGACAGAAGCATAGAAGGAATCCATGGAGGGCATGGTTTTGGAGACTTGAACCAAGAAGGTGAACAAATCAAAGATTTCGCTGGGGCTTTCGACTTAGCCCTGGCCAACACCTGCTTCAACAAAAAAGAAGAGCACTTGATCACCTTCAAAAGTGGTGGAAATAGCACTCAAATTGACTACTTTATGTACAGGAGAAAATATCTGAAGGAAGGGAAGAACTGCAAAATTATCCCTAGTGACCACTTGGCAGCGCAACACCGCCCACTGCTCATGGACCTCCAACTTTCGATACATGCAGTCAGGGAGAAAGTGAAGACTAAGGCTAAGGTGGCGAAGATCAAGTGGTTCAAACTAAAGGACACAGTTTTAAGGCACAGATTTAAGGATGCAGTCCTGCAGAGTTTCCAGGGATTTTGAGGATGTTCAAGAGTGGTGGAATAGAAATGCAGAGCCATTAGGTGTGCTGGCAGGAAAATCTTGGGGGAAACAACAGGAAAATTCTGGGAAGACAAGGAGAGTGGTGGTGGAACCAGGAGGTGCAGGCAGCAGTACAAGAGAAGAAAAAGGCTAAAAAGAGGTGGGATCAAGAAGATCAAGAATAAGGAGGCAAATAAGAAAGTGGCACAAGCGAAAGCCAAAGCATGTCAAGAGATGTACGATGACTTAGAAAACCGGAAGGGCAGAAGAAAATATATAGCATTGCCAAACACAGAAGCCGGACAGCAAAAGATATCACACACATCAAGCAGATCAAGAAGGCCAATGGAGAAATCCTTAGGAACACTGGGGCGATACAGGATAGATGGAAAGGGTATACTTTGAGGAGCTACTAAACGTAGAGTATGAACGAAAACACCATGAAGATGGAATACCAAATCAGGGACTGTCAACAGACATCACAAGGAGTGAGGTTAAGGTAGTACTGAAGCAGTTGAAGAGAGGGAAAGCAGTTGGACCGGATGGACTCCTGGCTGAAGCCTGGAAGGCCCTTGGAGAGGAAGGGCTGGACCTGTTATGGGATCTCTTGGTGAAGATCTACAGAGAAGAGGAGATACCAGACGAATGTAGAGAAAGTATTCTTGTCCCAATCTACAAAGGCAAAGGAGACATCCAAATGTGTGACAACTACAGAGGAATTAAGCTAATGTCACACACCAAGAAGATCTTGGAGTGGATCCTGGACAAAAGACTGAGAGCTGAAGTTAATATTGGGAGTCAACAGTTTGGTTTCATGCCAGGAAAGTCAACCATTGATGCAATCTTTAGCTTGAGACAAATGATGGAGAAGTTCAGAGAGAAACAACAAGAACTCCACCTGGTCTTCATTGACATGGAAAAGGCATATGACAGTGCCAAGGCAAGAAGTTTGGAGGAGCTTCAGAGTTAGAAGCGCACCAGAGAAATATGTCAGGTTAATTCAAGAAATGTATAGGAAAGCCAAGACGAAAGTACTAACCTGCCTGGGAGAAACTAGTAGCTTTGAAGTGAGAGTGGGTGTCCACCAGGGCTCAGCACTGAGTCCTTCCCTGTTCAACATAGTGATAGATGTCATATCAGAGAAAGTCAGGGAAGAAGCGCCTTGGAACATGCTCTATGCGGATGATATAGTTTTATGTGCAAGATCTAGAGCAATGGCCGAAGAAAAGCTAGAGAATTGGAGGAAAGCTCTGGAAGACAGGGGACTGAAAATCAGCAGAAGCAAGACAGAATATATGGCCTGCAACATAGAGGCCCAGAAAAACGAGGAGTTGAAACTGATGGAGACAGCAATCAGGAAAACTGACCACTTCAGATACCCTGGTTCGACAGTTGATGAATGGAGTGAGACGGGTAAGGAAGTGACTAGCAGAATACAGACAGGTTGGAAAAACTGGAAAGAAGTCTCTGGAGTCC
Source organism: Rhysida immarginata (assembly GCA_023313115.1). NCBI lineage: Eukaryota > Metazoa > Arthropoda > Chilopoda > Scolopendromorpha > Scolopendridae > Rhysida > Rhysida immarginata. The sequence goes on along the minus strand of JAHWFO010006001.1, from coordinate 119,242 downwards.
TCTGCGATAAGAAGATCCTTGTGCATCTAAAGGGCAAAGTTACAGGATGGTGGTGAGATCTGCAATGCTCTATGGAATGGAAACACTCTCTCTAAACAAGTCCAGTATACAAAGAATGAAGGTGGCAGAAATGAGAATGTTGAGATGGATGTGCGGAGTGACACGATTAGACAGGATTAGAAATGGGCGCATCCGAGGGACAGTGAAGGTTACAGATATTGAAAACAAAATCCAAGAAAATAGACTGAGATGGTTTGGCCATGTAATGAGAAGAGTCGAGGACTACACTGGAAAAAGAGCTATGAACATGAAAGTGGAGGGAAGGAGAAAAGAGGACGACCCAAGAGAAGGTGGCAAGATATTGTGGACGAAGATCTGAAATCAAATGGACTCAGAAGTGAGTGGACAGAGGACAGAGAGAAATGGAGAAAGCTCATCAAAAACAGCGACCCCACGTAGAAGTGGGAAAAGCTGAAGATGAAGAAGAAAAAGTTGAATTGATATTAGCTACGTTTATTACGTATTGTTGATATTTAAAATTTTGAGAAACCAACCATACGTAAGCCTAATTAAGAATTTGTATTGCATAATTGAAGTTGAAAAAATTAATGCCGTCTTTATTTTGTCTATTGTGAAATTGAAGTTGAAAAAATTGTTCATCATTATTGTATTGGAAGAATACAGCGTCAAGTTCGCCATCCACTTCCTGTGTATCCTGTGCAATTTCTTCTACGAAGTTCTTCACGGCTTCATATAGTGCTAACAATACCTTCAGCTTGCTGCAGCGATTCCCAGAAGATTGATGACCCAAGTGGTGTATCATCAGGGCATCATAATTATAGTCTTGAAACTGTGTTTTAAAAAGAAATTTATTTAAATATTTTGTTTAATACTTTCTTCAACTGGCTTGATGATCAGTGGTGTAAAATTTATCTAAGTTCAATTTGAAGATTACTTAAGAATTTACTTCTGCAAATAAATATTTTTTATTTATTCATCACACTTTTGCTCTAATTTAATAAATCGCTTCCTCGTAAAAAGTATAAATTTAGCATGACAGTATCGATACTGTCAATAGTTTCAGTTCTTACATCGATTAATCAATCGTTATTAAAATCAATAATCGATAGCACTACCGATAATGAAAAAGTACTATCGTTCCATCACTAGTCTTGGAGCTTCTGTGAAGAAATGAGTATTTCCTGTAGCGACAGACAGGTGACGACAGAGTCGGGAACGGCGATAGCCAATGAGGAGCAAGTCACCGCGCATGGGCTGACGGGTAATGCTAGGGGGATATATAAGGTGGGTGCTGTGGTGGGAAAATCAATCTCATTCTTGAAAGGAATTTCTATAGAAGGTTAGGGCAGCGTAAGTGACTTCTCTTCTTCAAGACAAAGTACAACAGGGTAGCTCCCAAAGTCCAGGAAGAGATTAAAGCTTTACTTAATCAAAGATGGAGCAAAAAGCTAAAGTCTCTGTCAATCCAAGACAGCTCGCTCTGGAGTACTGTAAGGGCTTTAAAAGGAAATTGACCCATCAACTTGCCGCCGCTGCTTACCACATATGGCCATGCTGTCACAGTCATCAAGATAAGGCTCAACTGATCGCCGACTCCCTGTAAAAACAATTTACCACTCCTAGTGAGGACAACACGGATAATTTCCCAAATATTCGTCTTGTCAACGATAAGTGTATCGCTTATGAGCTCACTCATTGTCTTCCTACCTGTGAGGACATTATTGGTGTACACGAAATCTCCGATGTCATCAAACATATTAAAACGAGGAAAACAGCAGTTATTGATTCCATCACAAATAGTACTCTCAAGAATTTGCCTCCTGATGTTGTCTTGACTATGACCAGGGCCATAAATGACTGCTGGAAACATGGTTACTTTCCTGTCAAGTGGAAAGAGTACATTATCGTTACCATACTAAAGCCTGGTCTTAACCCAGCTCTCCCTGTCAGCTATAGGCCCATAAGCTTGTTGCTTATGCTATCAAAGGTCTTTGAACGCGTCATTCTTAAGAGATTTAACGACTTGTGTGTGACTAACAATCTTGTTCGTGAAGAGCAGTTCCGTTTTCACCCAGGTCTGGAGGGTTGTTGCAGATCTTAACTGTGCTAAATACGGTGGGCTTGTGTTTTTGAATGTCCGAAAAGCTTTGATCAGGTTTGGCACAAAGGCCTGATATACAAAATGATTACTTGTAATTTTCCGGACGATCTTATTGCCTTGATTAGTTCCTTCCTGTCGAACAGGATATTTCGTGTGAAGGTTGGCTGCTCCATGTCTAACTGTCAGATCATTTCTCTGAGGCGAGAAGGAGATCAGCCAAGAGAAGTGATCAGACAAAGTTAGATTCGCGGGTTAAGCTACGGAGAGCGAGGTCAGCAAAAGGTTGGGAGGAGAAATGGAAAACCACCTTCCCTTCTCCTAGGCAATTTTTTAAGCGAGTCCGAAGGTTTGAGAGCCAGGATGCTCGACGCCCATTCGCTGATAGGAGTCGTATTCAAAAACGGCTAATTAACGGGCCAAATAAAAAGGCAGAAGCAGAGCTTTCCGAGACGAGTCAAGCCAACAGAAGGGACTTCGTAGCGAATAGTGATTGTGTGAGTGAGTGACTTTTAATTCTTGGACTTAGAAATTATTCACGCAGCAACCAACCAACAACGCGTGCGTGAGTGACTCTGTGACTTCGAGTGACGCGACCCCCAGGGGAGGTTTCCCCCCCCCCCCCCCGAACTTTTCTACTCTTACCATGGAGAACATGGTGCTTATGGTTGCCGACGGACCAATCGCCATCGGCATGTTTATGAAAGAACTTTATCTGAAAACGAGCATCCCGCCCGTGTTACCATCTGGTGATCCTGCAGTTTCTGTCGTGCAGAGACTTTCTCCTAATGAATGGAGGATGCTCTGTCGACAGCAAAACGTAGCAGACCGCACTGTGTTTGCGGATTACGTCAAGGTTGGACAAACCACCGTCCGCCTGTGCTATGCTGAGCCCGGATATTTACCCATCTTTATCCGGGGCGCCTCGCCGCTGATGGAAGAAGATTACCTGAAGCAATACATGTCCGACTATGGGCAGGTGAAGAAAGTCGCCTATCCAACTCATCCGGATTCTCCCCTGCAGATGACTGATGACATCATAGTCGACATGAACCTTCAGAGAACCTTGTAATGCACGGCAACAAAGTTCACGTGTCTTACAAGGGTCAAAGGCAGTGCTGCTGGTACTGCAAGAAAACGTCTCAATTCAGAAAAGACTGCCATCTCCTCAAGAAATGCCATGCATGCAACCGCATCGTGAGCAAATTTCACCAGTGCACGGAGAGGGTGTTTGCAGAGCCAGCAGATATTCCATCCACGTCCAAGAGAATGTCATCCCAGCAGCAATCCAAGATGTCATCGCCGGCCAAGTCACCAGTGCCGACCAGAGCTTCGTTGCCTTCCTCACCATTACGGAAGAAACATGCTTCGCCAACTTCTCAGCCTCTTCCCCGGGAACAGGAAGAGTTGATGCCTCCACCACCTCGACCATCTTCACTTCCATCTCTATCTTTGGAGCCTGAGAGGGAGCAACCACCGCCCCCTCTCTTCCAGTTCCCGGAGATTCGAGAGATTACCCCTCTCCCTCAGCCATGACGAAGCTTCTGCAGATGACGACGTAAACGTTTCGATAGGAACAGAATCTGTGTTCTCAGTGGAGGACTTTCCAACTCTTCCTCCCCAGCGCAGTCATCGTCATCACAGCCTGCAAGGATCATCGAAACGTCGTCGCCATCCAGGATGACATCTTCTGCTGGGTTTTCACAGCCATCAGCCCAAACAGCAGGATCATCTTGCGAGGAGAAAGAGCTCTCGCAAGAAAAAATCCAGACGGCATCGTGGCAATAGGGACGAGAGCGGAACCACTTCTTCGTCCGAGGAGATAGCCGCGCGAGCCATAAGCGCAGCCCTTCTTCCTCATCAGGTCGATTGCGATCTCCGATGAGAAGAACGACGGAGCCTCCTGTAACATCTGGGAAGCCCAAGTCTCAACCGGACACAGGTCAGCAGGTGCGCCATTAAACATCCTCAATGAAGGTCATCTCCCTGAACGTGCGTTCTCTTGGTTCCTCTTTTAAGCAATCGGTATTGTCATCGTTCATTGTCCTGTACAGGCCGGATATCTTGTTACGTCAAGAAGTAAAATTCGCCACTTCACAACAGTGCTACGACCTTCCGGGCCTTCGCAGTCAATACACCAATGGACAATTTTTTATCAACTCTTCGTCACCAAATGGGAAGTTGATAAAGAATTGTCCATTGGTTTCGAATTGTGTGTATGACTGCAAGTGCAGGGTAATCTTTTTGGACATTTCAACATCTGGTGTCAATTTCCGATTGCTTAATGTCTATGCACCGTGTAGAACAGCAAAGAAACCAACGTTTTTCAGTGACTTAAATAATTTTTTGTGTTCATCGTTGCCTGTGGTGATTGCTGGTGATTTAAACTGCCATCCAGACGACAACAACATCTTTTCGTTTGGTCATGTGTATCGTTTGTGCCAGCAAAATGCATTGCTCAGGGTGCGTACGCGTCCTTGAAAACCTTGAAAATGCTTGAATTTCATAATTTTTTTTCAAGGCCTTAAATATTCGGGAAAAATGAAGGTATCTTAGATGAACCTGGAAAATCCTTGAAAACCGACCATTTGTAGTTCATTCTTTAATTCACCGTTTCATAAAATTGTCGCTGTAGTCGCTAACGCTTCTGTTTTACTTTCGTTTTCCGTTTGCTGGATTCACTAATAATTCAAGGCACGCTGATAAAAAAAGTTTTTTCATTCGAAATATGGGTAAATGTTCATTCAACGAACTTTGGCCTAAAAATCCTGTCTATGCAAGTTGGATATCGAATGATATTAATAATCGTCACATTGCAAAATGTATTTTATGCTTGAAGAACGTGGATATTTCCAGTATGGGTGAATCTGCATTAAGGAGCCATATCAAAGGTAAAAAACATCGTTCGCTCTTCGAAAAACGTGATAAAAACAATACGCTTGATCAGCTGCTAGTGGATAAATCTAGTAAAGATATGCCAACAACTTCCGTCTCATCTTCAACGTTGCGAATTCCTCGGGAGAAAAATGCGACGATCAAAGCCGAAACACTTTGGGCATTAAAGGTAGTTAAAAGTCATTATTCCTATCATTCATGTGCTGGTAACGATTTATTATTTAAACTCATGTTTCCGGACAGTGTGATAGCAGAAAATTTCTCCTGCGGAGAAAAAAAATGTGCCTACATTTGTTGCTTTGGCTTGGCTCCTTATTTTAAATCCCTTCTTGTCAGTAACATTAAACGTGAAAATAAACATTTTGTAATTTTATTTGATGAGAGTTTAAACAAATTTACTCAAACAAAACAAACGGATGTTCACGTTAAATTATGGGAAGATTGTAAAATCCAAACAAGATATTTTAGTTCAGTTTTCTTGGGACTTACAACAGCAGATAAAATGATGGAACTATTTTAAAATGTTCCCCATTGGTGCAGCATGATCAGATCTCTAGCTCGACTCTCACAGTTTTTTGCAATCTTTACTGTCAAGTTATGATGGTCCGTCTAACTTTGGCAATGAGACTTGGGATAATCTTTCTCGTAACTTTGTTTCAAGTTTTTTTTTGCGGTTCCAACGTCCGCTGCGGAGATTAGTAACACTATTCTCTTTCTAAAGTCGTCTACGTCCCTTGATCCTCTGGGGTTTCCACCTGACGCTGTGATTTTTCTTTACCGGGAGCTGTCTTATCCTCTCACCATTATATTCAACCAGTCGCTTTCAACAGGTATCTTTCCGGAAGCATTAAAGATTGCTAGAGTTACCCCGATTTTTAAAAAGGGTGACCCTACGCTATTCTCGAATTATCGGCCAATTACCGCCTTGCCGATATTCGCCAAACTCTTTGAAAAACTGTTCTACCAACGATTGTCGCAATATGTCCATAAAAATGCTTTAATTACTACTTGTCAGCATGGGTTTGTGCCCAAAAGAAACGTTGGAACCGCCTGTTATGAATTTTTAGAATTCACTTCGCGTGAAATGGCTTCTAACAAGTTTGTAGCTGCGGTGTACGTTGATTTTGCCAAGGCCTTTGATTCGGTACCTGTCGATCTTCTCCTGTATAAACTATCCAATTTCTATGGTATTTGTGGACTCCCGTTACAATGGCTGGGGAGCTTTCTTTCTAACAGAACTTATTTTCTTACCTATGTTGAAACATCTTCCCATTTGTTGAAAAGAAACTTAGGGGTTCCCCAGGGTTCAATACTTTCTCCTCTTCTCTTTGCTTTGTTCATAAATGATTTACCCTTGGCTTTAACACCTCGCACATCTTTTCGGATAATTTTATATGCTGATGACGTAACATTTATAGCCGCCAGCTCTGATGCTCTTCAAATGACATCTGCGCTTAACGACGTCCTTACCGATTTGAAAATTTGGTCTTACAAGAATTCATTGCGTGTAAACACTGAAAAGACAAAAGCTATGGTTTTCTATCAGAGAAACAAGCGCGATGTACCTAAAGTATTGCCTCTCTATTATGATGGTAATCTATTAGCTACTGTTTCCTCTTTTAGATATTTGGGTATAACTATCACTCATGATCTTAGTTGGGACCAGAATATTGACTCATTACTTATTAATCTTAACGCGAAACAAGGTATTATCTCCAGACTACGCTACCTGCCCCCAAAAATTCTATTACTCTTATATAATGCGTGGATTAACTCCTCTCTTTGCTCCAGCATTATTTTCTGGGGATCTTCCACTTCTTGGAACCTTACTCGGATTCTTAAACTCCAGAAATGGTTCATACGAACTCTTCTTAGATTGCCTAAATTTGCATCTGTGTCACGCTATTTTAACGAATACCGTATTTTCACCGTTTACCAATTGTATTTTGTTCGTGTTTGTGCATTCGTATTTAAAGCTTCGAATTCAATCTTGTTTGTTTCAACTCCTATTATCCTTGTTCCCACTGCTGATAACCATCGATACCCAACACGATCGTCCCAAGACCTATATCCTCCGCTAACTAAACCCAATTACCGCCGTCGATGTCTGTCATATGCTGGTATTAGATGTTGGGCTCTTTTGCCCACCGAATTACGCGCTGTAGCGTCTTATCCTGCTTTTTATAAACTTTTAAAATATCACGTTTTCCATCTTCCCCTGGACTTTCGGATTTAAATAATTACATTTTTTTTCTTAAGTTTTGTTTGTTTATCAATAGAAAAGTTTCATAGCTATTGCATTAGTCATTTAAGCTCATTTCAAAGATCTGTGTGAACATTTCCCCCATAGAACAACCAACAGTGATATTTCATATGATGATATGAAAGCATAAAATCAAAAACAGATGAACTAGACATATAATAGTGGGTTTTTTTGTAATAGTCTTTGTTGAGGCTAGTTTCTTTCTTTTTTCCTCTGATTATAAACATTTGTTGTTAGTGTATTATCTGTTTTTCTATTCTTTACCTTGTTTGAGCAATGTGTATTTTATTTATATTGGTCTAGGGGTGCCTCTTTGTTGGTCAATTTGTCCACTCTGGCACCCCTCGAGCTCCGATGTTGGTATGTAATTTTAATTAATATTAAATAATTAGTATCACTTTGGTATGTTATATTTCTATACACCCATGTGGGAAACGGGCGGGAATGAATTATTTTTTTTTTTTTGGATTTGGATGTAATTTCCTGTATGGATTTATTCAGTAAGGTACCGCTGAGGTTATTTTATATTTTGCAACTCATGTTAACAGATATATGCACTTACCTTTTTTTATTCATTATAGTACGTTCTTGTAAGTCTGCTTGTTATTATTGTTTATTTCCTTTCTTTTTGGTTATAATGTTTAGTTCTACTAACTTGTACTCTTCAATATGTATTTGGTTGGAGCCCTCAGAGATCTAACTTGTCGGTCCATTAGACCATACAGATCTCTGTTGGGCTTTGTATGATATATCTTAACTCCTTAATAATAAATAATAATAATAATAAAATAAAATTTCGACAATGTATTGAATGCCTGCCAACAAAAAATATTCTTCAATTATCAATGGATGGGCCGAATGTGAACTGGAAATTTTTTGATTCGTTTCAAGCTTCGATTTCTTCCGATTTTAATGTGTCACTTTTAAATGTTGGTAGTTGTGGCCTCCATATAATGAACAATTCATTTAGACATGGATCCATGGCTAGTGGATGGGGCATTGAAAAACTTCTTACAAGCATGTACAGATTATTCAAAGATTCTCCTGCAAGAAGAGAAGATTTCGTAGATAAAATAGGTGCACCAAAAATGCCACTCAAATTTTGTCCTCACAGATGGCTGGAAAATTCACCTGCTTATGAGAGAGCTATTGAACTTTGGTCATATTTTGAAAAATACGATAATGAAATTAGCAAAAAAGTATTTTAAAATCCTAGCTTCCTTTGATGTAATACACAAATTCTTACAAGATCCTTTTACCATACCAAAGTTGCACTTTTTTAATTCAGTTGCTAAACAGCTAGTGCCATTTTTAAAAGGATATCAGGCAGATAAACCTTTGCTTCCATTTCTGGGTAAGGATATGGAGAAAATTATTAGAATCTTAATGAATCGCTTTATTAAGAAGACTGTAATGGATGAAGCATCTTCAATTATACAGCTCTTTAACTTAGATTTCAATGATAGCAATGTGTGTTGCCATTACAAAAGAATTGATATTGGTTTTCAAGCAGAAACAATAACAAAGAGTTTGATATCAAAGAATGTTAGTGAGCGGCAAGTTATGGATTTCCGAATTTCTGAATGTTTCTCTGCTCGACGAAGAGGAATACAAGGGAATGTTCGCTCAGTTCGTTGAAAAACACCTTCATAATGTGCCTCTTACGCTTCATGGTTAGAACTGAAAACCAAAATCAAACGTTTCTTTCGGAAGATTGGGTTAGATGCTGCTCGTCGTCGACGTCGTCATCTCCTGATGCTACAAGAGATCCTTCGGCTCCTTCAAGTATCCACCCCGAAGAAGGAGTTCGAGATGGAGATACGTCAGGTGAAGAGCGAGATCAACGCTCTAATGATCCGGAAGGCCGCCAGTGCAGCGCTCAGAGCCAAACTTTCCTGGGCGATTGACGTCAGGAATTCATCATCAGCGGCGTTCGCCGAGGAGAGACGACGTGCCAATAAAATACGATGTCATCGATTGGTGGTGGAAAATGGGGAAGTAAATTCTGACCACGACATCTTGTCAGCTTTTCACGCCCATTTTTCATCCTTTTTCAATAACCCAATCGTTCCATCAGACGAAACGAAGCAGTAGATTCAGGCACTAAGACCTTTTTCTGAGGACCTGTCTATCTCTCGTCCCTTTACCGAAGACGAAGTCAAGAAGTTCTTGTCAGCGGACGGCCATCATCAGTCCAGCCCGGGTATGGATGGCATACCATACTCATTCTACAACGCGACATGGAATCTTCTTGGGCAAGTGTTTAATTCGATTATTGAAGACCCGTCTTCCATCACATCGGACTTCACCGTGGGGGAAATCATCTTACTCCCCAAAGTGCCGAATCCAGAGCTTGTTACCCAGTGGAGGCCAATAACCCTCCTCAACACCGACTACAAGGTCTTCACTTGTGTATTTCAACAAAGACTTAAAGTTTTTTCCGAAGATTTCATCAATCCCGGACAATCCTGCTCCATTCCATCACGCAGGATGTCCGATAATCTAATTACGATTTGGTGTGTGATGAAGAAGCGTGTGCTCGTCATTAAACACTTGCCGTTTTAAGCCTTGACCAGGAAAAGGCTTTTGACAAAGTGAACCATGAGTTTGTCTGTGAATTGTTTCGACACCTTCGTCTTCGGAATTTTGCCACGATTATTTCCGCACTGTATGTTTCGGCCGCATCATGTGTGGCGATTAACGGTTCCGTATCTGCCACCTTCAATTTGTGTAAAGATGTCAGGCAGGGGTGCCTTCTCTGCCCCCCCCCCCTGCTATACATCTTTTATTTGGAACCATTGTTGCAATACTTAAATCGCCACCAAGATGTTCGAGGATACGATCTGCCAGCTGCATCCATAAACATCAGGACCTTGGCCTATGCAGATGACGTAGTGCTCTTTGCGTCCGACTCTTACTCCTTGAGCATCTTTAAAGAAACCTTTGACCGCTTTAGTACTTCGACGGGGAGTTCCATCAACCTCGTCAAGTCTAAAGGTATTGCTATTGGGAATTGGACTGTGGACTATCTCAAAACTTTCCCAATAACATGGTGCGACCGAATTACAGTGTTAGGGTATGTCTTTTCTTTTCAACCGATCATGGACTCCATGTATTGGCAACAAGTGGTTGAGAAGTGCATCTCTCGCCTTGATAAAAGGCTCCGTTTTCCAACATCGATGTTTGTCAAGGTGAGATTCATCAAGACTCATGTGCTTCCAGTTTTAACATCCAAGTGCCTATTCACCTTGCCTTCGCATAATCTCCTCATGAGACTCCGTGGGGCAATTGTGAACTGTGTTTGGGGGACGACTGTTCAGCAACGTCATCCATTAAGAGCAGCGTTCCTCTTTATTCCTTTAGAGAGAGGGGGGAGGGGGGGTTGGGTTTACCCGATATTAAGCGATACCTCCTGAATCGGGTATTCCTTAGCCCTCCCCCTTTATGGGTGTACTTCTTCTTCTTACACCTTAGATTTTTCTTCAAGGTGAATAGGCTTCCGTTACCTCCCTTGTTGCCAGTAATATTATATCAGTACCAACCAGAGTTTTATAAATTCTTTAATCTGGACTTTATGCCGTATTGACCCACAGGAATGGGGAATACTTCGTTTTACATGGTTCTTTCAGCTGATCCTGGTGAATCGACTGACATCGTTCGACTCCTTCCCGATCACCCGTGGGCAGCAGTTATGAAGCTTTTAAAATCCTTTGCCTTCGAGAAAACATTGTTCAATTATCAATGGCAGCTGCTGCATCACGGGTTCTATTCTCTTCAACGTCTGTTACAGTGGAAGGTGGTCAGGTCTGCTGGATGTTCCGTGTGCGGCATAGCCGAGACCATCAGTCATATTTTTTACGAGTGCCCGTTTGCGAAGTCGATCTGGGATCGCTTGAGGCAGCATTACGGGCTGGTATATTTTTCGTATCAGTCTGTGCGCTCCCTCTTCAACGACTCCACTGGCGAGGTATTTAAACCGGATCTAGCTATTGCGATCGCCTTCATCAACAAAGAACTTTGGCTGGCCCGTTGGAGACGATCGCAGGGTCATCCTCCATCACTCTCGACCGTATGGAGGAAAGTGGCCGATCAACTTCGTTCCTTTCTCCTCCTTGAATGGCCAAGACTAGGTCCGTTTACGTTTAAAAAACGCTGCACATCATCTAAGTGTTTATGCGAGGTCATCGGAGGAGACCAGACTTTCCATTTCACCTTTCCGATGGCCTTTTGATGCCTCGTCAGTTGCGAATGGGCCTCGTTTTTGAGGCGTTTGAATAAGTCACGCAGCCTCATATGGGCTGCCTGCCACTTACTGCATGTGCGCCTGGACGCCTAGACTTTGTAACATCTAAGATCCTTCGATTAGGCGTTCGCTGAGGCAACACCATCAGCCTCAGCTCCAACAGCAACAGAAGGGATGGTTTCCAGGACCCAGAAAGAATGGAAGGCGGTACCGTGGCCAGCAAAGATTTGATGAGAAAGGCGCATCGGCTGAAATCAAACATAGGCCCCAGACGAACCGTAAGCACCCATCCTTAGATACTTATAAGAATAATTGCTATTTGAGAGCTCGCCCTTCTAGCTGCTCGCCACAGAAGAAGCCGCGACGGACGATTCAACCCCCGGAATCGAATCGAACACATACGACCGAAGGAAAGGAAGGTCGTGCTCAAGCCTCTTCCTCGGGACTTCGCCCGCGTGTCGTAAACCGATATACGGATATGCGACCCCGTCATAGAAGAAGGTGGAGGCAGCATCGAGTCCCACCATTCTCCGAAGTAATTTATGTGTGTTAAGGCTTCTTAACAGGCAAGTGACAATATTAATAGTGACTTTGCAAATGCCAATGACAGTCCTTTAACCGACTCCACTGTAGAGGACAGAGGCCATAGTTCCGCTACCTGTGAAGACGAGCAGCACCCCGACAGTGAGCAGAGCTACTGTGGTTCCGAAGAGGTCGGCGCCCTGTCCTTACAGACGCAGAAGCAAGACAATTCGGAGGATAACAAATCTCCGGAGCTTTTCAGTGCGCCCAGCCATTGGCACCCACCCAGTGGTCCAGATCAACGCAGTCAGTCGTCGAAGGCGACATCCTCTAGGCCGGATGTGGAACGGATAGGTCCGCCTGTCACTCTACCTATCGCAAGTCGCGACCGCGTTGAGTACACACGCCGCGTGTCGCGCTTGGTTTCAACGGTCATCCTATTCTGTAAGTGTGTCCTATAGGATAAGTTAGCATCTAAGTGCCTAGTTAATCCATTAGCTCGTAACTTTCTTAGCTCTCTTCTTTTCGGCGGGGAAGCACGCAGTTCGGCGTCCCTGGTACCGTTAGACTTATCTGACTTCATTTAGTTTTTAATAGTGCTCTGTTTTCGATCATTGCAGATAACTCAGCCGAGCCCCCAAACCCGATAGGGTCAACGTGCTCTTATATAGCTACGTCCAGAGTCCTCTACCTATCTTCGTATTTTTTACCACGCTTCAGAGCCACTGCCACGCACGGGACGGTTACAAGTCAGCCCAGAAAGGACCATCGCTCTACGTATGATTGTACCGATGCCCAAGGACGGGCTTGAAGCCAACAAATGTAAAGAAGGAGGGACCATTTGAAAATTGAAATTTACTCACTTTTATTACCGTGTATTATTCTATTTAAATGGAATCATTAAATATATTTGATCGTAATGCATTTTCCGCCTTTTCCTTCTCTGTCGACGTCTTATGCTAGCCTCTGGGGGGATAGGGTTCTGATAAAGGTTAACGACCTATCCTAGCATATGAAAGAACGTGACACTAACCCTTGTAACGTCAATTCTGGTGTTTCACAGGGCTCTGTCTTGAGCCTTGCACTGTTCAACTTTTTCATCCATGACTTCCCACTTTTACAAAGTGCAAGCTATATCTGGTCGCTGATGACGCGTCCATCATGACCACTGACCGCAATCCCGCTCACGTCATATCTCGGTTGCAAAATGCCTTACATCAGTGCGAGAAATGGTTTGCTAAGTGGAGACTCAATCTAAACGTTGACAAATGCAAGGCGATGTTCATTACGAAGAAACTTCGAAAACCCCCGAGTCCTCTCTTCCTTTCTGGTAAAGAACTCGAATGGGCTAAACATTACAAATACCTTGAAGTGGTAATAGATGCCAAGCTAAATTGGGGCAACCATGTCTCCTACGATCAACAAGGCAAAGAAGGCAAAAATCAGTCTGGTAGCTCTTCTGGGGATTGGATTGGACTGCAAACTATTGCTATACAGGATGGTAATCCGAACCATCTTGCATTATGGTATGCCTGCCTGGGCAACAATATGTACTGTAAGTCCAGATGGAAGCATCTCCAAGCCTCCCAATACGTTACCCTGAGGACTATTGCCCAACTTGACAAGAGAGTTGTAACAAATACTTTTACTGCTGATGATTTTGATGTACCTCCCATTAGAAATCACGTCCAGGAGTTGCTGAAAAAGCTGCTTCCGAAGATGAAGGACCATCCCAATCCAGTGGTCACGCGCTCACCCGCTCGCCTTTAGAAGTAACCTCAGGCCTCATCACATAGTGGACGCCACATTCGACGTCCATTCGCAGGCCTCGTCACATACTGGACGTCAAATTCGACGACATCAAACAGACCATCTTTCCAGAATACTGGATCTCCTAGCTCCTCTATGTCCCTCGTCAATCAACAATCTGCTTTTCTGTCCTTACAGGAGAAGACTCCTTTTAATTGACCTTTATCCCCTGTATTGTGATTGGTTTCCACTAAACGTCACTGATTTTTTTTACAAAAAGCAAATGGCGGTTACTGGACGTGTTAACGGCATTTGTTGACTGTATCGTAAGCACGGTCTATAGATATTCATGGTCATCGAGCTCCATTGTTAAAATGAAGCTAAAGTTTCTAGCTCCCGGTAGGGCGGGAACTCTATTGAAAAGTGGCGCTGCATGTACAATCGTCCCAACTGCGCCTGCAGTGCCGCCCTATCGGCAGATAGTAACTTTACTTTCATATTCAGTTTCAATGAAAATCTCTATCGCAGGTTGCGGTCGGCCTTAGTGCGATCTATGCGGCACCTGGCGCGATCTGTTTTCCTTAGCTTCTCAAAACAATGGAAAATGGCCGTAGCTCGATGACCATGAATATCTATAGACCGTGATCATAAGTGAAAGTTTTAATTGTTGTTGTTCAAAGTTTTTGTTGCTATGGTTAAATATTGTTGTGTTCCCAATTGTCAGAGTGAGGAGAAAAAAATAAACATCATTAGAAAATAATTTTATAGGTAATTTGGAAATGACTATGAAATTAAAATTGTGAAAGTTTATCAGTAAAGATTTAAATCATTATATTTAACAAATTTAATGTTAATATTGTATGTTGAATTAATAAAAATAATAATAAAAATCTTTAAAATAGTAAAAATCTATGAAAAATGTAAAAAAAATTGAACTTTACTCAAATCACAAGTGCTTACAACACGACCAAGGGACGCCATTTTTTATGTGGTCACGTGGGTAGCCAAGGCTACGAAGGCTAAGAAGGTGTGTGAGAACGAGAGTTTATGATAAAGGTCAATTCTCTGGATGACTTAACTAGGTCTCATCTGGCTTCTTGCCTAGTTCAGCGTACTTCCCCTGGTTACTTTCTGGACGAGTATGGCGGTGAAAGCATTGCTTCCGGGCCGCTCGTTACATTTTCCCCCTGCGCTGTTCGATTATCGATTGTCGGAAAATCGATCGAGTCTCAGACAAGCTGCTGAATGTGAATATACATAAAAAAATCAACACATGAAAAAAGCTTGAATTAATATAGTACCGGTAAAAATTCTTATTGAAGAATCGAAAAGAATTCTTTTAAAATGCTCCCAATGGATGGCCTCTCCAACTACCGGTCCTTTAGCAGTTCTACTCGACTTCGACTTTCGGACTTCGCTCATTTTGGAATGTCTATAGCTGGGTGAGTTTGACGCAGTGTCGGAGAAAAAAGGTGGAGAATAATGTTCATTTTTTCTGTTTATTCACATTCAGAAATTGCAAAAAATTTCCTAGATACTTGAAATAAATTTTAAATCAAAGAACAAAATCTATATGTTATGACCAGTGTAAAAACTATGCTTTCAACATGCGAGTTTGTGAAAAAAAAAATCCGGAAAACATAAAATACCGGAAAAATGGGTCCAGATAATCAAAAAACAAATTAAGCAGACAGTTGATCTCGTTAACTGCCATCATCGTACCAAGTTTCATTAATCTAATCCTAAATAATAAATATTAATTAAAAATACAAATTAGATAAAAAATAAGGTATAATGAACAAAAATAATTAATCTAAATCAAAATAAAAAGCTGACGTTTCGGATAGAGCCTATCCTTTATCAAAGCAAAAGAGGATAATTCTCTAAAAGCAAATAGAATATTAGAGAATTATCCTGAAGTTATGCTAGAATCTAATCCTTCGCAAATATCTAGCAAATCTAATCCTACCTTTACTCGCTAAATATTGGAAAAACTGCGAGAAATCGCATATTTTTACGAGGGCCATAGGGGTAAAACTGCGAGGGTAAAACTACGAGAAATCGCATATTTTTACGAGGGCAAAGGGGTAAAATATGGAAAAAAGCAAAAATTGTCTTTTTTCAAATTATGTGAACTATACTTGGTCCCGATATCTAAGTCGTACGTGAATTTGCCACAGAGTGGGGTTGACTGGACGTCAAAATTAGGCCTATTTTGGGATTTTTTTGGATTTCTGCCCCCCTTAAAATCGATTTGCAAAAAGCAATGAATGCTCCCTTTTTATATACGTCTTTTACAATCTCGTGCGCAATTTTGAACGTCTCTGCATTTCCGCATTGGCGGCAAAAACACAAAGCGAACGTAGAAAAAAACAGAAATTAGTTTTTTGGAAATATCCCGGAGAAGCTTCCCTCCGAGTTTCGTTACTTTATCTTTATTCGCCGCGAAGTTGCATCAAAATATCAGAAAATTTAGTGAAACATCCCCAATTATAGATGTTTTTTTCAGTTTTCGCACCCTTAAAATTCGAATACCGAAAATCGGAGAAACCACTTTTTTGGCTCGGTAACTGGAAACCTTGCAAAATTTCGAAGATCTGCGTTCATTGGGGGCGGAGCTAGGCGACCGAACGTGCAACTCCTTTCTGCCTCCCTGGGAGGGCAGGGAGTCCGAATATCGAAAAACCCCGTCTTAGCACGCCCCTATGCTATCCGTCCTATGACCCCAGTAGATTTTGCTGTGCGATGATGAGTCAGTGAGTCAGTCAGTGGATGTCCTCTTTTATATATAAAATTATTATATAGATTATTATAAAAGATATGTCGAAAATTATAACTCCTCTGACCAACTTAACAAGAAAGGGAGCCAGATTCAACTGGTCTCGTGAGTGCCAGGAGGCATTTAACTCCTTGAAGTATGCCATTATGGTCCTGACACCTCCCGGCAATTCTAAGCCTTTCTTACTTTGTACCGACGCTTCGGCTGAGGCTTGGGAGCCGTACTTCAGCAACAGGTGGATCAAGGTATAAACCCTGTATCTACTTTTAGCTCTAAACTAAAAGGCGCACAAGTAAATTACTCAGTTATTGAGAAAGAGTTGCTGGGAACAAAAAGAAGTCTGCAGACGCCAGATACGGCGAGTACGGTGGATGTGCGATAACAGTTACACAGCATTGGGCCAAGAAGTTGCTACACGGATCCTTTTATGGAATTTTGATGCAACTTATTATCTTCACTTTGTTGATATCTTATTTTGCTATTTTAAGGGCTGCATTGCGTATTGAGAGCCCTCATAAGTACCTCTGGATTGATTAGCTTAATTTTCGGCCTGTTGTTTAAGCTCGGGCGTATGTATCAATGTACTTTCTCTGTTATAAAATTTATTGATGTCACCACATTTCTAATGGAAAATTATTCTTGCTTTATTACTTCAACATCTGTCCGGATCAGTTGTCCTACTCCCCGGATGTCTTCAAGTGTGCTGTGCCAGCGGTAAAATTTAAAGAATACGTTCTCATCAAAGTGCATCAGTGACGACGCAAAGAGAGTGCTCTACTTCACTCAAGTGTGAATTCAATTGAAACTGCAGCATCTCCAAGAGTTATTATGTTGTCTTTACTCACGCTTCCGCAAGCGTTATCTCTATGTAAATTAAACTAGATTCTGATAATAGTTTCATTTGCTAAGATGACAAGACGTTCAGCCTTGTATACCTTTTCCTAATTTTATTATTAAAAAATTCATTAAACTTAGTAAATGCTATTTCATCACTCATCACATCTTAATTTTCGATTTTTACACATGACACTCTTCAAGCTCGTCCAGTGTTGCAGGATTGTTCCGGAAAACAGTCCTTCAATGTGCCCCATAAAATGCAGTCGCAAGGGATAAGATTGGGTGATTATGGAGACCAATCCATGCCTGTTCCAGTAAATGTGGAATAGTTCAAAGCAATGACTCTATTCCCGAAGTATTCCCAGGAAAGGCAAAACAGCTGGTATATGATGTGGTCGGGCCCCATCTTGCATGAACCATGAAGTGCCTGGTCGATTCTTCAATGCTTGTAGTGTGACCACGACAAACTGTTCCAAAACGGCAACGTACCGCACAGTAAAAATGGGCCAATGATTTCTCTGCTGGATACCGCAGCCCAAACGGTAACTTTTGGGGAATGTAGTGGTCGTGTTTGGCATAAATGCGGGCTTTCGTTCCCCCAAAATCGCCAGTTTTGTCTGTTCACGAAACCATCCAGGTGAAAATGGGCCTCATCTTTAAACTCTTTGCAGCCAACATCGAATCCATCACTATCAATCATGGTGAGCATATTCGCGAAATCTTCTTTGTCGCACAGCTGGAACTCTTATGGCTTGGTGAATTTGGATCTTGAACGGAAACATGTATAGGCTGTTCCTCAGTATTCTGTGCGTGGTGGATCGCTATAATCTGGATTCCGTTGTAACTTTTCGGATGGATTTCCTCGGGTTTACGCTGAATAACTACAGAAACCGTCGCGACATTTTCAGAGGTAACTGCAGATTGCCTGGAGCCAACATTTCCCACTAACTCATCAGCCATGCTGTCTGCCCATTTAAATATGTCGAAAAGCTGCCGGATTGTTTTCGCATCAGGACCTTTTGCAACTTTAAATCGGGATTGAAAACTGCACCTTGTTGCCGTAGGACTGCGATTTAACCGATGGTACTCCATTACGAGAAAAACATGTTGCTCCACGGAATACGGTTCGGTTCGGTTTGGTGAGCTTTCATCTCCCGCTTGTAAGGAGACTAGCTGATTTCTCAGTTGCGGCCTATTACTGATGGTCTAGTTCACTAAATCACTGGTTCTGTAACTCTGTAGTTTTGAGAGGGCCAAGGACTCTAGGACGACATCCGTATCTTTGAGGAATTGTACAAGGGCATATATATTTCTCCATTTTGCTTGCTTTTTCCTCCGTGCTATTAACTGATGGTGAGGGGGGGTGCTTACTTGGTGGGACATGTGCTCCCTCTGTTGATGATAATTGGGGCATTCGAGCAAGATATGTCTGACCGTTTCTGGCGCACAACAAGAGCATTTGTCCGATGAGGAAATTTTTATTTTATGAAGGAAGTTTTATACTGGGAAATGTCCGCTTCTTAGTCTGAATAATATACATAGTTCTTTCATCAAAAATGAGCCATTTTGGGGTGACGTTATTACTTTTTAGGAGCGTTGGTCTGAGATTTTTATAGTGGCCGCCTCTGACTTCAGCACATCAGTCAGCGTTCCAGAGCACTATTAGCTTTCGGTTGTTATAAGCTCTCAACGTTTTGGGTTCGAGGCGAGCTTTACTGGCGGTTCTTTTAGATGTTCTGGCCCAGTTGGCGAGGTGGTCTGCCACTTCATTGCCTTTTATGCCTTTATGTCTCGGGATCCACATAAGGTTAATGGAATAGCTTGCAAGAGTTAATGATTCTATGAGAGTTTTTATATGGCCTAAGGTGTCACAGTTGAACCATCTTCCAGAGTCAGGAGATTTTTTAATTGTCTTGATGGCACTTTTGGAATCTGAGATGATCAGGTATTTGGCAGTGGTTGTAGGGCTATTAGTGCTATGGCTCTGTAGATAGCAATCAGTTCCAGTATGGCGGCACTGTTTGCTGGTATGATTTTATTAGAAATTATATACTTATCTTTTTCTTTAATGCCTATTTCTCCGTAAATATTTCCTGGAATTAGGGATCCATCCGTAAATACTTTTTTGTGGTCATAAAAGTGTTTATGCAGGATTTCGGATACAATTGGCCCAACAATTCCTGGTGGATCGCTCGCTCTTAGTTCTGGTGGTAGTACGATAATTTCAGGGTTGAGACCTGGACTTCGTGGGGATTCGGTGATTCCCCTACCAAACAGGAGCGCGTCTGCGCATTTAAATTTATTAAGAATTCCCAGAAGGAGGCTTTGAACTTTATCCGATCTAAATTGCATGCAGCAATTTTCTGTGATGGAGAGTTATTCATTAAAGGATTTGGATGTTTGTAGGTAGGAGTATATAGATGAGATTACTTTGGCCTCCCATCTCAATGGTGTGGGTACTAAGCCGGAATCAGCGTATATCAGTTGATTAGGAGAGGACTGAGTAGCATTCAGGTAAACTCTTATTATTTTCCTTTCCAGTCTGGCTAGCTGCTCTCTGACTGTTTTGGGTGCCAGTAGGAGGAATAGGTCGGTTTGATCAGTGGTTTGTATCAAGGAAGCTAGTAGGGTGGACATTTCCGACCATAGGGGTCCCCAGTTTGCTTTTGCGATACGTTTAATTCGAACCAGGTTTTTCCTTAGGTGATCTTTCATGCGGGCGATATGTTGCTGCCATTTTAGTTTTCTGTCTAAAACAACACCCAAGAATTTGTGAGCCTTTCTTGTAGAGAGTTTTGTGTTGTTCATATAGATAATGGGTTGGGGCAAGGGGCCATTTTTAATTAAGAACACTACTACTGTTTTATCCGGCGAAAAGGACATCAAGTTTGATTTGCCCCATTCAGCTAGGGAGTCGTAGTAAATTTGATTTTAAGAGTGGATTGGTTGACATTCCAGACGGCTATGTCATCGCAAAGATGCTGATTTCCGTTCCTTCAGGGAGGACTTGGACAATGTCTGCAGTGAAGATATTAAAGAGTACAGGACTCAAGGTGGAGCCCTGTGGTAGGCCCTTGGCTTGTGTCTGCCAGACTGTCCCCACCTGGAAATTTAATCCCAAGTCGTCGGTTTTTTAGGAAGGGTAATATCCATATCATTCGTTTTGAGATGGGAATGCTGGTCATCTTATTCAACAGTATGTCATGATTCACTGTGTCATAGGCTTTTTCCAGGTTAAGGAAATCCCCTTTTTCCCAAGCCGCATACACTGTATCTACCAGTTTAATGGTGGAGAAGGTGTAATTCGACCCTTTGCTAAATCCAGTTATACAGGGGGGGAAGGATGTTGTAGAGTTCCAAGTAATGCTGTAGCCTGTTACTGACCATTCTCTCCATTATTTTTATAAGGCAGGAAATCAGGGTTATTGGTCTGTAACTTTGTGGGAAAGTAGAGGGTCTGTTAGGTTTCAAGATGGGGTGTATATATAGGAGTTTTTCCATTTGCTGGGGATAATGCCCGTCATCTAGGACTAGTTGAAAGAATCTAGGAGGATTTGCTGTTGGCTGTTACTTAGTTTGGGTGAAAGTGCCATTTAGTAGTTTATCCGGGCCTGAAGCGTTATATTTACTCCTTAGGGTTAGTTTTAGTTCGAGAAGGGAGAAAGGTTGCTCCCATTGGTCCCGCCAAGGTTCCGGGGTGAATGTTGCGGGTAGGGAGACCGGCCAGTTAAGGTGTCTTTTTGCTGGTATTCCCACTGTAAGCTTAAGTATAGCTGCAGCTGACTCCTATGGGTTTTTCATTGACCCGTCCTAGTTTTCAATTAACTGTGAAGTATGTTTTGGTTGATAGAGCATTATTTTCAGCACTTTCCATATAGGCCTATTATTATGTTTTTTGTTGGAGAGAAGGTTTGACCAATACAACCTTCTGTATTTTTAAGAACTCTCTTGCATCTGGCTTTGATCTTTTTGGACAGATCCAACAGTAAGAGCACCTGCATTTTAAATATTGTGTTCTGGATTTATTCCTGATCCAAATAGCCGATTCGCACTCTGGTGTCCACCAGCAGGGCCTAGGAGGGGTGCTTCTGTTTACTGGGATATTCGGTGAAGATCTATTTTTGATAAGGATAATTTGATGTTGGATGTCATGGATATGTGATAACAGTTCTCATTCTCTAAATTAAGTGTGGTCAGAGGAATTGGAGTGCAGGAATTGGTTTTATGGGTTTTAGGATTGTATGGGGAAAATGGATGGATGGTTAGACGAATCGGCTGACGGTCACTTCCGTAGGTTCTCACGATTGAGGACACGTGCGTGGGAAGGGGCCAATTTGGAGAAGAGAAGGCAATATCTAAATTTGAAGGGGACCATTCGCCCCTGGGTGGATGGTAAGTGAATTCAAAGGTAAAGTGTGCTTTTAGGTTATATCTTATGCACAATTCTTCTAGGTAGACTCCATTTTGGTTGTAGGTTTCACATCCCCACAAGGGGCTCTTAGCATTAAAATCCCCTATGTCGATGAAGGGGGGTGTCAGTGAGCTTATTAAGCTGTCCCATGCCGCTTTCCTGATAAATCCCGGGACATAAATGCAATATACATGTAGCCTGAGGTTACAAAAATAGACCACCAAATCGATTATTGCAGTCACGTCAATATGTTTCTTATGATTGATATAGCGAGATATCTGTGGATTAATTGCTACTAGGTTACCACCCTCGTGATGGTTTCTGTTATTCAGGTATGTTATTAAGTTATTTAATGTAATTTTTGAATCAAGAAATTTCGCAAACTGTAAGAATGTCCGCTTTTCTTTGTAGCAAGATGATGTCTTTCCAATTGGTAAAGACACCTCTAGCGTTCCAATGACTAATTTTAATCGCTTTTGGGTGCGCCTTGGCCATGCTGGAGGCTGAGTTGAATTGAGATAACATTTCCTGCCACATGTGGTGACTTCTGCGAACCAGCGGGGTGAAACCTTGTCTTCATTCACTAAATAAATGGAGCCAGATACTGTGGACAGACGTTAGAATAAAAGAGAGGAAAACACTAATCCACATAAGATCATTAGTGTTTTCCTCTCTTTTATTCTTTTCTTCATTGTTTCCAGGGTGCTTTCTATCCCCCTCGAATTATCCTGGTTGATTGGGAATATCTCCCATCAATGTGGAGATGAACAATTTTAAAGTGCCCTACTTATTGCTTCATCTTTATCAATCGCTATTTTCTGGTCACTCACGGAAGCCATATTTGTTGTTCTTTTGGTGCACCATGGGTTACGGCCTCCTCTGTGAATGGTGCAAGCTGTAACCATTGAATTTGAGATAGGCTTACACTGTACTCATTCTGCTGAAATACAGACGATAGAGGAGAACTAGGGGTCAGTATTGATAGAACATCTTCACGGGCACTTGTTGTACATGTCAGTAACTCTTGGTTATTGTTTGGAGAAGGGCTGTATAATTCCTGGGACATTTGGCTTTGGAGTCTGGGGGTCGGAGCGGAATGGCTTCTTTCGATAAGAAGTGAAGCGTATATCTTTTGGTTGGGCCCCTCTCTACCTAACTCCATATCTACCAGTTTTTTAACTTGGTAGTAGGAGATAACGAGATGACCATCTTTATGCGTGTCAATGTCTCATATATGAATTTGTGGCAGCCCAACAGAAAAACTCATTAGAAACTTATTAGAACTTTATTACTTATTAGAAAACAGTACATTTGAAAATGAATGAGAATGAATGAGTCGTTACCCTGAAAAGCTAATGGTCTCATTCATTCTCATTAATTTTCCAAATGTAGGCCCTACTGTTTTCTAATAAGTAATGTTTTTGTCCACATCGGCTAACCATACCTTACCCACTCGATAAAGGGCAGGGGATGAGATTTTTTCACCGGATTTTTTGCTAAACCCACATTTTACATGATGCTCTACAACTTTCTAAATAACACATGGGGTCTAACCATCACCTTCTATTATCTTCCTGTAATAGAAGATAATAGAAGGTGATGGTCTAACCCCTACCCCTACAAAATTAAAATTTTCAAAATTTACCTCTTCACCCCCAGGGATGCGAAATGTTTTTATTCTGAATTAGGGGACATAAAAACCAAATAATCAATATTCATTTTCCCCCAATCTGTTCCCCTTGAGTCGTTGTTTGGACCTAAAGACGGAACACCAATTATGAAACACCCTGTATAGAAATGTGCTTATGAGATCGGTTTGTCCAGCTGTCCGTCCGTCCGTAGACACATTTCCCACAATTCATTGCGTTGCAATATAAAGAGTGCATGTATTGAGTTGCTGGAAGACACGAATCATCCTCGCATTCGGGAAAACGCGTGTTGAGAACATACATGGGTTAGGCTCTGCGCATGCTCTAAACATTAATGAGATGGTGCACGTGCAGGATGCACGTGTTTGACGATTATTGAAAGCCATATTGCCTGTCCTCTGTTGCAGTGGGTGTGGGAAAACAGTTGCGCTGCATAGCGGACATATTGCCTGTCCTTTCCCATAAGGTATATGCTTCTTTTTGAGCTTGAAGCACGTACTGATTTCACCAGATGTTTTCGTTATCAGCTCATCAATTATTCTTTTATCTAATCTTCTTCCACAGGGTAGTTTTATTCCATCATCCAGAAAGTGGTTTCGCAACAGTTTCAGTAGATGTGGCCAATCAGCGAAGACCCAAATTTTGAAATCTGCTTCTTGCGGTAGACTGAAGTATGGTTTTATGATGGACTTCAAGTTCATTCCATAACGCTGCATTTTTGTCTCCTAGATCACACACTACAGCTTTGATGCTGATTTGGCAGTCTTCATGAAGTAAGTTGATAATTTTAAACGGAATTTCTCTTGTCATTGGTTGATCGAATTCATAGTAAATAATTTGCTTCCATTTAGCATAAAGGCCTCTGACAACTACCATTTGCATTTGACTATGGGGTCCATATATTTGGTCTTCTAATTTATCATACTGGACGATCTTGTAAACATTCATCTCATCAAAAGATAAAACAGCTATACGTTGGATTGGTGTAAAATTTTGCTTTGCAAGTAGGTGAAGAACAGATGTCAAAATTCCTGGTTGGCATTGGAAATGAGATGTCCAGTTTCGCAGAGTCGTTAAAGATGGTAATGGTATTTTCATCTCTCTCTTAACATAGTTAAAAGTCTTTATGCTTAATGCACGCAAAGAGATTGCCTTTACTGTATCGTCTTGCTGCCAACGGACTTGTTTTGAAGTAGTCAGTTTTTTTATTTGGCACTCTGTAAAAAGTTCTTTCAGGATTGCAGAATGCTTTTCAGCTATACGTTGAGTTTTCAGTTGTGAATTCATGTGTTGCCATTTCTTTTTCCACTGCTCAACAGCTGCCTTTTTTTGCTTTAGTTGTTTTGCTGATGTCGAAAGTTTCCTTCTCAAGCAGAGGTTTGTTTTTTTGTAAACATCCAATCCTTTTTCAAATTGCTGTTTTTGATCTCTGATGCTTGCAGTTGCTTTTTGAGATCCTCTATTTCTCTCTTCATCTGAAGACAGTCAGCTGTCAAATTTATAAACAAAATTTATTTTTTTAAAATCTTGGTTAAGTGCAAAATATATAACAGTACTTACGCTTTGATGTAGATGCATCTAAATCAGTTTGCTCTGAAGGAATGGATGCGATTTCATGACTCTCAGCATTGTCAACTAAATAATGCAGCAAATAAGAGTATTAACATTGTATTGTTTACTTTTTTTATTCTTTTCCATTATTTATATTGTTATATTATTCCAAAAATATATAACACGAGGCCAACGAGAAATACAAGGCCCTGACGCGGAAAAGTCACCTGACCATAGCAGTCCAAACAACAATGTAACTTTCATTGTTTTCAACAAACGAAAAAATACTGATTGTTAAAAACCAAGATGGAAACTATGATGGTTGCATTGTTACTCGGACTTCTGTGGTCAGGTAATTTTTCCGCATCCGGGCCTGTCTTTCTAGTTGGCTTTGTATATAACAGTACTTACGCTTTGATGTTGTAGGTGCATCTAAATCAGTTTGCTCTGAAGGAATGGATGACTCCCAGCATTGTCAACTAAATAATGCAGCAAATAAGAGTATTAACATTGGATTGTTTACTTTTTTTATTCTTTTCCATTATTTATATTGTTATATTTATTTTAAATAGAGAAAAATAGTACAGAAAAATTTCATGGCTTGGACTTGAAACTGAGACATTTGGGTTGCTGTCCTGATGCTATAACTGCTAAGCCACCGTGGATATGGAACCTGTTACTATTAAACATGTCCTATGACTGTGATATTTTCTTAACTATTTTCTGTATTTAATTATTAACATCTGGAGGTATGGCATAAAAAAAATCCTCCTAAGACCATTTTCAAAATATTATTTTTATTTTGTTTCATTTTATTTGATTACTTCCCTTTATTCTATTTTTGATGTTACTTTTATTTATATTGCATTGGTTATTTTTTATGTTATATTCTTTTCCATTATTTATATTGTTATATTTATTTTAAATAGAGAAGAATAGTACAGAAAAGAAGTACCGCCTGGACTCGAAACAGAGACCTTCTGGTTATCGTCCCGATGCTATAACCACTAAGCCACAGTGGATACGGAAGCTGTCCTATGGAAAGCCTCCTTACACCATTTTCAAATTATTTTTATTTTGTTTCACTTTGATTTTTGATGTTATTTTCTTTACCTTTACTGATTTCACTGGCTATCTCAGTGGCTAAAGTAAATAAATAAAATAAATAAAATCTGATAAGCATTAAACATTGATTAATTTTTATTTATTCAAGATGGACTTTTTATCTGAACATCGTTTTATTATTTTTTCAATGTATGATATTCAATAAAAACAATGATTTCAACGTTTCGATAAAAACAATGATTTCAACGTTTCAATAAAAACAAATAGATATAGTTAGTACATTACTGTTACCTTTATTTCTTGGTGGTGACAAATCCTTCAGGTGTCTTAAAGCTCTTAATCTTATTTCTCGTTTTTGGTACCTGAGTTCTCTTTCTGATACTTCATTCTCATTTTGTAAATATTTAGATGGAATAGCTCCATTTTTTTTAATATTGGTCGAAAATTACCGATTTTATATGCAATTAAATTTTCTATGGCATCCTCTGTGAAATGTATAGAAAAAATTCTTTCGTGCTTTTCATTAATTTTGTCTGATCGTTTGCATTTTTGGCACCAAATTTTAACTAATCTGATGGAAATTTGAAGTAATGTATGTTATTATTTTTAATTTTGCTGGTGTTTTGACAATTAAAAATAGCACATTTAGACATCTTGCTGATTAATGATTTAATTCAGATAATTATTGTTATTTAGAACACACAATTGATCAATATTTATCCTACTTTCCGGACAATAAATAATTTTTCTAAAGAAAAACGATCCAAAGATGCAGAAGACAAGATAAAAAGAGTAGAAGAGCCGTCTGCTCCAGCAAACAATGGCGTCACATGCCTGACACATGCTGATTGGCCGAACAGTTTCTCTCAGGAAAGATACGAAGTTGCGCTACCTTCTACTCTTTGGCCCTACTCTTTTTATCTTGCTGTTCTAACCAATGACGTATATTAAAGATAGACTCCGAATTCTATTGTTAACAGCGGCAAAAAGTGAAGCAAATTGAGCCATGTTAGTTCTGGGCAGGAGTGAGCCGTGGAGTAATTAGCTGTCTGGCTGCTTTGTTTTTGAAGATTTTGGGCCCGAGGAATAATTAATTCAAAACCATTCCTCAAAGTTAAACTGCGTACAACTGTACAAACAAACAAAACAAAAGGATCAGGAATCAAATTTCCTCAAAAATAAATCAAAAATACGTAACTAAAATGAAAATACCTAACTGAAAGACAATCGAAAAGAAATTGAAATTGAAACCATGATCGAAAACTTGTTTATAAAATATAATAAAATACTTCAAATACAAAGTAAACGAAAAGATAAACTTAACACTCCGTGATCGGCGTATGAAAGAATTATTGGTTAATGTGAACTATCTGCACAACCGCAAACGCGAAACTCAACAATTTGCGCATTCGCAAACGCGAAACTCAACAATCTGCACAATGCGCAAACCCAACTTTTACGCGTCGCTCCGGCGCAACAACACATTGCACAATCCGAATGTTAAGAATCCGCACAACCAAAAACGCAAAATTTGACTAAGTGTACAAAACGAAAACAAAACTACATCATCCACCTGAGCCAATTTAAAATAAAAACAACACTCCAGACAAAAGAAAAAAACAAACAAACAAACAAAACAAGGACGTGCCAGACTGAAAAACACAAACGGAACAGGACGCACGCACTCAGAAAACTACAAAACCACATAAACAGCAGCCACAAAAACACGAAAAAACTAAAACACCACCAATCACCCAAAAGAAAAAAAAAAACCACAACAAAAAAAAACAGCAAAAAAATCACTGGCCGTGCACGCACACAAACACCGGACGCGAGCGGAAAGAAGAGTATTATTTACTAAAGCGGGGGGGCTCCGCCCCCCAAACCCCCCTCTTTCTAACTCCCAACACACACACACAAACACACACACCCACACACAAAAAAGCACACAAAGCAGACACCAAAAAAACTAAAACAAAAAGCAAAAAAAAAACAAAAAAAACACACCACTAACCTTTACCGCAACCATCCGAACAACCACAGAAAACAAAAGCCGTCACAAACAGCATAACTCCGCACACCAAGAAACTCACGCACAAATGGCGACACCGGAAACAGCAACAGTAGCCCCGCACACAAAACAGGAAATACGAAAAAAAAACAAGCATTGCAACCCCCCTCCAAAAAACCCACAACAAACAAAAAAGCACAAAACAAACACCAACACAAACCCCAACCCTAAAAAACAACATAGAAAAAAACACCGCCAAAAAACAACAACCAAAAACAAATCCGGAACACCTCCAAATACAGCCCACTCAAATGCAAAAAGCAAAAAACCACAACAAGCAAAAGCGCCATAGAAAAAAACACAACCAAAGAGAATACAGCAACAAAAAACGCAAACCCCCCCAAAAACGCAACAGGAATACGCCGTGCGAGCACCCAGGCGTTTGTGCAGATAGTTCACATTAACCGAATTATTAATCAGCTACTCTTCTGTTTAGTCATGTGTTTTGCATCATCTTCACTCACTTTCGGCCATGACAGTTTTGGGCATGGAGCTTCCCAATTTGCTTCAAGTTACAACAATAGGATTCGGAGTCTATCTTTAAAGTATATAACTTGCGTCTAGCCCCCGCCACCATATCCTCCAATCAGCTTTCATCGTGAGTTTACGGACTGGCGTGGGCACGCTCAGAGAGATTTCTTTCATTATTTAAGTCTTTCATGTAAAACATTCTCTTGATTTACACGTTTCGTTATAGGCCGCTCCATCATGTATTCATTTTGCTGTTTTTAAAAATAAAAATATGTTTTGAGAAGATTTTTATTATTTTTACCTTTGAGAATATAATTTTCTTAATTTATTCCATTCCATATTACTTTTTATTTTGTGTTTAAATAGCAAGTATATTTCTTGTTCAATTTATGATCCTTTACAATAAATTCTGGCTTTAATACACTCTTAACTGCATATTGTGGAAATATTTCTGAAAATTAACAAAATTTGTGTCATGTCTAACATGGTACAGAATTTATATCTCAGACGAAAATGTCATGAAAACGTGGTCAGAATTATATCTTTAAAATCTGCAAAGATGTGAAAGCTTGATTATCATATTGAGAGGGAGGGGTAGCAACAGAGTGCAAAGCTTCATTTTTCATTCTCTTAAGAAAAAGCTTCATTCAATTTTAACGTTTGTATTTATTAGTCAACTTAATCTTATTGCTGCATGCATTCTGAATGATAAACTGATATTATTGTAGCTTAAACAGATTGGATTAGTTTTAAGTTGTCATAAATGAGGTTTGGTCCCCTCTTGCTCTGACTTAATTTGAGGACAACTCATGGGAGTATCTCTTACACGTTTATGTGAAGATAAATATGGTAACTGATTATCTTCAACAGTTCATACTCATATATTGTATATATGAATATAAAACTTCATTGATTATTAGTATATGATTATAAAACTTCATTGATTATTAGTATATGATTATAAAACTTTTGAATTAACAAAGAAAAGAAAATTTTAAAACTATATCTGATGACTATACAGGGTGTTTTTGAATTGAGTACAGATTTTTTGGGAGATGATAGAAGAGGTCCTTAGAAGTATTTTTTTTCATATGAACATGGGGTCCCCGCAGCTCCGTTTACTTACAATACTGCATTGAACAATCAAATGACACCGGGACGCAGTTTGCGTTGGTAGGCCTAGATTATTTTATTTTTAACAATTAACACAAGCAATCTACTGTAATAACTTTTAAAGTAATTGTTTGCAAAGAAATTTCAAGGTGCACGCGCTTGTTTGTTGAAAAGTCTTAGGACAAACTTCGTCAAGGAGATTCCATGGTATCCAACCCCTTTGTAAAATACGATTAGTCCATATGTAAATGAACTAATCGCATTCTGGGAAAGCAGTAAGTAAAGATTTGTTTTAAAAAGTTCACTTGATGTACTTTTTACATGTGTAAAATTAAACAAACAGTATGAATCGTTTTACATGGAATGATTATGCAGACATGCATCTGTGTCTCGGTGCTGCTGGTACCATGGATGGTGCAAGGCGTTTGTATGCTGAACGTTATCCCAACAGAATTCTTCCCAATTGTTAATTGTTAAAAATAAAATAATCTAGGCCTACCAACGCACACTGCGTCCCGGTGTCATTTGATTGTTCAATGCAGTATTGTAAGTAAACGGAGCTGCGGGGACCCCATGTTCCTATGACAAAAAATACTTATATACTTCTAAGGACCTCTTCTATCATCTCCCAAAAAAATCTGTACTCAATTCAAAAACACCCTGTACAGTCTACTAATATAAACTTCTTACAATTTTTAAGACTGCTAAAAACCCAAATGAGATGAAGAAAATTGATAAATGATGCCCTGAATGTAACAATTAATATACAGCATATATGCATAATTTAGTAATTCCAGAAAACATCAATATGCCAGATAAGAAAAATGTTTTGATAGATCATTTTCATTACTAAAGACTATAAATACTCACAATGTCAGTGATGGACACTAATTCCTTTGAAAGTACCACTACAAAAATTAACTACTTTTACAATTACATTTTTTAATTACTTTTTTATTTATCCACTTACATAATAAACTTTAAAAATTTTAATAGGTTATACAGAAAGTTTATTGGTTTAATTACATTTTTAAGCTCTGGCATCTCTGTAGCATGATTTCACTATGCAGGTTTCCATAGTTTTTTTTTTTTATTAGAAAAGGCAAACACATGTGATTGTAAAGTACATGCATTTCAATATTATTATTGGATCTTCTAGATATCAAGTTTTTATGTATTTCTGTAAAACATGGTGTGGAAAATTATATAGTGCCTTCTCACTGTGTCTTGCTCTGTTATTATAGCATCTTACAGAAGACTGGAATCTTAAACTTTCTCTGAAAATATTAAATGCTTGATTTATCATTCAAGTAGTTTTCCATCCTAAGAATTTGCCTCTTTGTCAGTAAAAATAAACAAAGGGGGGGGGGGGTTGGAGATGAAAGGATATTTCATACTTTTCCTGACTCACAATGTCAGTCTTTTCCTGTCAGTGAATATTTGCAGGGGAGGGGTGGAGGTAAGTATTCTAGTAATTGAGTATAATTTAAAAAAAAGCGTATATTTGCAGGCCTATGATATACAATTACTTGTGCAATTTTTTACCAATATGTGCAAACATATTTTTTGGCTTCCGTATTTTTTTATTATATAAGATAACAACGACACAGTGGAATAAAAAATATCAAATTTTCTAGTAACATAAACTTGTTTTATTCATTTTATTTAATTATAATTTTATTATTATTAAAATAAAGACATTAAAGACATAATAGATTACAGTTTTTTTTGCCATGCAATTCATCACTTAGCAATGAACTTGTGTTAGAAAATACGAGAAGCTAATTTAGAACAAGTACCGTTTGCCATTAAAAGTGTATATTCGAAATTATTTACGTACATGCGTATTATTTTAACTGATTAAGGAGTTATTTATTTGGTGATAACCCGTCCCTATTTCTTCACTTCTGGACAGATTAAGCGTTTAGTCATATGAGACGCGATTACGGGGAAATAGTCCTCGGAAACCAAACTTGACGGACGGCCCGCCGCTGCTTTACTAGTCCTTCCTCGAGCTTGTATCTAATTCACGAAACATGCACAATCACTAAAATTAAATCTAAAATTAAATAAAATGTTTTGTGTATACTATGTGCTTTCAGACGACTGTTTAATACATGTTTTCTGTAATCAGTCCTCCAAAATTTCAATTTATCCTCGCGATGCAAGCTGATTGGAGGATATGGTGGCGGGGGCTAGACGCAAGTTATGAGGATATGATTTTAATCGCCGTTATTGCACTCTTGGAGTCGGATAAGATTAAGTATTTAGCAGGTGGTTGTAGGCCTATTAGTAGAATTGCCTTGTGCACGGCTATCAATTCAAGCATGGTGGCACTGGTGACAGGACTACACTTATTGGGTTGTTTCGATAGACTCACGAACCTAGCGAGAGCTAACTCGTATTAAGGGCGCGTTCGGCATGTGCACACTAAACGCACCTAATGACATCACTCAGTGCGAGCGGTGAAAAAAGTGTAGTGCATTTTCTGTGTGTCATGAAAAACAGGAAAGAGCACGGAAGTGGGATGTTCACCTCACCCGTGCTACCATGAATAGTATGCGTACTGCTGAAAATAAAACTCATCATAACATCTGCATTCATATAACACGCCGAAATCGATCATTACACAGGTAGATTTCAATGTCAGTTTAAACGATATGCAGAATTCAATTATTTTTATACCTGTTGGCTCTTTAACGGTAACTAAAATTCCGAACTATCTATCGCTACATTTCAAGCTCTAGGGCAGCGCCATCTTGCAACGCACTAAACGACTCTACTCCTAACCTAGGGTCATTTAGTGCGCGCACTAAACGCCCGGTAGTGCGCGCACTGGCGATGACGAACACGACCGGGTTCCATGACGAACACGTTAGTGCGTTTAGTGGACGCACAAAGACGTTTAGTGCGCGATGTCGAACGCGCCCTAACTGTGGCCAGTGAGCTAAAATGAGAATCGCGACGATCATTCTATCGAAACGCTATGGGGAGGTATCTTTATTCAGGCACTGTTTCACTTTCGGTTTTCGCTCTTTCTTCCTACGCTGTATCAGAGATTTTTTGTTTATTACTGTTTATTTCTTGTTTAATTCCAACACTACCTGTAATTTACTGTTGACGTTGTTGAAAGTACACATCGACATGTTATATTATCGCGTTATAGCTCCGCGAATACCACGATAGCCGATCTACCCATACAGGATCGAAACGGGCTGCCGCCATCTTTAAACAAGCTGAATCGGTTCTCACGAAGCTGTACGACCTCGGAAGCTCGGACCGTTTCAAGGGGCCGAAACCTCCCTTCTCGTGAGGTTCTCGGCTCTATCGAAACGGGCGAGACCACCTCACGAAAACCTATCGAAACGATTCAGAGAGAGGAAACCCTACTATCGCGAGGTCCGTGAGTCTATCGAAACATACCCATTGGCTGCAATGTGCTTGTTCTTTTCATAGATGCCAATTCCCTCACATGATTCTCCCGGCGCTAAGGAACCATCGGTGTAAAGTTTTTTAAAGTCGTGAAAGTAATTAAAGAGAAGACCCGAAGTAATTTTTCTAGTGACATCAGGTGAGGTCTAAGTTGTCAAGTTAGGTAAGAGGATAATATTCGGATTTAGGCCTGGGAGACGAGGGTTCTCTATGATTGTTCGTCCGAAGAGTAAGATGTTCCCGCATTGGAATTTAATGAGGATTTCACAAATGAGGTCTTGGATTTTGTGCGACTTAAAGAGGACTCGAAAATTTTCCGCGAAGATGCATTTGGCGTGAAGGATGGTGAAGCTTGCAAGTAGGTATAAATAGTAGAAATGATTTTGGCTTCCCATCTCAATGGCGGGGGTGAAAGGTTGGAGTCAGCGTACAACACTTGATTGGGAGATGATTGGGTGGCGTGAAGGCAGGCTCTTATTAATCATCTTTCTAGTTTCGCTACTAGTTCTCTAGTGGATTTGGGAGCCAAAAGCAAGAAAATGTCCGTTTGGTCTACGGTCTGGATTAGGGAAGACAGGACAATGGATGTTTCCGACCATGGTGGTCCCCAACTTAGTCTAGAGATACGCTTGATTCTAGCCAGGTTCTTCCTCAGATGGTCTTTAACATGATTTATGTGGCAGCTCCATTTTAATTTCTCATCTAGGAAAATTCCTAGAAATTTGTGGGATTTCCTGATAGGAAGAGCTGCGTTATTCAGATATATACGAGGAGCCGGTGCAGGGCCCTTTTCTACAAAGAAGATTGCCACGGTCTTATCAGGTGAGAACGTCATAGAATTAGAATTTCCCCAATCGGATAGGGTGCCACAAGCGTTTTGGAGACGACTTTTAATTTCAGGAATGGATCGGTGTGCTGTCCATATTGCAATGTCATCAGCGAAAATGTTGATATTTACACCTGCTGGGAGGTTATTTGAAATGTCCATCATAAAGATATTAAAAAGGGCAGGACTTAATGAGGAGCCCTGAGGGAGTCCCCTGGCTTGAGCTCGCCAGGCGGTACCACCCGGATACGTGAGGCCCACCCGTCGGTGTTTAAGGAAGGCGGAAATCCATATGGTCATACGTCTTGGTAGGGGGATTCTGGCGAACTTATTAATGAGGGTTTCATGGTCAACGGAGTCATATGCTTTAGTTAAATCCATAAATATAGCCCCTAGTGATTCCCCTTTCTGCCACGCAGTGTAAATGTCGTCCACCAATCTTATGACAGGAAAAGTGTAGATGGATCCCGTACGGAAACCTGTGATACATGGAGGGAGGATATGGTGTAATTCCAAGAAGTGTTGTAGTCTATTGTTGACTATCCTCTCCATGAGTTTTATGAGGCAGGATGTTAGCGCTATCAGTCTGTAATTTTGTGCGAGGAAGGGCGATTTATTAGGTTTTAGAATAGGGTGGATAAAAGATAGTTTCCATTCTTTAGGGATTATGCCTGTCGTCCAGGATTTGTTAAAGTGCTCCAGCAAGATCTTTCGTTGGCTCTTATTTAGCTTGGTAAAGGTTTTATCTAGCAATTTATCAGGTCCAGGAGCCTTTGCCTTGTTTTTGAGGGCTGCCTTGAGTTCCAAGTTGGTAAAAGGAAGTTCCCACTGATCGCGCCGTGACTCCGAGATAAAGGTTGCTGGAAGAAAAGTTGGCCATCTGAGTTGCTTTTCCACCGACATTCCTACTGCCTGCTCAAGAATAGCAATGGCTGATTCTTTAGGATCTTTTGTGGAGCCATCTTGGTTCCTTATAAGTAGAGTCGTGTATTTTGGTTTATGGAGCATAATTTTTAAGATTTTCCAAATATTATTCTTCTTACTGCTTGAAATAAGGTTTGCCCAATATTGGCGTCTACGCTTTTTAAGTACTCTTTTACATAGCGCCTTGGTCTTCTTGGCCCGAATTCAACAGATATCACATCTACATTTTAAAAACTGTCTTCTAGATCTGTTTCTAATCCAAATTGCAGATTCGCATTCGGGGGACCATCAACGTGGCCTAGGGGAGATGTTTTTATTCTCTGGAATGGACGGGAGGATTCTGTTTTGAAAAAGAAGCATTTGTTTTTGGATATCCACTGATAGGAAAAAGCACATGTTGTCGGATTTTAGGTCAAATTTACTAGAGGGTCGAGGGTGTTGGGGCTATAATTGCGCATTGTTGGTTTGAATGGGTGTGCAGGATTGATAACTAAGCGAATGACTTGGTGGTCGCTCCCATACGTCCCTTGGACCAAGGAGATGTTGATCGGTAGGGGCCAATTAGAAGAGGAGATGGCAAAATCTAGGTTAGATGGAGACCAAGTCGACCTGGGTGGTGTGTAGGTGAAAGCTGGGGTAAAGTGGACAATTAGATTGTGTCTTATAATGAGATCTTCTAGACACGTCCCATTATAATTATATGTTTCGCATCCCCATAGTGGACTTTTGGCATTAAAATCGCCAATAACGATGAACGGGGGTGATAGTGAGTCAATTAAATTCTCCCACACATTTTTCCTCATGAATCCCAGGACATAAGCGAAGTACAGGTGCAGCCAAGTATTAGAAAAGTAAATGACAAGATCTATTAACGCTATTGAGTCAAAATGTTTACTGGAGTTTATGAAGTGAGGAATTTGGGGGTTAACGGCGGCCAGGTTCCCACCTCCATGATGGTCTCTATTGTTAAGGTAAGTGATACAGTTACTAATGTTAATTACAGAGTCAGAATTCAGGAAAGTCTCACAAATAGTTAATATGTCGGAATTTCTTTGTAATAGAGTAGTATCTTCCCAATTCGAGAAGATACTTCTCGCGTTCCAGTGAATAATTTTAATCGATGTCAATTGTGTCTTGGCCATGGGGAGTGTGCTGGTGGGAGGGCAGCGTCGGGGATAGCATATCTTGGAACCAAGCGGACACTTCAGTGTACCAACGGGGAGAGTGCTGGAATCTCTTGCCCATGATGTCGAGTATTTTCGACACCTCTCGAGTTGTCCAGATTTGCAGGGCATTTGGCCTCTCCAATCAGGGTGGAGATAAAGAGTTTCAGAGTGCTACTAACGGCTTCATCCTACTTTTACCTTTATCGAGGTTACCTTTATCGAGTGCGGCTGAGTCAATTTTTGAGACAGATGTCGCTGAATAGGGCGGAAGAGTCACCATCTGCTTTTCTTTTACAATGTCAATAAGTTCTGCCGTAAAGGGAGAGAGTTGTGAACATGGTACCTGAGAAGGGTGCATGTTCATTTCACTTTGGCGAAAAATGGGTGATAACAGTGCTTCTAATGATCGGGGAGAGAGCACTTCGTCTCTACCACTGGTGCAAGTCATGTACATTGGCTGAGTGTTTGGGCATGATCCCGAATGGGATTGATATTCTTGATACTCCTGCGAAGGGGATTAGAGTTCTGGGGGGTGTAATTTTGTTGTCTTGAGACGGGAGAGTAACGTTGATCCCCGGAAACTTGCGAGGCATATGATTTTTGGGCGGGTCCATCGCTCCTAATTCCAAGCCCACTAGTTTCTTTGCTTGGTAATATGAACAAAACAAGTTGACCAATTTGGTTTGGATGAGGGCGTCGTATTTGAATCTGTCACAACCCTTGTAGTAGAGTGAGTGTCCTCCCTCACAATTTATACAGAGGAAAACTTGGGAAGTGCAGTTGGCTCTTACATGGTCCTTACTCGTGCATTTAGAGCAAGTTGCCGGGAATTGGCATCTTAGTATGTCCTAGTCTGTGGCATTTGATGCACTGTAATGGCCGGGAGGGAGGTCTGACCACTGTGAAAATCTCATTTTCAAAGATAATTTTCTCTGGTGGAGACGGAAGAGAGAAGTAAATTAGGGCTTTTGAAAATGTGGATCCTTGGAAAGGAGGGGGGAGCATTTTCATTCCGGTAATGTACTTCCCTTTGTTTGATGCATTCTGTAGATCCTCTATGGTAGTGTCAAAACGAATAGCATGAATGATCCCCACAGATGATATAAGGAATCTGGGGACTTCGTATTCTATCTAACATGAGGGTTCCAATGTCTCTGAATATGGAGCATCTATCTGCTTGGGCAGTGGACTGGAATTTAACCAAACGTTTACCAGATTGTAATTTGTTTACGCTGAGAGCTTCGCCGGTTAGTGAGTTGATGATTTTCTTGATGAAACCCGGAGAGAAAAAGGATCATTACTACTCGGGTCCTTCGATTTGATAGATACAATAAGCCAAGGTCTGGCAGCTATCTTTAAAAGTTCGTTAAGTTCAGTTGCTTGTTATTAGATTGAGAGGGGGGGGGGGACTTTTCGTCTGCACTGTTTACTGGTTTCTTATCCCCTTTGTTTGTGAATACATTACTCATCGGAGTGAGAGTCGTGTCTGAACTACTGTCTATTCGGTCAGTATTGCGGTTTCCCTTCGTCTGAGGAAGGTTTTTGGTTGAAGAGGCCTTGTTTAAGGATTCTTTTCTCTGTTTATGTTCCTGGCGGCGGAGTTTCGAGATCGGGATCGGGATCTGCTCCGCCATATCCGAGATTCATCGCTCAATTTCCTTCCTTTCTCCTTCTCTTTGTCTGCCGCCGATGAGCGGGGGGGGGGGGGGGGGGGGGTTCTCCCATGGCAGCTACCCGTCTTACTGTTAATAGCGTTCGTTGGAGAGATTTTATAATAGCAGGCAATAATTGAATAAAATAAAAATAAACTTTTGGATTCTTCCACTCTACACTTCTACCTTTCTTACTACTTTATTTAGGTTTACAGCAGCCGAAGATTATTCTTTAGCTTCGCGAAGAGGAGGAACATGAACGAAGTTCGATTCAGGCGGCCCATGCCTTCTATTCTTAAACCGTGATAGCGGTTAGCATCTCTGAAGCCACAAAACCGCCTAGCCCTTCCACCATATATCTACCGTAGTTAGGCCAGGGCGATGAAACTGATAGCTTTTTCTGTTAAGAAGATAGCGGCGTTATGAAGACTGCTTCCTAATGTTTTCTTCATTATACATTTTGGCATTTCAATGACAAAGTTATAAACATTAATGAGGAAATAAAATAAAATATTTATAACAGAATTGGATAAAAATAAATTAAATAAATAAAAAAATATAACTAAAATTTATTTATAATATAAACAATACAATAAATAAAATAAAATAAAATAAAATAAAATAAAATAAAATAAAATAAATAAAGCTGATAATTAATTAAATAAATAAACTTGGCTAAATGAATAAATAAAGTAAAATAATGCACGAATTAATAGAAAAAAATCAGTCAGATAATTAAATTTAATCATTGCTTTGAAAGCATTGTTGTTATAAAATGCGTCAGCGAATATAAAATTATAATTTCACGTATTGCTAAATTGAAAATACCTTATCTTTTTTTATACATAATTGTTTTACTACTTTTGTAGAGTCATCTTTTGCCGTAATAACAGTCTCAGTTCTTTTGGGCATGCTATTAGTAAGGTCAGGGTAAAGTTCCTGTTTAATAGCAAACAGGGTGCGGCAGGTATTTGAGAACACGTGAGTTTGTCGTAATAGTCAATATGCCATCCATTTTAACCAGTCCGAAACGAGGCAGATAAACATGGCGTATCTAAAGATAACCTAGCAAATGAAGCGACATGCTGTCATTGTCTCCTTGGCTGCAGGACACTCTGAGTCCGAGATTGCTGCATTCCTGAAAGTCGCCCGTTCGTTCGTGTTCAAAGTTCGGGGAGAACTGGACGCTGCCAGTGGTGATGTGCCAACCGTTTCACAGAGGAAACGATATTGGCGGCGCTCGGACCGTATCAGGACGCCGGAATTCATCCGTTCTGTCCAAGCTACAATCGATGAGGACCCTGGGAAATTCATAAGGACACTCGGGAGGGAGCTGCAGGTTAATGAGGCGACCATTTGAGGTTTGGTGCATGAAGACCTCCGTTACAAGCCGTATGTTTTTCAACAGGACACTGTTCCAGTCATAAGGCCCACAGCACCCAAGCATGGATGACCATGAATCTTCACGGCCATTTCCCTCCCAACATGTGGCCCCCCAGCTCCCCTGATCTCAATCCTTTGGACTATTACGTCTGGGGCGTCGTTGAGAGGGAGTTCAACAAGCATCCACACAACACCGTTGAAGCGCTCTGGTCAGTTATTGTGGAAGCAATGGCAGAAATCCAGAAGACCCACCTCATTGCTGCCTACCAGCTGTTCCGGTGGTTTTATTGAATAACAATATGTATTTTGTAGTGCTTTGTACAAAAATCTAAATTGTATTAAAGGCTCTGTGGTATCTTAAGTGCCTGCTCCTTTTACCTGCGGATGATGTTTTGTTCTCAAATACCTGCGGCAACCTGTATTTCAAGCACTTGTAATGCATTCAATGAGATCCATTTTGTCTCTCGGGCACGGTTTCTGGATTCTATTCTTCATGATTGCCCATAGATTTTCGATTGGATCATGTCAGGCGAATTTTCAGGCCATTCTAGGACACTTATTTCTCTTTCCCGATTTTTTGGGTGTATAAGCTGGTAAACAATCTTATTGGAAAATAACATTTTCAGATGAATAGATCTTCTCTATAATTGGAGTGACAAAGAATTCCACTCCATACGGTTTTAAAGGGTGTCTTACTTCTCGGTTGACAGTTGAAGGCATATAATATCTTTTATATCTCTTAACATACGAGTTCTTTTGTTGAAAAGAAGACAAAACATGGGCTCATTACTGAAGATGACCGGTGACCACATTTTGATGATCCAATATCCAAATAAAAAAATTATTTTTTGACCCAGTGAAGATGTCTTTTCTTCTGAGTGGGTATTATAAGTTCAACACAATCTTAAATATTCATTGCATTTAAATACATGTGTGAAATCTGTTTATTTAGGAATGCTGATAATATCGCACGAATTGTAGATATCAGTTCATCTGCCAGTTTTCAGTAATCATAGTGATAGATATATACAATTCCATCATTGAATGGAATTTTTTTGTTGATGATTTGTGATTCTTTAAAATCTGGCAAAATCTCGATTTCTCTGTTAAACGTCGAGTTTTTACGGAAGCACATACGCTTCCATTTCTGGAAATAATTAATTCTCAAAAGTGGGATTTTTCTTTATACAGAGTGATTCAAATCGTGTGTAAAACAATTTAAGGGGGTATTATAGAGGTCAAGGTAAACACAAAAAGTCCTATTAACATGGATCCAATTTTTATTTCTTTTCAAGTTACAAGAAATGTTCAAAATGGCCTCCTTGAGCCTGAATGCAGACATTGCATCCTCGAATAAGTGACTCGTATACGTTTGTCATTAACTCATGATCACGTCTAATTTCGTCAGCCGATGCTATTATTCTGGCCGATAATTGTGCCCGTGTGTCTATCTGGTCACTATACACCATTTGTTTCAAATATCCCCACAGATAGTAATCCAGTGGATTAAGGTCCGGTGAGCGAGGTGGCCACGCTATGGGCCCATTGCGCCCAATCCATTTGTTAGGGAAGTGCATGTTAAGCCATTCAATAGCAACTCTACCAAAATGAGGAAGAGCCCCTTCGTGTTGGAACCACATCTGTTGACGGATTGCAAGAGGTGTATCTTTATATACAGGGTGTATCTGAAACCCTGTCACAAAATTTTAGAGGAGGTAGTATGGATGATTCTAAGCAAAAAAGTTCATATGAACATGGGTTCGAATTTGAACAATAACTGAGTTAAGAAAAAAAATAAAATGCCGCCACTAAGATCAATAAGTTAAAAACACCTAGGATAATGAAGTTTGGGGGAATAATAGGGTACATACAATTGCGTATACCGTTGAAATTTGATCGAATTCCAACGAGTAGTTTCCGAGTTACGTAGTCAACATCCTAACCCGTGGTGGTTAGTACTCAACATGTGAGCTTGTGTTACGATGTTGACTGCGTAACTCGAAAAATACTCGTTGGAATTCAATCAAATTCTAACAGTATACACAATTTTATGTACCCTATTATTCTCCCTAGCTTCATTATCCTAGGTGTTATAGAACCTGAGTTATTAACATATTGATCTTAGTGGCGGCATTTTTATTTCTGTTTTTAGCTCGCTGTTCGAATATTAACACGAGGATGGATTCAAAAAAAAAAAAGGTTACAAGGATATTTATTAACAATAGACAGAAAATACAAAAAGAAATTAAGACAAATACTTGCCGATCACTTTTCCACATAACCACCAAACCTATTTAGGCATTTATCCAAATGCAGGACCAACTTGTTTAATCCGGCAGACATCACGTCCCTCCCCATTGAGCCAGTTCTGGGCAGCAGTTTTCACATCACTGTCTGAAGAGAACTTTGTTCCATATAAGTGTTCCTTCAATTTCGAAAAAAGCAAATAGTCACTGGATGCCAAATCTGGGCTGTATGGGGGGATGGTCCAGACTTCCCACTTGAACTTTTGCAATTCTTGAGTTTGGCAAGCGGTATGGGGCCTGGCCTTGTCAAGCAGGAGGATGACAACATCACTCAACATGCCAGGGCGTTTGCGTCAGATACCTTCACGTAACCTTGCACGGACACATTCTTTGCCCATAAGAAACGAATCACGTTCGCACCACTATTCTAAACGTTTTGCCCCCATTTTAATCGCTCTGACGCCTCTGCGAACTGACACTACCTATCCACACAATCGCTGTAAGACAACTAGCGCCATCTATCTCCACTCTGGAGGAAAATATTCTCTCCACAATAATTACTTATCAAATGATCCTTGTAACCTTTTTCTTTTTTGGACCCATACATACCCTAGCAAAAATTCACGTGAAATGAACGCGCGCGCAACATTTTAATATGCTAATTGTTACCATAGATTCCTAACAACACTCTGTAAATAGACAGCAATTGGCTAAATTTTATGAGAATTTATTAAAGAAATCTTTAGTCCTAGCAATCTTTATGCCTAAACCCAGGAAACTAACAAACACCCTAAGGCTGAATGAACAAGTACTTCTTGTCCGCAAAGTCAGTTTTAAGAAAGTAAAATAAGTAACATAAACCATTAAGGAACGACGTAACCAAGTACCGAAAGGCTAAACTAATCGCCAGCGCATAAACTATTTGTAACATAATTCCAAAATTTTTGAATTGATGGCATGTTGTTACTTGTTGTTTGATACATTACATGCCCTATATTAGTATTGAAAATTTCCACTGGTACAATACTATTGTACAATACTATTGAATAGTGATATCATTAGTACAGGTACCCCTGAATAAATATCGACCACCTTCGAACATTGTAATTATAATTATACAAGGTGTTTTTGAATTGAGTACAGATTTTTGGGAGATGATAGAAGAGGTCCTTAGAAGTATTTTTGTCATATGAACATGGGGTCCCCGCAGCTCCGTTTACTTACAATACTGCATTGAACAATCAAATGACACCGGGACGCAGTGTGCGTTGGTAGGCCTAGATTATTTTATTTTTAACAATTAATACAAGCAATCTACTGTAATAACTTTTAAAGTAATTGTTAGCAAAGAAATTTCAAGGTGCACGTGCTTGTTTGTTGAAAAGTCTTAGGACAAACTTCGTCAAGGAGATTCCATGGTATCCAACCCCTTTATAAAATACGATTAGTCCATATGTAAATGAACTAATCGCATTCTGGGAAAGCAGTAGGTAAAGATTTGTTTTAAAAAGTTCACTTGATGTGTTAATTGTTAAAAATAAAATAATCTAGGTCTACCAACGCACACTGCGTCCCGGTGTCATTTGATTGTTCAATGCAGTATTGTAAGTAAACGGAGCTGCGGGGACCCCATGTTCATATGACAAAAAATACTTCTAAGGACCTCTTCTATCATCTCCCAAAAAATCTGTACTCAATTCAAAAACACCCTGTATATTCGTTCATAATAGGTCGCTCTGAATCGTTTGATATATTATATCCCATATCTTAGCAGTGAAAATTTCCAGTGGTACATAGTGGTATCA
Source organism: Rhysida immarginata (assembly GCA_023313115.1). NCBI lineage: Eukaryota > Metazoa > Arthropoda > Chilopoda > Scolopendromorpha > Scolopendridae > Rhysida > Rhysida immarginata. The sequence goes on along the minus strand of JAHWFO010006001.1, from coordinate 76,070 downwards.
TTAGCACAGGTAATGATAAATATCGGCCATCATCGAACTCTTATAGCATGTCGTTACAATTTCTTTGATATACAGGGTGTTTTTAAATTACCTCCCGTATTTTGCAGGTTTATTATTCAAAAACTATTACAGATTTTAACGTGATTTTTTTTTATTCACAAAGAAAAATTCAAAAAGTTTCTTAGCATGCCCTAATAAATTTCAGTGTGCCCAGACGTCCTTCATGCCCCTATTTAGGCGTGAAGGACGTCAAAGCGTAACTCGACTTCCTCCCACGTTCGGGCTAGCATTTCGGGAGTGATTTCAGCGATTAATTCAATTATTTACTGTTCTTGAGAGTTTCAATGTCATCAACGTTGGTCTTGTACACCCTGTCATTCGCATATGCCCAGAAGAAAAAATTCAGAGGGTTCGAGTGAGCGAGGGGGCCAAGGTATTGGCCCCTCCCTTCCAGTCCATCGTCCTGGAAAGTTCGTATCAAGGCATTGTCTAATTTGAAGGCCCCAGTGAGCAGGTAGACTCTATTGATAGAAAATGTTGGGCTGCAGTTCTTCCACCTGTAGAATCAGGTAGTTCTCCAGCATGTCTAGGTAGGCTGCGGCGGTAATGGTGTCTTCAGCGAAAAAGAAAGATTCAATTACTCGATCATTCATTAAACCGCACCAAAATGCTAGCCTGAACATGGGAGGAAATCGAGTTTCGCTTTGACGTCCTTCAAACCATAAATGGGGGGGGCGGTCGGCGGGGTACATGAAATTTATTAAAGCATGCTAAGAAACTTTTTGAGTTTTTCTTTGTAAATAAAGAAATCACGTTAAAATCTGTAATCGTTTTTGAGTAATAAACATGTATAATATGGGAGATAACTTAGAAACACCCTGCTCTGATGCCCGAGTACGCGGGTTCGATTCCGGCCGAGGACGACGAGGATTTTTCAGGGGGAAATCCTGAGATCACGCACTTCCTTCGGAAGGGAAGTAAAGCCGTTGGTCCCGTGTAGTTGTTTGCCGGCTGCACGTTAAAGAACCCTTGCGAGGCAAAATTTGCGGCCCCTATAACGCCGTCCTGAAATGACCATAGCAGTTGAAAAGGACGTTAATACCAAACAAACCAAACCAAACCTAGAAACACCCTGTATTACATGGCATATCTTAACATTGAAATTGTTCAATGGTACCATAATGGTGTCATTAGAACATGTACGACTGAATCAAATTCAACCATCTTCGAACTTTGTAATTATTCTCTTATATTCCCTTATTTTATCATTTCGAGTTTTTTGCTATACTACTTGCTATATTTTATCATTGAAAATTTTAGAGTGTGTCATGAAGGGTGGCCAGCACGATCTCCGAATATGAATTCGATTGAGCATACAGGGAGGGGGGGGGGATACATAATAACGTTTTATTCACTCTTATTTTATCATTTCGAGTTGTTTGGTATACAACTTGCTATATCTTATCATTGAAAATTTTTGAGGGTGTCATAAGGGTACCATTAGAGAACTTGCCATTGTAACGATTACGACCACCTTCAAAATGGTTCATGCGCGAAACCATATTTATCGATTGGCGAAAACAGTAATTAATAACGCTATAATCGCTTATAGCTTGTCGTTACGATTTGTTTGATATATTACTTAATATATCTTAGCATTGAAATTTGCTAAGTGGGGTCATAAAGGTATCATTTGTGCACGTGCCATTGAACCGATTTCAAATATATTTGCGATTGGTTCGTTCCATGAACCATACTAATTTATTGACAAAAACAGATTTTGAAAATCTTTCATAGCCATCCAGGAGTTAGATTTACAGACAGACAGACACGTTTCCCCACAATAATAGCATACAGCACCTTTCGGTACTTAATAAACCATTAAGGAAATGACATAACCAAGGCTAAACTAAGCGCCGCCACATAAACTATTTGAAACATAATTCCAAAATTTTTGAATTGCTTTTTAAACCTTAAAACAGGTTCCATTGATTCAAAGTCGATAATCTACGAATTTTATAACTATTCTCATATTTTCATTCATGGCATGTTGTTACTTCTTGTTTGATATATTACATGACATATCTTAGCAATGAAAATTTCCTGTGGTACAAAAGTTGTATCATTAGCACAGTTACCCTTGAATATATATCGTCCTTCTTCGAACTCTGTAATTACTTTTATATCTTCGTTCATAGCATATCGTTACAAGTTGTTTGATATATTACATGGCATATTTTAACATTGAAGATTGTCAATGGTACCTTAATAGTATCATGTGAACATATACCCCTGAATAAATACTAACCATCTTCGAAGTTTGTTATTATCCCTTTATATTCGCTCATAACAGGTCGTACCGAGTCGTTTGATATATTTCATGTCAAATCTAAGCAGTGAAAATTTCCAGTGGTACAATAGTGGTATCATTAGCACAAGTACATCTGAAGAAACATGACCATTTTTGCATTTATTAATTACTCTTTTATATTCGTTCATGTCATGTCATTATATGTAGTTTGATATATTACATGACATATCTTAGCATCAAAAATTTTCATTGGTATCATAATTGTGTTATTAAAACATATACTACTGAAACAGTTCTAATACTAGAAGGTCATGTTAGAGAATTCTGAGGTTCCATGGGTCCAGATTTTATTCTCATGGACGATAATGCCATGTCCCGACAAAGTTCTGATGGTGGAGGACTTTCTACAAAGTGAGGACATTCAGTGCATCGAGTGGTCAGCAGGATCTCCGGATATAAACTCGATTGAGCAAGCATGGGAGAAAACGTACATAATAACGTTTTATTCGCTCTTACTTTATCATTTCGAGTTGTTTGGTATACTATTTGCTATATCTTATCATTGAAATTTTTTGATGGTGTCACAAGGGTACCTTTAGAGCACGTGCCATTGTATCGATTACGACTATCTTCAAAATAGTTCGTGCGCGGAACCATATTTATCAATCGGCGAAAACAGAAATTAATAAACCATTAAGGAATGACACAACCAAGTACCGAAAGGCTAAACTAAACCATCCGCGGAATCATATTTATCAACTGCCCTATGTTAACATTGATAGTTTCTAATGGACCATAATGATTCCATTAAATCAAGTACCTCTGAACCAATTTGGATTATCATTAATTTTACGTTATATTTATTCATGACACATCATTCCAAGCTGTTTGATAAATTATATGCCATATTTTAGCATTGAAAGTTCCAATCAACCATAACGGTTCCACTAAACCAGGCGCCTTTAAACCAATTTCGACTGTCATTAATTTTACATTATATTCATTCATGACACATCATTCCTAGTTGTTTGATATATTACATGCCATATCTTATCATTGAAAATTCTTGAATGAGTCATAAGGGTACTATACCGATCACGAAATATTCCCCACCTCAATATACCTGTTTGTTTGTAACTACTTTATATACCTGTTGTTGTTTTATTTACATTTGATTGTTTTCTTTTATTTATCCTATAACTTTCCTTTTATTGGTAAGATGATGCAAATTTTGTATGTATTTATTCCCAAGGAATGCAAACAATAAATAATAATAATAATAATAATAATAATAATAATAATAATAATAATAATA
>JAHWFO010006001.1:47022-72434 GCA_023313115.1 Rhysida immarginata | reverse complement strand
TAATAATAATAATAATAATAATAATAATAATAATAATAATAATAATATTGCACTAACGGAAATGTTGATTGATTGCTCACTCCTAGAACTTGCTCAGTTGTCCGCGTTGTAAGATTTGGAAAACAATAGCTTCTGCATCCAAGCGAAATAGTTTTACATAGTGTATCCATATTTTTTTCGTTTCATAGAGACCTGTAAGAAATTTAATTCATAAGGTAGTAGAGAGTTTCAAATTGCCACGTCCCACTAAGCAAGGCGCTAGCATACATACAAACACCTCTTGGTTAAAAAGAGTGACAACGTCGTTCCTTTAATCGGCATGCGGATTTAAAACTATCATTTTCCAAATGATTTTTTTAAACTTATTGTTATTTATAAAATCTCTTTCAAGGTGTATTAATTTCGAAATTAGTTTTATAATGCAACCTCATTGAAGAAAGTTTTCAATCACCAGAATATTCACCAAACATCCCTTTACAAAGTGGCTCCTACTTTTCGTAGTAGCACCTTCCTCCCTATCTCAAAATAGATTAATCTGTATCTAGAAACATCAGGCTTTAGCTATTAGAGAAATATAAGAGGAAGAGTTAATCGATCATTCTCTCCGTGCAAGTGAGGTGTGGAATATTTCGTGATCGGCATTGTACCATTAGAGCACATGCAATTGTATCGATTACGACTATTATCATTTGGAGAAAACAGTAATTAATAATGCACGTCCCCACAGAATTCTGATGGTAGTGAACTTTCTGCAAAGTGAGGATATGCAAAGCATCGAGTGGCCAGAAAGATCTCCGAATATGTACTCAATTGAGCATGCATGGGAGAAAACTTACATAATAATGTTTTGTTCGCTCTTATTTTATCATTTCGAGTTGTTTGATGTACTTCTTGCTATATCTTATCATTGAAAATTTTTGAGGGTTTATAAGGATACCATTGGATCACGTGCCATTGTATCGAATTACAACCATTTTCAAAATGGTTCATTCCCGGAACCATATTTATCAATTGGCAAAAATAGTACTTAATAACCGCTTCTATCTCATCATTACGATTTGTTTGATATACAGTATACTGCTTTGCAATGAAATTGCCCCACCCACAAGGAATTATCCGAATGAGCCAAAAGTAGATATACAGCAAGAGATACATCTGAACACACCTTTATTACATTATGGAGCCAAGACGTGCACTCGTTTGTACAGGGTATCCCAAGGGAAAGCGGCATCAGTAGGTTGTGGCACCACCTCTAACAGCGATGCATTGTTCCAGCCGCAGGTGTAGGTGATCATACATGTGGCGAATGTCATCTTGGGGTACGTCTGCCAGGCCTGGTGAACCTGCTGTGTCAGTTCATGGAGATTCCCGGGGTGATCGTAACCATGTCCCACCATGTCCCACACGTGCTCAATTGGCGATAGGTCTGGGGACCTCGCGGGCCAGGGCGGGCAGTTGACATCATGCAGACATGCCATGCTCATGTTTTCCGTGGGCGGTCTGGCGTTATCCTGCTGAAAGACTGCGCCGGGTATGGTGTGAAAAGGCAGTAATACGGATACGGGGTGCAGAATTTCTGTGACGAACCGTGCTACTGTCAGGGTGCCTTGGATGGTGACTAAAGGCGTTCATAATTCTAGGTGTTGGTCCACGATGGCGATACCGGATGTAAAGTTCATTGGCACGTTCCGATGGTCTGCGCAACACCCCGCCCTCGTCTGTCGTCGGTGTCCAAACACAGTGGGATTCGTTGCTGAAGACCACCGGGCGCCATTCCATTCGCCAGCCCACTCGTTCACGACATCATTGCAGTCGTATCGCGCGGTGCTCAGGTGTCAAAGGAAGATACAACAATGGACGCCTTGCAGACATTGTCGCGGCGTGTAACCGGCGTGCTATTGTCGCTATTGGCACTGGAGCAGTATCAGGAATAGTGATGTTGTCGCGCAGTTGCCGCAGGGTGATGGTTCTGTCCGCTAGCGCTTTCGCAGTATACGCCTATCGGTACGAGCTGACGTGCTTCTCCGGGCCCCAGAGCCTGGTCTTCTGGCATGTGTGTCTTCCTCTCGCCATTGCCTCCAACCTCGGCCTACCGTCCGTGCGTCCCGCGACACATGGACAGCAATCCGTCTGGTCGAACATCCAGCCTGGAGAGGCCAATAATCCGATCTCGTTCAAAGTCCGTTAATTGCGTGAACGCTTGTCAGCTTGTCGTTGTCGTCATCGTCATGGCATTGAGACTGTTGTGCGGATTACAGTACTGTACGTTCACAAGGCAGTTGCTTCCTCCCTACTGCATGGAACGTCTCGCACAGGTGTCAAAAGATGAGCCTATACAGGCACCCGGACACCTTGCATCAACCCAATTGGTCATGTCCTGTGAGCATGCATTTAATTGTTTACTAGTCGAAGGTAGACGAACCCCCCCCCCCCCACTAAATATGTATAAGGTAGGATAACTCCTTGTTGGTGGGGCAATTTCATTGCAAAGCAGTGTATTACTTATTATATCTTCTCATTGAAAATTGATAGGTGGGGTCGTGAAGGTACCATTTGTGCATGTGCTAATTAACCGATTTAGATAATATTTGGGATTATTTCGTGCCATGAACCATATTCATCGACCGATGAAAACAGATTTTGAAAATCTTTCATGGCTTGGAGATGTTAAAGTTACGGACAGACAGACAGCCAGAAACGTTTCCTCACACTGATAGCATAAAGCACCTTTTGGTATATAATAAACCATTAAGGAATGACATAACAAAGTACCGAAAGGCTAAACTAAACCATTCGCGGAACCATATTTTTCAACCGCCATATGTTAACGTTGTAAATTTCTAATGGACCATAATGATACCATTAAACCACGTACCTTTGAATCAATTTGGATTATCATTAATTTTACCTTATATTCATTTATGACAGATCATTCCAAATTGTTTGATATATTACATGCCATATCTTAGCATTCAAAGTTCCAATGAACCAGATGTCTTTGAACCAATTTCGTCTATCAATAATTTTACATTATATTCATTCATGACACATCATTCCAATTTGTTTGATATATGCCATATCTTATCATTGAATATTTTTGAGGGTGTCATAAGGGTACCATTAGAGTACGTGCCATTATTTCGATTACAACCATTTTCAAATTGGTTCATTCCCGGAACCATATTTACCAATTGGCAAAAACAGTAATTTATATCCGCTTCTATCTCATCATTACGATTTGTTTGATATATTACTTAATGTATCTTCCCGTTGAAAATTGTTAGGTGGGGTCGTGAAGGTACCATTTGTGCACATGCTATTGAACCGATTTTGATAATATTTGCGATTGGTTCGTGCCATGGACCATATTCAACGACTGACGAAAACAGATTTTGAAAATCTTTCATGGCTTTGGAGGAGTTACAGTTACGGACAGACAGACAGACAGACAGAAACGTTTCCCCACACTGATGTCATAAAGCATCTTTCGGTACTTAATAATGCACATCCCCAAAGAATTCTGATGGTGGAAGACTTTCTGCAAAGTGAGGATATGCAAAGCATCGAGTGGCCAGCAAGATCTCCGAATATGAACTCGATTGAATATGCATGGGATAAAACGTACACAATAACGCTTTATTCGCTCTTATTTTATCATTTCGAGTTGTTTGATATATTACTTGTTATATCTTATCATTGAAAAGTTTTGAGGGTGTCATAAGGATACCATTAGAGCACGTGCAATTGCATCAATTACAACCATTTTCAAAATGGTTCATTCGCAGAACTATATTTATCAGTTGGCGAAAATAGTAATGAATAACCGCTTCTATCTCGTCATTACGATTTGTTCTATATGTTACTTAATGTCTTCCCATTGAAAATTGCTTGGCAGGAAAATTGAGGTACCATTTGTGCACGTGCCAATGAACTGATTTAGATAACAATTGTGATTGGTTCGTGCCATGAACCATATTCATCGACTGACGAAAAGAGATTTTGGAAATCTTTCATAGCCTCGGAGGAGTTAGAGTTACAGACAGACGGACAGACAGACAGACAGACACGTTTCCCCATACTGCTAGCATAAAGCATCTTTCGGTACTTAATAAAAACTAAACAAATCGTTGGCACATAAACTATTTGAAACATAATTCCAAAATTTTTGAATTGCTTTTGAAAACCTAAAACAGTTTCCATTGATTCAAATTCGATAATCTACGAATTTTATAACTATTCTTATATATTCATTCATGACATTGTTATTTGTTGTTTGATATGCTACATGCCCTTTCTTAGCATTGAAAATTTCCAGTGGTACAATAGTGGTATTATTAGCACAAGTGCTCCGAATGAATATCGACCATCGTCGAACTTTGTAATTACTCTTATTTATTCGTTCGTAGCATGTCATTACAACTGGTTTGATATATTACATGGCATATTTTAACGTTGAAGTTTTTCAATCGTACAATAATGGTATCATTTGAACATGTACCATAGAATCAAATTCAACCATCTTTGGACTTTGTAATTATTAGGAGCTTTAGCATAAAAGCTACTTATAAGAATGCGCCCTTTGTCCATACGTTTATCCGGCCGTCCGTCCGTCCGTCCGCCGCTTGCACGATAACTTGAAAACGGATTAACCTTTTCAAATTCTGTTTTCAGAAATATGACCATCAAAGTCTTAGCTCGGCCGTACCAACTTTTGAGAATTTTTCGTGGACCCCTTCAAGTCGAATTCACGTGCTAAAACAGTGAGTGTAAAGAATACAAAGATAACGGCATGTCATATAACAATCGATTTGTCAAGAAGGAATACATTGTTACTTTCTGTTCATCTTTTTAGCATTACTGACATCGGCGCGCGCACGTGAAATCGCTTTGTCGACGCACGATTGCTCAAGTGCTCATAATCTCGAGGGTAACGAGAAAGACAGGCTCCGGCACTGAAAAGTCACCTGACCAAGATAGGTCTATTAACAATGTAACTTTCATTGTTTCCATCTTGTATTTTAACAGTCAGTATTTTTTCCTTTGTTGGAAACAATGAAGGTTGGATTGTTAATAGACCTATCTGGGCCAGGTGACTTTTCAGTGCCGGAGCCTGTATTTCTCGTTAGCCTCGTCATAATCTATATTATTAAGTAGCGGAAGAATGGAGCTACTTATTATTTTCACAATGTCCGTCTGTCTGTCCGTCCGTCCGTCCCCTTCATAATTTCCGCATTTTTTGAGGTAGAAGGTTAAATTTTGGAATGTAGCTTACTATGGGCATGTGTACCTTCACTATTTAATTTGGTTTGATTGGCCCAATGGGGTCGGAGTTTCGGGGGCGGAAATTAGAGGGGACCAAAAGGTCTACACGTATTTATGCATATAAAGGAGTGAAATTCGGTATGCAGATTCCTCTAAGCAAGATCAACATTACTGTAAAGTTTGGGCAAAATTGTCCCAATAGGGTCGAAGTTGCGGGGGTGGCAATCACTTGGTTTTAAGAAATGTATGGCAACATATAGGGTGTGATATATGATTCGATCGAAACTGATGAGAAAGGAAAGAAGATAGGGTTCTAATATATTTTCTAAAAGGTTCGAGAAAATCAATTTTTGATTAAAAAAAAATGGGGGATTAAAAGGTGCAGATGAAGGAATAAAAAAAATAGATGAACTCGGGGCTTCCGCTACTTTCCTATACCTTCCTCGGGAAGCTTAATTTCTTGTTAAAGTAGCGAAAGAATGGAGCTACTTATTGGTTTTATAATGTCAGTCCGTCCCCTTCATAATTTCTACATTTTTTGAGGTAGAAGGTTGAAATTCGGCATGTAACTTCCTATCGGTATGCCCATCTGCACTATTTAGTTTGGTTTTGATTGGTACACTGGGGTCGGAATTACAGGGATGGGAGTCAGAGAGGACAACATATCTATGTGCCATTTAGGTACGTAAAGGCGTGAAATTCAGTATCCAGATTCCTGTAGGCAAGATCTACATTACTATGAAGTTTAGGCCCAGTTATTCCTTTGGGGTCGGATTTGCGGGGGTTGCAGTCACTTGGTCTTTAGAACTATGGCAACATATGACATGTGATACGTTCGGAAATGATGAGAAAGGAAAGAAAATGCGAGCTTTTTAACATTTTCTACATATTACGTTCGGGAAAATTAATTTATTGATTAACCCTTCGTTACTATATTTATTAATGTTTCTCATAAATGGCACCAGGAGGAAATGTGGCGCTGCTAATAGCTGTTAGTTGTGACGCGTTCTGCACATGTTTTTAGTGGCATTAGTAGCATTAGGATTACTTAGTTTTTTGTCTACTTACAGATGTCTGATGTCACACCCCAGACTAATGTCTGGGTATGTCACACTCTTGTAATAAGTATGTCTGCATGGAACATCTGATTCCTGTTTGTAAAAACTGCACTACAGAAAGCACAGAAACAAGTGAATAGGGCAATAATAACAGTAGCTAAAATTAAAATTTTTACAATTTTATCACATATGTGAAATTGATCTGAATATTCCTCAATAATTTTTGGAACTGGATAGCAATTTTAAGTTTCATTAAATTTTTAAATCCCGTTTGTTACATTTTTTTTTTAAATTAAAAATTTGGTTTCAAAAAGACTTCTTATACAAATGTATTATTAATTAAGCATTAAATGTAATAAAAAATGCATTTTAGAAATTTTTTCTAATAAATTACGGGTGGGGTGTAGTACACCCCACATGAGCAATGGTGATATATTTGGACACGAGAGTAACGAAAGGTTAAAAAACTTGGGGAGAGGTAAAAAGTGCAGATAAAAGGGTAAAAATAGATGACTGCAGGATCTGCTACTTGCCTTACCCTACTGGGGGGGGGGGGAATATTTTTTTAATAAATGTATAAATGTATTTCTGCTTCACTGCTAAAGCTCCTTTTTGGAATGTTTACAAGATTTTATTCTTATATTTCGTTCAATCAGTTATCTGTGGGAAATCACAATCACTGCTTGCTCGTTGGGAGCTGGTATACCCATTGTTGGTATGTTGCTATTAATTTGGTTGCCCTCAAGCACTCTAGAGTTATTACCTCTCAAAATGATCCACTTTAACTACTTTAATTGGCCCAAAAGCCGATTATCATCCCCTTTTCCATATCTGATAAATAACGTTTCTTACCCATTGAAGCAATGAGTGATATGTTTTTAACATAGACGAAACCTACCTTATATAGTCATTCATAGGTCGTTCCAAGTCATTTGATATATTACATGCTATATCTTAGCAGTGAACATTTCCAGTGGTAGAAGAGTGATATGATTAGTACAGGTACCCCTGAATAAATATCGACTATCTTCGAACTTTGTAATTATTCTTATACAGGGTGTATCTGAAACCCTGTCACAAACTTTTAGAGGAGGTAGTATGGATGATTCTAAGCAAAAAAGTTCATACGGACATGGGTTCGAATTTGAACGATAACAAAGATATGAACACATAAAAATGCCGCCACTAAGATGAACAATAACTCAGGTTCTATAACACATAGCATAATGATGTTTGGGGGAGTAATAGGGTACATAGAATTGTGTATACGGTTAAAATTTGATCGAATTTCAACTAGTAGTTTCCGAGTTACGCAGTCAACATCGTAACACGTGCTCACATGCGAGTACTAACCAACACGTGGACGTGGATTCGTCCATAGCAGATCGTTCCGAGTCGTTTGATATATTACATGCCATATCTTAGCAGTGAAAATTTCCAATGGCACAATAGTGGTATCATTAACACAGGTACCCCTTAATAAATATAGACCATTTTCGAATTTTGTATTTAATCTTATATATTCGTTGATAACAGGTCCTTACGAGTCGTTTGATAAGTTACAAGGCATATCTTTCATATTTATCAATTGGTGAAAACAGTAATTAACAACCGCTTATAGCTCGTCGTTACGATTTGTTTGATATATCTACTATTATTAAAATCCAGGTCTGTCAGTCTGTCCCTTTATAGACTCGGTTCCTGCAAGACATACCTCGGAACCACCTTTTTTATGGATATTTTTGGCCGTGTAGGGAGCGATAAGGGAGTTTTCATTCCAATTTCGGGTTTTCCCACAAAATTTTTTTAAAATAAATTCATTTTTCCTGCATCTCTATGGCATTTTGTTTGCGTTGTGCAGTTGGTGACGTCAGAGTTTCTTTTGCCAATCTGATCGTTTCTAAGAGGGGAAACAATGAAGATAAAAAATTGTTGCACAAAAAACGACTGTCAAAATTTGTTTCAACAATTGGATTTTTAGACAACAAAGAGAAAGACATAAAAGCGCGTGCTCTAGAATAATTAATATTTCACAAAAAATGCATTCAATAAAGTTTCGTTTATTTTCACTTGAAAAAAAAATTCCCCGTTTTTAAAACGGGATTTAACCCTCGTTACTTACTATCTCTTCCATTGAAAATTGCTAGTTGGGGTCATGAAGGTACCATTTCTGCAGGTACCATTGAACAGATTTAGATAATATTTGTGATTGGTTCGTGCCATGAACCATATTCATCGACCGACGAAAACAGATTTTGAAAATCTTTCATAGCCTTGAAGGAGTTAGTTACAGACAGACAGACACACAGATATGGTTCCCCACACTCATAGCATAAAGCACCTTTCGGTACTTAATAATGTTTTGTTAGCTAATATTTTATCATTTTGAGTCGTTTGATATACAACTTGCTATATCTTATCATTGAAAATTTTTGAGGGTGCCATAGGGGTACTATTAGGGCACGTGCCATTGTTTCGGTTTCGACTATTTTCAAAATGGTTCATTCGCGGAACCATATTTATCAATTGGCGAAAACAATAATTTATAACCGCTTATATCTCATCGTTACGATTTCTTTGATATATTACTTTATCTCTTACCATTGAAAATTCCTAGGTGGGGTCATGTGTGCACATGTCATGAACCATATAATCGACTGACGAAAACAGATTTTGAAAATCTTTCATAGCCTTGGAGGTTTTAGAGTTACAGACAGACAGACAGACAGACAGACAGAACGACAGACAACGTTTCCTCACAGTGATAGGATAAAGCACCTTTCGGTACCTAATAAATCAGGGTTTAAAAAAATTCCTGAAAGTTCATTAATTCCAGAGAAAATTAAACAATCTTACTGAATAAGCATCAAAAAGATTGTCCCTTTTACGGCTTATTATTAATTTTCTTGACATGATTCTTGCAAACCTTCGGTCTGTTCTTTAGACCGTTACAAAATATGTTTTATTTAAAAAGTTAATTCTGTTCATGTGGAGACTTCTATAATTTTTTACTGGATCTTTAATTGAAAGTTGAATGTGAGAACATTTCAAAAATGACTCATTATTAATTCTGAAAAACTTGGTAATCCTTCTTAAATTACTGAAGTTTATAATAGTGTTAAATTGAAAGAAATGAGAGTGGAAGATTATTTCAATATTCAACAAATATCTTTATCATGGTTAGTAAACAGTTTGGGATTTTTCGTACGAAAATCAAAAAAAAAACTTCTAAACTGTCTATATTTTTCTAATAACCATGCTTTTACATAGTAGAAGCAATATAATGTACACAATAAAAATTGAACAATAGAAGTTGCTAAGGGAATGAAGAGATTGTTTGGTTTTTCGTTTGTTTGTTTTTTTCACTTGTTTAAACATGGCTTCAAATTCACAGTTTCTTTCTGAGACCAGTGATTTAAGCGACGCTGGTCTGATCGGAAATTCTTCATCGCAAATTTCTGTGATCCAACATTTCAAGATCGTGTCCGACGAGGATGTAGCCAATCTGTTGAGCCAGACTTCTTTTGGAGCTAAACGGTCTGTCTAAATTTAAGTTTTGAATTTAACTGTTAGTCGTTACAAATAAAGTAAAACTAATGAAAAAAATTTGGTACTTGCTGTTTAGAGAAATGGCAATGCTAATTGGAATAGAAGACTACGAGTGGAACATGAAAAGTGCTATTTTTCTTGATTATTATTTTGGCGGCTTTTGGTGGGCCAAGTTTCATTTTGTATCAGTTAAAAAAATTGCGGCCTTTATATCGATTACACATTTCTTGATGAAAAATTTGCAAGGTAAATGAAATAATGTGTATTAATCTTACAACCTTAAAATGCAACCTTCTAACTCCATTGTAGAATGCTGAATGCTTTAAACATACTGCGTTTTGCTTAATCACTTCCTGGATTTCGAACTTCCATGTAGTAGCAATGTTACGTATAAAAATTAACAGTATACCAACAAGTAGGGGGGGGGGGCGTACCAGTTTTGTTTGGACAGAGACCGTGGCGTAGTCATTCGCTCCTTGGGACTGTGACAGATAACGTCAGGGTTGGATTGGGCGTAAGTCTGACGAGGACTCGGGTCTTTTTACCTGGCCTCTCTCCATGTGACTCTTTTCCTTTGGGATCGTGTAAAAGATAGGTTATGTGCCTCATTTATCAAGAGAGTTACTAGAGCTTCGTCAAAAAATCCTGGATATACTTCAACGCTGAAATCTTGAAACCATTCTAGTAAATTAGAGGATTGACGTCGGTCGAGTCATAGAACATATAGAAAATTGTTATGGTAGGTATAAACTTGGATATTTAGATATTTACTCTGTTCATTGCCATGTCCCCTTTCCGTTTACGTGACTCGACCCATGAGCTACTGAGCTTCGAAACCTCATAAGGATTTATGTAAAACGCTGAAGTTTGTAGACTTAAATATGTATTTGGCTATACAGAGGCGGCTTAAGCTGGGTGGGGACCCCTGGCGTAAAATTTCGAGAGCCCTAAATAATAAATGCTTATATACTGTAAATGCATCTCAAGATTAATCCAAAATATTCGCGATTTGACAGAATCCCAACCTCAAAATCTGTCATCTGAAAGCATCGCTTGAACTTCTACGAAAACATAAACCGAACATATTCTTTCCGACTCCTTGATCGATAAGTATGTGCAGATCTTTTATATAGATTAAGCAATGTTTGTCCACTTTATTAAGTACATCCACCTAATAGCGCATTGTGCCTCCTTTCACCCTTCGTCAAGGCATACACTCAGCAAGGTCTTGAATGCTTTCCTAAGGTTTCGTGTACCATGTAGACATGAGTGCGTCACGAATTTCTTGAACATTTGATGGGGGTATTAACATAATGCATTAAATTAATATTAATAATAGTACATGCTTAGAATTGAGGGTGTTAATAATATAATTCTTATTTTGTTATCTTTATTAACATTACTTGATTTAGGAGATTCTGTTAATATAAATGATTAATAAGATACAAGTAAACAATAATATAAAGTAAATAAGGAGGCGTGGAGCGAATATTCCTTTCCAACTCGTCCCACAAATGATCAATCGGATTGAGATCTGGCAACTGGGCGGGCCACTGCGGCAAAGAAAAGTCATCATCATATTCCTATTCTGTGATGATGGGACTTTATGCTCCAGGCAAAATACAGACTGACGAAATAGAAAGAGAGATTTTAGAAACTGACCAGGTTTCTTGATTAAAGATTAATCCTATGTAATCAGAAAAAAGAAAACAGGAAATAATTACATTTTATTATATTCTTAAGTAAAAATAAAACAGGAGACATGATAAACTTTTTTTAACAAAAAAAATAATACGTAAAACTTCTTGTTCTTATTATGGAAAAGTGTTATTCTATTCTCCTATCTATTTTGTTGTTAGTATCCATAGCTTCCGTAGCCATTCTTTCACATTCTTTAACTTATATTCCTAAAGCTTAATCCTCGAACTCGGGGGCTTCATCAAGCTCGGTACCCCTGGCAGCCGCTAGGTCCGATACCCGCTTGATCCGCCACTGGAAGTAAATATTTTTTTGTCTGTAAAACTTCTTTGTAAAATTTTTAAAGGTAACAAATAAAAGTAAAAATAAAAGTGCAAATTCTTTATCTTTAAAACTTAAAAGAGAACATAAAAAGAATTTTGATGTTATTTTTAATTTCCTAAAAGATTTGAAATTGTTACGGCAGCAAAATTTGATGGAATTAAAAAAAGTATTCATCGCCTGCTGTAAACCTGATGCCGAAGTTTCTTTTGATGCATCCGAAACGAAAATGATATTAGATTATTTATGTCAGAGGTAAAATTGATAACAGGAAAGAAAGGTAAGAAGAAATGACTTATTTTAATATATTTGTTTCTTTTAATATATTTATTTTCTTTTCCAGTTTTTTCCAGCATTATAAGTTATATGAATACTTCGTTAATCGAGATCAAGAAGAATTGACAATTGTGGACAGGGTGAGGAAACTTTTGAGATACCGACATGCAGAAATAATACAGGGCAAGTCAAAATGATGGACCCGATTTCAGAAGTTTACTCTGTGAAATCTAATGAGCATATAGTATTGTGAGACATGTGCTACGAAAGGTAAACGTTAAAAATTTACTTCAAACACATCACATCATCATGTGTGTTATGTGTAAGCCCCTTGCGAACCCAGCACAATGGTCAATATCAATCATTGCTGAAATTGACCCGACACACAATGGCCATCAATGACTGCAGTGATGCGGTCACGCAAATCATTACATTATCTCCACAGGAAAGAAATCACAAGGGATCGAATCGGGAGAACGAGGTAGCCAACGAAGGAGAGGCCCCAGAGATGCACGGCCTATCCAACTTTGTTCCAGTGCCCCATTGAGTGGAAACTAAAATGTGAAAGTAGTTTCGAAGCACATGTCTCGCATTACGATGCGTTCATTACACATCACAGAATAAATGTCTGAAATCGGATCCATCATTTTGACTTACTCTTATTTGATAATTAATTTTAAAATATTCAATTCTCTCCGTTTTTAAAGTTAACCATTGAGACTCCTGCCGAGTGGGACACGCCTTTCCCTCCTCCTCTGGAAGAAGCCGTTGCCAAATCAGAAGTGGAAAAATATTTATGCGACCCTGATTACCCGGTGGTTTACGTTTCGTCTCACAGAGAAATTGGGCATGATAAATCTTATGTTATGAAGCAACTTCATGGAAATTAAAACCTAATTTAATTTTCTTTTTACAAAAATTTTTTGAGTCACTGAATTAATATTCCAATTACATAAACAATGCAAACGAAAATATCTCCATTTCAATAAATAAATAAATAAAGGCATATTTAATTTATTTTGCCATTTTAAAAGTTTTCAAGAAATTGTTTATAAAATGTAGTACTGTATAACAAAGAAAACATGATAACAATTCGGTATTTTAACAAAAGATATTAACAATAAACATTAAGGTAAATATTTTAAAGTTTTGAATAACAAGTCGGCGTTAGAAAAACAGGAAATTTTTAAAACTTTAAATTACCGCAAGATGATGATAAGAAAATAAAGTAAGAAATTTACAAAATAAAAAACGTTACTTTATTTTGAAATACCGGTAATCGTATTACATCTATGCCGACCTGCAGTTTAGAACTTTAAAATCATTAACGTTTTATTTTGTTGCCATCTTTTTAAATTATCGAATCATTATAGCGTGTTTCGTGAGGTTACATTGCTTAAACATAATTTCATGTAATCTTGGATTCTGAAAATGGCAAAAAGATCGCCGAAACGATCGCCAATCGTTTTAATAATTATTTCTGAAAAGGCTTCCGGCTATTTATCTATTCATAATTGTGCAATACAAGAATCATACAGTCAAGAGATGCAAAAGGAATTTAATTTGATTTAAAATCCTGTGTACAGTATAATTTGTAATGGACAATAAAACATATTTCTAAGAAAAAACCAAGTTTAAAAAAAATAAAACTAGCGTTATCTTTTTTTCATTTGTGAGCTACAAAACGCAATGGACAAAATTATAGGACAACAAATTTTTTTACTCGTATAGTTGTAATTATTTATTTACAACAATTTTAACGTAAACTGAAACCTTGTTTGCTTTCCATTTAAACGTATCACTTCAATTAAACGATCTGTCATCGACTCAGCCAATTTTTTCAGTCTGTCGAGTGGGATATCAGCCCATGCTTTTGTAATGGCACTTTTCAAATCTTTTATGGTGTGAAACTGCTTTCCATCGGAATAAACCTTCGCACCATATCATCCTACAAGTTCTCAAAGGGATTGAGATCAGGACTGCACGCTGGCCAGTCCAAAACACGAATTTCTCGATCATGAAGCCACTGATGAGTGGATACTGCACAGTGTATGGGCGCGTTATCTTGCCGAAAGACAAAGTTCGGATCGTTCAGTTCATCTCTAAATGGCAACAAATAATTTCCTAAAACATCTTGATAATCGTCTGCATTTGACTGCGGCTTCACAAAACAAACTTGATTTGCCGTTGGCAGAAAAAGCAGCCCAGATCAAAACGGAACCTCCGCCTTGCACTCGCCTTGAAAGAAACTGTTCTGGCTGCCCGAGATCATGCCAGTAGAATCTTATGCCATCAGACCCATCCATACTAATTTTTTTTTCATCACTAAAGATAGTATGATTCCACGTTTGCGAATTCCCAATGTACTGTTTCGCAAAGGCCAGTCTTGCACGTCTTGAAGCTAATTTTGGCTTGGATTTTTATTTCGTGTAAGTGTGATTGGTGGATGCTTGGAGTACACGACGAGTTGTTCTGTCTGATACCGGAAGGTTCAGAGATGGCGTGATTTAGAGGATGTTGCTCCTGTGCTGGTTGAAGCCATTCTCAGGATAGCACGGGAAGATGACGTTTGTCTCTTTTTGGCAGCTTCGGACGTCTTCCTGGATGAGGATTATTTCCATAGCCATGCGGATCACTTAAAAAATTGTGAACTACAGTCTTGAACTTTCCAATAATTCCAGCAATTTCTCTTTCACTCTTTCCACAGTTTTTGTAAGCTGTAATTTGAGCTGATTGTTCACTGCTTATTTTTCTACCAAGTCCCATGATGATTTTTTTCAGTACAGTACAGAATTTTGTTATTTACTAAAGTAATGAAAGTAACAGAATTCTTGACATAAAAAATTCAAATTAAGAATTCAAAATAACCCATTATTTCGAAGGCGGTCCTATAGTTTTGTCTATTACGTTTTGTAGCTCACAAATGAAAAAAGATGATGCTAGTTTTATTTTTTTTTAAACTTGGTTTTTTCCTTAGAAATATGTTTTACTGTCCATTACAAATTATACTGTACACAGGATTGTGAATCAAATAAATTCAGTTTGCATCTCTTGACTGGTCCTATAATTCGAGTTAACTCCATTTCGGTTCGCATTCGTACCATGAACTCGCAGAAGGAAAAAAAATGAAGTGTTGGAATTTTTAAACGAATTATTCCTCCGCCTAAACACTAACAAAGATCATTTTCAAAAGCATTCGTAACAATGGGGAAGTAAGCATTTTATTTTAATGCGTCTAGCAACTCAAAAAAAGAAGATATATAAATTTTTTTAATGTGGAAATATGCGGTTTGTTCTAATGGCTCTCGAATCCGCATGAAAAATAGCATACTCTAGAGCAGGGGTCGACAACCTTTTTTATTACAGATTTTTAACCTTTTTTAAGTTTTTTAATATAAACTGCAGTTTCCCAAAAAATAATTTAAAATTATCCTATTTCTGACCGCTCATTACATATTTCTAAAAAATCTCTTGCATGGAATCCGGTAGCAAGCCGAAAAGAAACCAGAGGCGGTCCGCGGGCTACAGATTGCCGACCTGTGCTCTAGAGTAAATGTTAGGGAAAAAATATACCACCGCCTCAAACTATCCATGTTCAAAGTACATTGTTGCTATAAACACTTTTTTGATTGTAAATTAGACCCCCAATTATTAGATTGATCACAAACGAATGAAAACTCTTCTAAAAAGTTATTCATTCATCTGTGTAGGATAAACAGTGAGAAGAGGAGCAACAAAAAACAAAGAAAGGAGAGCGCCAAAAAATGATAGCTGCTTAGCAACCTGTGTACATTATAAATACAGTCTCTTAGATACAGAGGTTGCTGACATTGTGCTCCATTAAAAATTTTCTTGTGGGATATGGGCTTCCGTCTGTCGCTTGTGTATGATAAACGTTTCCATTTGTTGAGAAAAGTTACATTGATTTGAGATTTTCTAACTGATTAGCCTAAAAGCATGAAAGATTAAAAACCTAAAGAATTTTCATAAAATCATCTTTAGAATAAAGACATTTCTTTTCTCATAACAGACTGTTTTCAATATCAATTTTTATTAATTTGATCGAAGAATATTATACTACTCATTTAATTCACAATGAAAATGAAACAATTTTACAAGTATGATACAAATATACAATGAATACAAATGTGCAGAATAAATAAAGTAATAAATAATTTCACTTTACACAGTGAAAAGAAAATGACGTATAGCAAATGTAACTTTTTTCCACCATTGATTAATGAAATGAGATGTTGGGAATCCTTTAAAACTGTTTCGAAGTTGCAAGTTTTGGGTGGCGTCTTAATTACAGCATGGTATTGTCTTCGTCATCGGTGGCATCGTCTTTCTGCAATATTTAATATTCCAATTTCAGTGTCTAGTTTTTAATAGGAAAGTTTCATGAGAAAAATATAACTTTTTTATACGCTTATCATAATTGGCAAATTTAACGTTTGTTCAGCAAGAATTATCGCAATTAATTTTCTAATACCTTTGCAGGGTAAAGGAATGTCGTGGCCGTATCTCGGCCTAGGGAATTTTCAGCAACGCACACGTATTCACCCATGTCGCCCCATTCGAGGTTGCGAATTATCAAGTCGCCGTTTTCTTGTATCTGTGCCGATCATTAATGATAACATTTCATTAGCACGGTTAAGAACTGATGAAAAAAGTACAACGAATAAAACATATTTGAGATTTACAAAAGGACCAACCTGATATTTGGCATTCTTGTTAATTCTGTCATCGTCCAAATACCACGTGATTCGCGGGTGAGGCCCGCCAAGTGTCCGACAAAAGAGTACTGCGTCGTTACCGATGGTTTCTAACATGCTATCCGTCCACATGTTAATTCTGGCGGGAATCCCTAAAACAGTTACAGTGTTTCAAATGTTAAGTTAAATTAATAAATTTAATTTAATGAGCTGTAAATAAACATTAATTACCTAAAGATTTCTTGGCCGAAACACACATGGAATTTAACGATTCTGAAGGATCAGCTGAAATTAAAAATATTAAAAATTATATTAAACTGCTTTTTACAAATATAAAGCCGCATTTGAATTAGATTAGCTTACAATTCAATTTAAAAATTATTTATTAAAAAAATTAATTGGGCTAAAAAAGTTTAACATGATATGGAAGTGAAAAAAAAAAAAATTGTACGGGGCTGTGTTGGGACACGGCCGCTAGTTAAGTCGTAGAATACTTCTTGTAGCTACATGGCCAACAATTTAAAAATTTTAATTTCTGACATAAAATTTTCAATATACTTGCAATATATCATAATTTTTAACCAGACTCGTTATTTTTAACCGAACCTTAATTATAAGTCATTCACACCTTACAAATCAGTGGTCTGTGATAAGAGAAGTATGATACAAATGTCAACAGACTAGAATCAATATCATATCTGTAGTACTTCCACCCAATGTAGTAAGTGATTCGATGGGCATGTAATCTAAATTGAAACGTTTTTTCACAAAGCCAAGAGCTGTAAGTTTAATATAGCATCTACATTGACGTGTCCAAATATCATAATTTGCGCATCAAAGTTGTCTTTGATAGGTGAATCCACCTCATCATCGCACTGGGCAACAACATTGCCATATCAGATATCGAACATTAGGATGATTTTAAACAATGCCTAGTAAAAATCTCACCATACAAATATTAATGACACCAGTGTCAATCAGTCATCTATAGTTTGACCAGTCTATAAGTGAATGTTCGCATTCGGTTAAAGAGTTAATATTTCTGAAGATCGCAACACCGCCTGCTTTCCTATAACTTATTGCACCATGTTTGGTGAGTGCATCGGATCTAATAGAACCAGACTGATTCATTTGTGTTCTCAATTCGAATCCATCTACACTGTCATATCAATGAAGTATGACCTGCATCCCTTCAAGGAACACGCATGGTTCGCCCCAACAACGACTACACATTGCAAAATTTGCATAACAGGCTGACAAAGCTTTAAAGCTGGTGCATGAAACGGCATGTTAATGAGCCTCAAGATAGGTAAACGTCCGGATTTAACGGACCTCCAAAAAGTGATGATAATAGGCTATCGCAGCAAGGGTAGCACCATCTCCGAAACGGCGCGATTTGTGAACTCAGGGACAGCAGGGACAGAAATCGCGTCCCAACGCCATCACTGGAAAGGGCCAGGAGCCATCGACCAACGGGGTGAGCGGCGCCTACGACAACTCGTAAAAGGTAACAGGAGAGCTACAGTCCAACTGACCACCAAATTCAACAGTGGTGCCAACAGACGTGTATCTGACATTACCGTTGAACGCACCCTGCTACGGATGGGCCTGAACAGTCGACGCATGGTTTGCTGCACCAATGTTGACCAGGGGTCATCGTCAACGACGCCTAGACTTTGCACGTGAGCACCGCATTGGACCACAGACGAGTGCGTCGTGAATGCCATGAAAAGAGACCGCAGGTGGCTTTTCTGGGCCGGAAGCAGGCAGGTGGGGGAGTTGTGCATGTGTGGGGGATCTTCTGTTGGGAGCAGTTAGGTCCACTTATTCGTCTAGAGGGCAATTTGAATGCCTGTGGCTATCTGTCAATCGTAGCGGACCAGGCACCAGTACATGCTCACGATGTTCCCCCAATGTGATGGTGTGTTCCAGCAGGACAATGCACCCTGCCACAAGGCACGTCTCCTACTGAATTGGTTCGAGGAACACTACTGATTTTCGAGTGCTCCCTTGGCCTGCTAATTTACCGGACATCAATCCAATCGAACATCTGTGGGAGCACCTTGATCGCCATGTACGGCAGCTGGACCCTCCACCTATGACTCTCGAATCTCTGGGCAGCGCTTCAAGCGGAATGGACTGCCATACCATTGGACACATACCGCGCACTTCTTGCATCCATGCAACGACGCCTAGCAGCAGTTATATTGGCGAAGGTTGGCTACTCCCATTACTAAGCGGGTGGTCATAATTCAGTGATATGACAGTGTATATGTACAGGTTCACCTGCATTCATTCAAGTCTTACTTATTGCCAAGTAATCAGATGTAATAAGTACTGTGCATGCGGTACTAAATACTGTGCATTGAGATTGGTAACTATAACGTTTAAAATATTCTGTTATTCAATGGAATAATCATCATTGTTTTAGCTAATAGTATCGTTGTTTTTTATTTTTAGTATGAATTTTTTACGCATTTGGTGAATGTTAGCAGCATGTGCGATTTCAATCTCTCGTATTCGTCTCTGAACTTTTCAGCGAAGGTGCTTGACTATCTGGAGTGAGATAGCAATTACAGTAATATTTTGAATTAGTTAAATATAATCTATCTATACTGGTTACTCTATTCAATCCAAACAATAACAGTCGATTTTATTCTGATATGTCATAATCATAGAAGATACGATCAAATGTAGCACTTTGGGATTTAAGTGCCGGGATCTCAGCGGTTGGCACCAATGGGTACTGTTCACGTTTACATTTGATTCATGCCCATTTCTTCATTTGTCAACTATAACCTTAAACAACAGATGCATTGTTTTTGCTGATGTTGTAGATGTTGTTCACTCGTTTCTTTCTTTTCGAACTCAAAACCATAACCTACTACACTCATCTCTTTCACATGTTGTACAGGAGCGAGCACAGGGTCAATAAACATTAGAAAAATGATTTCGAACATTTTCGGATTTGCTCAATAGACTTATAATGGGAACAATAAATGACTATGGCTAAGGTCAAAAACCCTCACCGGTGAGAGAATGATGACGTAATTTCTCACTGGGCTAACCGTCTTTTTCTCGGTGAGGACGGTGAGACCAACCGGTTAGGCATAGCAGCACTAACTGGCGTTTCTGACCGCGTTAAAATGACGTCACAGTTTTCTCACCGGGATTTCTGACCGACCAAACGCTAACTCTTCTCACCGGTGAGAGTTTTTGACCTTAGCCTATAACTCGGAAACTCCTTGATGTCTGGCGCTGATATTTGTCACGCACTTATCCAAGGACCTCGTCACTGCTTCATACAAAATTAGCTTCCTTTTTACGGGCCCTTGTGAGTACACCGATCGCACCGTTTACAAATCCATCGTCCACATCGATGTTCACTCTCAACATGTACGGCGAGTCAATAGCCAAGCATGTAGGATAATGCAAGCCTCCTAATACGACAATACCTATCTTATGTAGTTTTGTTCTTGCTGGATCTAATTCACTTCTGCGGCCATAACCATTAATTTTATTACTGGCAAAACAACTTATTACACATGATAGCATTCTTGTTGGGAGCATCAACGCTGTTGTTGCGATGAAACAGCCTAACTATATCGGGCAATTTTCCATGCACCATTGTTTATTTTAAATCTTCTCTAAATCAACTGCTTTCTCTTGAGGAAGCAATCTTTCACCATTGCCGATCTTGGTCAGTATAGTTGAGAATATTTCATTACTCTGGCACATCACTCATGAAAAGTGAAATGAATTGTCGATGATATTGGGGATCACTCGACCGAACTGACCATACTTACCTCATCAATTATTACACATTTCACAGAAAGGAATTGGCTATGATATTGTTGTAGGACCTTAGGAGTCAATCCACTGACCCTTTTGCTCTGCGGTGTGATTCTAAATACAGAGTGTACAGATTCTAAACAGTGCAGAGTGTTCCCGTTCAATTTTACTGCAGCCCTGCCAGTGGACGCACAGACTATATAAGCATTACGAATTGTATTCTGCCGTTGTCCGAATCAATTTAAATTTTAATGTTTGTATCGTAAATATTTTGCCATTGCCAGCAGTATACTATGTACACATGTATCATTCGCTATCGTGTGTGCAGATTCTGGGTATAAATTCTAAGATCAACTCTCTCTGTTCACATTACTCTGCAGATGTTTGGGCATCACATTGCTACACTTTCATACAAGTGAGATAGCCTTGCCGGTCTCCTATTCGAATTCATCGTTGTTCTCATAACCCGCTTCGCCAACAACACTTCGCATGTACTCATCTTTCATTTTGTTCTCTTTGCAAGTTGTTTGCAATGTCGTCATCTTTCTTGCACACTTCTCTAAGTTCTTCCATCAATGCATCTATATCTGTTACTTTCGTATTCTTTCCTTCTGGCTAAAATGTTCACCTCGTTCGCATCGTATAATTGGGTGAATTTGTGTACATCTAATACATCTACAACTTCATTGCGAAATGGACAGAACAATGTAACCATTTCAGGCTTTTAATTGATTGTGTCATCGATGCTATAATGACGGTATATGATCGCTCTGTGCCCACATTTCTGCGTCTATATGTATTGATGTTTGAACTAAAAATGTCATAGGCTCCATCGTTTTCATTATCAGTATTTTGTTGTTCAGTGGCTTCATGGCCAGCTGTATCATCAACATCTTTTCTCTTGATATGTCTTGTATTCATTACCGGTGTATACCATGCGATAAAATGAGCTAAACTAATGCTATATAATTCTCTCGGTCTCTCATCATATTTTTGATTCATAGATTTAGCTTCTTGAATTTTCATCTAAATGTTCTTTGTCCATCACTGCACGTCTCTTCTTAGCTTTATGTATCTGTTCTGGCAAAACGGTCACATATCACGCTACTGCTTCAAGTCCTTCTCAAACCGAAATCTATTATAAACATTACATGAATATCCAAATTCATTGATACTGAATATAAAACGAAATATGAATTCAGTCTCCCAAATTTTCGCATATATGTCGCTCCTTACTTAAATCATATTTGATGAAGATGCTGTTAATGTTGACGGTTATGGCTCGTTATGGACTTCCACTGGTTGAATTCTATCACTCCATATAGAAACGTTTATATCAGATATGTTATTTGCGTCGAACTTTCAGTTATTGGCGCATTCGTATCGAGCTATAGTTCATCTTGGCGGAACGGCGCCTCAACTTTGATGCGTTCCTGTTGAGCCCATTGACGCTCAACATCGGACATCCGGATCTTTTTGGATTCCCCATCTCTCGATCTATATTCCTGTGACGGTTTCTATAATTTTTCTCGTGTTCATTAGGCGTAAATTTGGAAATTCTGTAATTTTTGCGAAATTTCCACACTTCGAAGGCCGATATCTTAGACACTATTAAATATTGAGGTTTAAATTTTAAGCCATTTTATAAAGCGCAGAAAGATAAAACAAATGACACCTAAACGTCGTGGTAGCACAAAGGAAGCCGGAGCTACACTAATTTAATATCCGCCATAGAGCAGATTTTCTGACTCAACTTTGCACTGCGATTGTGTCAGCCAATGAGGTCAGCACGAAATAAGTGATGGTCTGAAACATGCTTTGTTCTATACTCTATCGAATGCGATATAGATCATTCTTTTACCATTAATAGTTTTCACGTTATTAAAGTTTTCGTGATCAACACTTTTCGTGACATTCACGATTTAAGCGTGACATCCTAGTCTCGAAACGTAAGACGTATTCTACATCAAAAACAAAATTGAGTTCTCATGGAATCAAGATTATGGACCCATAGGTGACCCTCCCCTCCCCCGATAACATGGATTAACTCATCAACACAAAAGAACTACAAGAAAATTAAGCCCTTATCCACGCCAGGAGAGCTCTAATCACTTGATTGGCTGTATATTCTCTTGAATGGTTTTTATTCCATTTTCTCATTTCGTTTTAAACCAAGGCTGAATGATGTAAACGTACAGTCGGGTGCAAAAAGGTTTTTACCTGCTCCGTAGGAACTGAGCTTACCGGATGTTGATCGGTTGCAAAATCAGGTACTTTTACTGAAAGTCAATGCAGATTAGACTAGACCTGTCCCTTCTGAATGAAATTAGGGTAGCAGGTATATGCTTGGGATGTACTATTCACATATTTAAGTATGACTTAACTCTAAACCTTTGTGCACCCGACTGTACATCCCTTGTAAAATATGTTGTGGTAAAAGAGGTATTTATAGTTATGTTTTGCTTTAAATTGTATACATTTTTTACTGTTAATACCGTGTTACATTTTAAGATATTACATACCACAGGGCGAGTTTTTTAAAAGTGGCCCGGTGAAGAACGTGTAAAAATGAGCATGAAAAGATAACAATGATCAAAGATCAGTGCAAATAACCTAGAGTAGGTGCTGGAAGTGTCCTCCATTGACCTCGAGGCACGTGTGAAGGAGTGTCAACATGTTCCTGAAGGCACGAGCAAGGGTTTCCGCTGGAATGGCCTGAATGGCTGCCTGGACGTTTTGTTGAAAGTAGGCGACTGTGCGCGGTTTGTTCTGGTAGACCACACCTTTCAGTGCACCCCAGAGGAAGAAATCGCAGATCGAAAGATCTGGCGACCATGATGGCCAGGGCTGTTCTGTTCCTCGACTGATCAAATGTTCGGAGATACGGAGAAGTGTTGCGTGTGCAGAATGGGCTGTTGCACCATCTTGCTGAAAGTAAGCATTGGCACGCTCGTCATCAGTAAGTTGTGCGGCAAACACGTTGAAGATGTTGTGCACATAATGGTCACTATTCACAGTTTCATTGAAGAACACCAGGATGATGCGGCAGGCGGAGACAGCACACCATACTCCAATTTTTTGTGGATGCAGTAGAGACTCCATGAACACATGCGGATTGACGGATGACCAGTGGCGCATGTTCTTTTAAGTTGAAGTAACCGGACAGATGGAACTACGCTTCATCTGAGATGAACACAATCATCCTCCAGCATCTCCGAAGCAATGGTGCTCAGGAACCATTCACAAAACTGAACCCTGGCCGGCTTGTCCACATCATGCAACTGCGCAAGTCATTTGAAAACTTACTGCGCAGTATTTCGCACCGGGCCACTTAAAAAACTCGCCCTGTATTATATTAATGAAATCAGTATAGTTTCGGGGGAAGAGTTCAGCCTAGATGCGAAAAGATTTTTTGACAAAGAGCCAATAAATAATACAGTGTTCCATTAAAACCACCTACTTAAATCATCGCAAACAAATTAAATTATGGACTGTAATAACATTAGAAGAAAGAAATATTGAATTTCATTAATTTGAAATTGACTTGTTGCCCCACTATATAATGCAAATCGTACTCTACGGCAACAGGCATATAGGCAAATAGTTATGTGGCAGGCGAAAAACTATTTCAGTGTTAAGAAATTACCGACGAACATATTGAGATGCATCTGATGAATAAAGTATGGTTCGAGAAGCTGTTGGCGATTGAAGCGTTACAAAACTGAATTAAAATACCCAACTTTAAGACAGTTGGGATACTGTTCGTACGACCACAGCCTACTATATAGATAACAGCCTGTTCAATCGACACGATTTCCACTGAAATCTTAAGACCGCCTTAGTTCAACGACTTCTCACGTGAGGGCGCTTTTAGAATGGGAAACTTTGGAAACAACTGTGTTTACTTATGCACAGAGCTACAGCTGATCAAGTCTTTTTACGTGTCAAAACGAAGCAATATTCCTAGATATCAATTAATATGCACCATTAACAAGTCAAAGCATGCTACTTTTCAAAAAAAAAAAAAAAATGCGACATGTTATAAAAAAAAAAAGTTTTTTAACAATCATAAGATTAAAGGTATATATATAAGATTAATATATTAATATAGTACTTGTAGTAGATATTAATCTCATATATTAACATTATTTAATACTTAATCTTATATTTAATCTTACATAATTGTTAAAAAAACTTTTTTTATAAGATTAATATACAAGATTAAATATAAGATTATGTAATATATAAGATAAAATATAATAAGATAAAGTATAAAATAAGATTAAATATGCAGCCTGTTTGTAGGCTAACCAATAGAACACAATAGAATGGTAGCAGTGGTAAGGCTTTTTCACCCTAAAGCTCTAGATTAGGAAAGTACGGCAAACTTCGTCGTCTGCTACTAAATCCGCCATTGTTGTCCCATTGGCCCTATCAAGTGAGTTACGCTTCCTCTAAAATTCGGTTTAAATGCATCCTTTTCGCAAATTTTCTTATTATCGTCTGGAAATATAACTGACAATCAGTAAATTCTGTAACTATTGATTTTTCTTTAAATTTTGTTTTCAATTATAATTTTTTACATATAAATAATGATAACGTTGAGGCAGTTTAATGATAACCAGATTAAGTTTTTAGTTTATTTTCACTTTATTTATCCTTAATAAACGATTTACATGTAATTAATAAATTTTAAAAAACATTGTGTAGTTTTTGTAATTTTATTTATCAAAATATAATT
>JAHWFO010006001.1:8209-32022 GCA_023313115.1 Rhysida immarginata | reverse complement strand
ATATTTCTAGTTTTATTTTGATTTTATTTATTATTTATTAATTATTTTGTCAATTCTTATTTATTTTTTATTTTTATTTAATAACTGTTGTTTATTGAATTCCAGGGTTTTTGTATCTCGTCCTTTTCTCTTATAAATATCCGTTCATTATAAGAACGAGGTTACACTGAAGCCGAATCTGGCAATTAAAAGAAAAAAGATCTTTTTTTATAATTAAAAAATAAGCAATCAAACGAATTTCCAATCACTATAGAAATGAAAAGAAAATAGTTTTGAAAAAGTTTCTAATTTGAATACCAAAAAACCGTGTTGCTGATCAATTTTCCACTGCTTTATTCACAGACGTTGCTCTTGCAAACTTAATAGCCTATAATATTCCCAGTAAAAGTTGAAAAGTAAAATACTACTAGTATTATTGATAAATTTTTACTGGGGATGGTTAAACCACCTGAAATTTTTAGCACCCAATTTTTTTCAAAATAATTTTCATCCAAATATAACAATCATCCAATTGCACACTTATTGATCTTCTTGGCTATTCGTAATCAGAACCTCTTATCCAGGGAATGGCACACCTTGCAAATTACCCACGCGTCCTAAGGATCCAATACGAACCTTATTTGAAAGGTTGCGTGTTAGGAAACTTTATCAAAACATTTGCACTGTATGTGCTTAATTAACCAATATTTTTTTTGAAGATTTAAAAAATGACACTGAGATAAGGCAAACTTCACTTAATTAAAATTCTTGATTCAATTTTTTAAGAAAAACAGAACAATATCAGTATATTTAATTTCTAATTTTTAAACATTAACAAGTAGAGAATTTCTTGCATTGTCCTTCTTGACGAACTACTTTCAATATTGCATATTCCCAGTTATTTATTATAAGGCCTTCTATCAATTTAAAAAACGAGAAAGATATTAACGTTATTTAAGGAATTTAAAATTAATTCGTGTGAATATTTTTACCCTTTCAACTGGCTTCATTAATCCAAAATTTATATCTAAAAATATTTAATGTATTCAAAAGTTAAACATTTTTGTTCCTTTTCGGTGATCAAAATTTACAGTCTTCTTACTTAAAATCTTAATTTAGTGTAAATCATGAATATGAGTGCTTTACATTAAATAAAAAAATACCACAGGCTTTGTTTAGGCTAATAATTAATATAAAAACCCGAGGACCAATTTCATTAGCTGTAGGTTGTAAAACTTGAAATAAACGCATGTCATTTGACATTATTAAATGATTCTAATCGTGTCTAAATTACATTTTTTTAAGCTTAGGAAAGCGCATACTTTTTTCGGATGAAAATTTAATGATAATTGTGCGTTAAATCTTAGCAATGTTTCATCTCGAGAATTGGTCAAAGCCAACACAAAAGAGATCAAATTTATTAAAATAATACATTGCTAATCCAATGAACTGTCGTTTTTAATTTCATTTCCCACTTGTAGTCGTTCAGAAGGAGAGTGGGAGGGAAACTAAAAATAAACAAGCTCGTTAGTTGCACAGCTTATTAAATTCATTTGTTCTTAGGCTAGTGCACAGGGTGCGAGAAATTTCATCGCTTCTTCTTGAAGTAGTTTGTCATCCTTTCCTTCTATGTATAAAAGTTCTATCTTCTCTCTTTTCATTCCGATAACCTTTCCATGTATAAAATATTACAAGGAGATCGTTTATGGAATCGAACAACTGACATTTGAATGAAAAGCGTTGCATCTTATTTTTAACTTTTTAATGGAAGTGTTTTTTAAATATTCAATTCACCTTCGATTTTCTTCTCTCAGCTATTAATTACGTACATTGCGTCATTCCCTGACCTTCTTTAGAGTCCACCTGTTATTAGTCTTCAAGGGATAAAGAGTGTAAATGCGACGAAAGTGAATGCACACATCAATTTTCCCTTCTCCCCTACTCCTTAATCTTTCTCCCTAAAATGAAAGAGCTGAAAAAGAAATAATTTCTTCTAAGAAGCATCGACCTTTGCCTTTTATTTTTAATTTTGATTACCTATTCTTTATCGGCTGACTCAGGCGACATGTTGCAAGAAGCTTGATTATTTTCCACTTATTTCATGTAAAGAGTGAAGAGCAAGCTTGAAATTAAAATGCTATCAATAGAAAAAAAAAGTTGAATCATGCGCGAATGGATGGCATTGAAAGTTTGTTTAGCCTATGGAGTGTCTGGATCCGCACTTTAAAAAAAAAATTTTTATTTATCTTTTCAGTATCTCAAGCTTTGCGTCAAATATTAAATCCGATAACAGGAAAGACTTCCTAAAATAGCAATTATCTGACAGTTTCTATCAAAAAGCAATTTCAAGACTACTGAAAGAAAACTTCCCGACAAATTATAAATATGCTTTTCATGAGCTTCGCTTAGTATTTATTAGCGCATGAGCACATGTACCGGGTGGGCAAGAAATAACGTGAGGTGTTCAGAGCTCGCTAGCGGGAATTCTATTAGGCCAAATGCAGTACATTTTGGTGTATATACTTAGTGGAACATGCGTTTCGATTTCTGCAAAAAAAAAAAAAAAAATAGTACCAAAAGTCGCCATAGGGGGCGCTTATTTCAAGAAAACAATGAATACATTTGCATAAGCGCGTTCCATGTTGAGCAATCATGACAATAAAAGGCAAGGCTGAGGATTTCCCATCATTCACGAACGAATGGCCTGACGATGACGCTTACTCTGCCTGACCGGGCGTTATTAGTCAAGTTGTTTTATCAGAAGAGCGACAATGCAAGTGCTGCCCTTCGTGAATTCCGGCGATTGAAAACGTTGCGAAGAGGACCGATGAGCATAACTAACTTACGGAAAATGATTGAACGATTTGAATCTACCGGAACTCTAGGAGTGCAACCAGGCCGGGGACGCAAACGAATCAGGCGGCAACACGTTGAAGAAGTTGCAACTGCTGTTGTGGAACAGGAGATGACTACTGTGCAGGGTACCAGCAGTGCACACGCAATAGCACGCCAAACAGATATCCCATATTCGACGGTGAGGAAAATATTGCATAAGATATTGACATTTTATCCCTATAAACTCACACCTGTTCAACAATTGCTTCCTGGAGATGAACGTACCCGAACTGACTTTTCGTTGAGATTTTTAGCACGTATGGAAGTGGATGATGCATGGCCATAGCAAATTTTATGGAGTGATGAGGCACATTTTTATTTGAATGGTGATATCAATACCCACAACTGCCGTATTTGGGCTGCATCAAATCCACAAGTGTGTCTGCCAACTCCTATGCATTCACCGAAACTTAACAGTATGGTGCGGCTTTACTGCTTCTTTCATCATCGGCCCGTACTTTTTTGAAGAAATCCGTCCCCGTGGACCAGTGACTTGTTCCGTCAATTCTGCCAGGTATGCCGATATGCTTGAGAATTTTGTGATACCACGATTGCAGGAAAAGGGTTGTCTGGATTCTACCATTTTTATGCAGGATGGTGCGCCACCGCACATCGGACGTCAGGTGCAGCAGATCTTGCGAGAACGTTTTTCAGACAACAGAATAATTAGTCGTGCATTTCCCATGGTATGGCCACCCAGGTCGCCTGATCTCAACCCTTGTGATTTTTGGTTATGGGGATATTTGAAAAGCCTTGTGTATCAAGCACATGTTCCTGACCTCTCAATCTTAAAGGAACAAATAACGTTACATATCAGACTAATTAATGCAGATATGCTGCGAGCTGCCGTAGAAAATGTCGTGTACCGAATGCAGCTATTGGAACAGCACACTGGTGGTCACATTGAAACACATTTGTAATTAAAAATAAAACATTGTTTATTGTTGTTACTAAAGTTGGTTTGTACGGTATTTGTTCATTTGACAATTAGGTATTCATTGTTTTCTTGAAATAAGCGCCCCCTATGGCGGCTTTTGGTACTATTTTTTTTTTTTTTGTTGCAGAAATCGAAACTGCATGTTCCACTAAGTATATACACCAAAATGTACTGCATTTGGCCTAATAGAATTCCCGCTAGCGAACTCTGAACACCTCACGTTATTTCTTGCCCACCCGGTATATGCTTGTCTTCTTACAGATCTTTACCATTATTGCCGATTCTAAATGGGGCACAAATTCTCAATTTATATTTATAATTTATAGATAAATTTGGGAGCTGTTTTTGTTCTTTCTTACGGTGTTTGAAGTCGGTTAAATCTGGATCGGCTTTCCCTGTTGACTCTTCAATATACCGATCGCTAATTACTTATGGCTAATTTGAAATGCGGATATGGGAAACAGAATATCATATAACATTAAGTCTAAGAATTATTATATGGATGTGGCTAAAAGAAATTTATTTTTTAATTATTGATTATTGGATAACACTGGCCAACATGATTTGTTTCCTCACAAGAAAAAATAATTAGTTACTCCGTTACATTTTTTAAAATCTTGAATTCAAATATGATATTAGAATTTTGCTATCACGAATAGTTTTTTTCCAATTTTAGTCTTCTTTAAGGCCTATCTTAAATATACTTTATATTTGGTTATAGTTGGGGTTTTTTTTCTACATGTATTCAGAGAAATGAATTCTTCTGCCGAAAGATAGGATGGCATAATTATTCATTACCTGCACAATTTCTGTCAATTTCTGTGTATAGCTTTCAAGTCAGATACGAATTTCACGCTACTTGTAAAACAGCACTACTTTACTTCGGATATAAAATTTGTGATCTTTATAAGCAGTGGCGTTTATGTATGCTATTGTACAATACTTTGGACATTAACACTAGCCAAATGAATGGCGATTGTTTATAGATTCATCAAAAATTAGCTTAAAAACTGATGGCAGTCAATACTAAAAGTCATGCCGCTGATATGAAAGAGACATAATATCTAATGAAATTGCTGTTGGAAGCGAAATATTTCAGATTTGAAGGTGATGATTGGTTTGCAATTTGGGCCTATAAAACTTCCGCTGTTTTTTGTGCGAACTGGACAGCAGAGATGTGAACCCTCACTACATTAGAAAACAACTGGGATTAACATGAGTAGGTGCATCTTAATCCTGGGCAGCAGGAAAAAAATATGTTAAATACTCTATCAGTGAATCCTGAAAAACTGTCTTTACCTCCATTGCGCAGTATTATTAAATTAAATTGTATTTCCCAAATCTGGTGGCGCAAAACTAAATGAAGGAATTTTTTTATAGGGCCACAAATAAAATCACTAACGGCTGAAGAAAAATTTGATAAAATGTTAAACCCGCTTTCAAAAGCAGTCTGGCAAAAAAAAAATGTTTTTTTTCCTGAAATATTATTAAAAAAATCAGTCGTGGATATAGTGAGTGATCGTGTGATTCATACAAAACTATCGGTTGCAACATGTCTTTAAGCTTTTACTTCTTCAACTCCCACCTAGAACTCTTCCTAGAAAATCTTGGGGCTGTTAGTGATGAGCATGGCGAGCATTTCCATCAACTAATTTCTGTGATGGAAAACCCCTACCAACGCAAATGGAGCCTCGTTGTTATTCTCGTTGAGTGTTGCTGGGCTGTGAAGAGAAACATCGTGCAGACAAAATATGCCCGAATATGATCATTTAAATTTTTAGGCAAGCCAGAAAGATGCAAATGTATCATTAAGTACTAATTTTATAAAACTTTAAAGATATCTCAAATATAAGCATGCCTGATGGGAAAAAAAACTAAGGCAGTTTTAGCACGAAAAATACATTTAGATTCAGTTTATTCAGCGTTTGCAAAGAAAAAAAGGTTTATTTTTTTATATCAATAAAATTCGCTACCGATGACTAAGAACAAAGTTCTCGTCCGCTGATTTCAAAGAAAGTAGACGTGATATGGAGGTTTGTGAGTTTAATTATAGTCAGATTCTGAAAGTGTAAGAGGAATCTAACCAAATATCTATTCAAAGAATGACATCTTTCTAATTTTCACTTTTCTTTTTTTTTAATGTTTAAACAGATCTGCATAGAGATTAGTTATTATAAAGTAGTCATTTTTTATAATACTAGTATAAAATTTTGGAGTTTTCTTTATTGTATTATTTATTTCCAACAAATTTGCTACAGTGGGAATATAAATAATTTATTTAAGTTTTCCACTGCGCAAGACAACAGAAATGAAAGCATTATTTCTGTGAATTATTTGCAGAATAAAAATTTCTATTTCCTAATGAGGAGGACGAAGAAGAGGCAAAAGGCAAAAGTTTTACATAGCAGGCTCAATAAATTGAATGGAAAAGCTATTATTTAAGAACAGGTTTATTTAACAGCAGTCCGACGTAGTTTCTTTTAAATTATAAATCTAATTTTTACTATTTTTTAAAAAGGGGAAATATTTATTTTTCGTAATCACGAAAGAGATTTTCTGCTGCAATTTTTCCCTGTTTTTTAAATCTCAGAACCAAAGTCTTATTGAAAAAAATGGCCAAAAAATTGAACACAAGTTTAATCACTTTAAATAGGTAGCATAAGTTTGATTTAAATATTGTTGATGAAAAATTATTTAGATAAGGAAACAGCGATTTTGTAAAGGTTCTGCTTATTGATCGTCCGCGATGCTAAAGGCAGAACTGTAATCCTTATTCATTTTCATTAACTAACGATTCAGCACTCCCCAAAAGGCTTTTGCTTTTGTATTTACCTAAGAAAGACCAAAATAAGAATATATTATTGGGAGGGTCGTCTAAACGGTCCGCTTGGTAAGTATATTGTAAGAAACGCTCAACCGTGGTTTTCCGTTAATGACTTATTCTCAACTAACATTAGAAAATGTAACAATCAAAACAAAGAAAGAGGAGGTATGTTTCTATTAAACGTAGCCTAGGTACTATTTTCGGTATTAACAGCATTTCTTTGTCACTCGTAATAAACACATTGTAAAGTGATGATGAATGCACAACAGGTTTGGCTGTTGTTCGTTATTGCTAACTTTCTCACGCCCACGCTTAATTAGCAGGAGGACGCCTTTGACCGACGGGATGTGAGCCGAGGAGAGAGAGAAAGCTGTTTGCGATTTGCCTATAAAGCAATTTCCTTAAGGTAACGTAAATAAAAACGTTAAAAAAATCACTGCCAATAGAATAATATTTTGGGTTTACGCATTCCAACCTTATTGCGCACATCCTGTCGTCGAGTACAGTAGGCGAAAACTAATCACTAGCTAAGGGAATCGCGATATTCACTGGAAATGATTTACAAAAATAAACAAACGTCGTTTAGGAGTTCCCAGAGATAAGGTCATCAATTTTCATCAGGAAGAAGACTAGCGAGAATTTTGCATCTTATGTCAGCATCCGTTTCTGAATATGTGTGGGAAAATAAAAGCAATTTAAAATATTTACGAATTTTAACGTAATTCGTTCCCGGTGAATTACTTTTTTAACTTAACAGTGAAGCTATTATTTCTAATGCAATAATTGATTGCATATCGACTAATGATAATATAAATTATTTTTTATGATTCAAATGAAAAGTTTTATATTAACTGGACGCAAGTGTCTCTACATGCTGCGTCACTTTTTTTAATCGAGAAAATACCTAAAATCTTTCAAGGAAAAGCTTACTATTATCTTCCCTTTCTAATAAATAATAAATCAATGGGCATTTTCACTCAAAATATAGTTCACAAAACTTTGTATTTTAATTTTTGGGTGATTACATCTGTCTTACCCATTCATAAGTTTAATATTGAAGAAAAAAATTTATATTATAATAAATTATTTCAAATTTAAATGTGAACATTATTGCTTTAAATCTTTTTTGCAAATCTCATACGAAAATCTCATGCTAATTTATATTTCATTTATGATTGTCAAATTACTCAATTTAGTTTGCAAAGTACCCGACAAATTTTAATGCGGTTTCAAAAATAAAAAAAATTCAAGTACGCCATAATTTAAATCTTGGCGAAATCTTCTTTTAAATTGTTTTGAACATAGTTGTAAAATTCCACTGTCGATGTCCAATCAGTATTTCTCTTAGCATACATGTTGCCAGAATGATCTCTTGTGACCTATTTCTCTTTCAGATGTTTCCAAATGGTTCAAAACTCTAATTTGTTTTAAGTAAGGGCTTTGTTTCTTTATACAAAGGGCTTTGAACATATTGTCAAGGAAGCGGACAAACGCGGTCAATTTTTCGGTCAAAAAATATTTATCTTTGGCGTGAAGGATCATTTTTTTTTTAATTTACTGCATGTTAATAAGGTTAATACAGGGTGAGACAGCGTTCATAGCGTAATTTGACTTGCGTAGAACAATGACGTACTGCATGCAGACGCGCCGTCTCGTGCCGCATTCATGTACTAATGAGTTGCCATTTCGATTGTTACAGTGATATGGATCGGTGGAGTGCACAGCATCGTGCCTTTGCTGTTGAAAGTTATTTCAAGAATAACGACTCTGTTATTGCTACCCAGCGTCTATTTAGGAAACATTTCAATGGGAAAGTTCTTCCCCAATTAGGTATGGTCGATGTGGATGTGGAACAATTATGGTTTCAACAAGACGGAGCGACCTCGCATACCGCCAGAATTTGCATGGATTTCTTACGACAGACATTTCCAGGCAGAGTAATTTCCCGTTTTGGTGACATTCCCTGGCCGCCTCGATCACCTGATCTTTCATGTGCAGACTTTTTCCTTTGGGGCTACCTCAAGCAAGAAGTTTTCCGAACATGTTGTGCCACCCATTCCTGAGTTGAAGGATCGCATCAGAACTGCCCTGGGCAATGTCCCAGGGAATACGTTACGCCGAGTTATGGAAAGCTTCCAACGCCGTCTAATGAATGTGTTGGGCAGAGGGGGTCATATTCAAAAAGTAATCCACGCAATGGTCAATGACTTACACATTTATAAATGGCATACCTTTAACTATTAACTAACATAGGAGATAATAATAAATTACATTTACATCCTAATGGTGTGCTTCTAATATCCTACTATGAACGCTGCCTCACCCTGTATTACGATTAGTGATACTGTTTGCATGGCAGGAAGCCAATGGAAGGCTTCAGGTGGTTTTCTTTTTGGAAACATGTAATCTCAAACTCCACATTAATTTTTTTCGAGCACTATATACACTACTCACCTATATTCTAAAATGGTTATGGTTCCTTGGCAGTTTGCACGAGTAATATTAAAAAATGTATAGGCACATAAGCAACCTCAATTTGTTCTGAAGTTAACAAAGATATTATCGTAACAATAAGACCTAAATTATTCCAATAGTCAGTATTTGTAATTAAATCTTCTGTTTCAGTTTACACTAACGTCAGTATTGCAATTGTTCCAGCTAATTGTTTCGCTTTTATGCAATAGCATCATCGGCAGTGAGCAATAATGAATGCATTGTGATAAATGTAACAACGTGTCTAGGCACTCGGCCTGTTGCAAATATTGCCAATGTCTTAATACAAAGCGATAAAAATAAAAGAAATAAAAATGTTATTGTAAATGAACTTTAACAAATATAATTTAGAGGCTAAAGAATTCTTTACTCTAATACGATGAATGAAAGATAACCATGCATCTAATTTATTGGTAATATACATGCATTTCTCATTGAAAAAGATGGAAACCTGGTATTTGATATTTTAGGAAACAGCTTTTTAAGTCACTTCCTCTAGATAAAGAGACGAGAGTACGTGGCTCAGATGGTCTGACCCCTGTTTTCTTTTGGAACCCTTTGAAAATTTCAAGATTGATGTACCTCGGATTGTATTCACCGTATAGATTAAAAAAATCTGTGGCAATTATCAGATTTAATTTCAGCCAAGGCAATATAATTGCTAATAACTTTACAGCAAAGGCTTTTATCTGAAAACTTATTGCGAATGTAGTAAGTAAAGAAAAATTAAATCCCCTTTAAAAGAAGGCAATTGCCGAATGTATTAAATAACGAGCTAATTCTTTAAATTCAACTTGTAAGTATCTAATATACACGACTTTGTAATGTAAAAATATGTTTTGAATATGGGAATCGTTTAAAAAATTATTTTTTAAGAAATGCAAACAACAAAACTTTCTTTTCAAATGCTCGTGGTTGTGCAATCTTGTTTTCCAATTAGGACTTTGTCATATAATGCAAAGCATATTTACATTTTCTTTCCCTTAACTGCATGATCGAAATTTGATTATTGTTTAAACGCAACCTTAAATTTGAACTCAGTCGAATAAATATACTTTTGTGAAAATAAAAAAGGTATTACTTAAATTTAAACAAATGAAAACGTAAAAAAAAAGCAAAAACAACACGGATGTAGATACGGAAGAGCCATCCTCCCACATAGCGGCTTTTATTTTCACTTTTTTTTAAACTACTAAAACACAATACTGGTGCAAACACTTGGCGGCAAATCCAGGATTTCGACGCATTTACAACGAAGCCAGGGGTGCTTATGTTGAAAGAGGGCAAAACTTCGAGTTGACGGAGAAAAAAAACAACTTAATTCTCTGTGAGTGCAATTACTGTTGATCGGGTTCATGACGGTTCATTTAACTGCAACAATCGAGGAAGAACAATAACAACAACACGTCATAAGATAATATTTTTGCAATCTGAAAGCGATAAAAGCATTATTAAATATAGATTTCAGTATAGGCAACCAAATTTATGCCACAGATTACATATAAAAGGTTTTGGAGGGGTTGGTTTATTATTTGAGAGGGATTCGTTTCAAAGGAACATGAACTCGCATCTTTTCATAAAAATTAATTTCTCCACGAGATGCTCAGCGTTTTCAGTAAACGTTGCCGGGGAAATTATTTCCGAAGCAAAGCACAAATCTTACAACTG
Source organism: Rhysida immarginata (assembly GCA_023313115.1). Lineage (NCBI taxonomy): Eukaryota > Metazoa > Arthropoda > Chilopoda > Scolopendromorpha > Scolopendridae > Rhysida > Rhysida immarginata. The sequence continues at coordinate 21,226 of JAHWFO010006001.1, read as the reverse complement.
CCCGATAATTAATTAAAATCTATTCACAGCACTCACAATTCTCTATTCCCACATTTCTCCTTTATTACACACCAATAGCGAATTCAGAATGTTCTTTGATAGGCACGCATTTCAATCAATGAGCGTAAGAGATATTATCACAGGGGGGAAAACGTAAACATTTATGAACAATAATGTAGTTTTAGAAGGACGCCCACATAATGACGTCAAATTTTATGCCTTAATAAATAGAGGAGTTTTGCATGTGGAATAAAATTGAATTTTAATATTGTAGTATCTCCATTTCTTCCTCCTTTGATTTCCTCCGCGTCAGTAATGTCCTTCTTTTCATGCGTTATTTACTTATTTAAATCGAATTGTGATGGTTTGTTATAATAAGGCTTTCTCCCCTCCTTAAATAAATTCAAACCAAATAAAGATGAAGTGTTGATCGACTGATTCCACATTAAAACAGTAGTATAATTTCGCAATTCAAAAAGAGAGAAAAAAAAAGAAAGATTCTCTTGAGAGAGATTACAACCGTCGTGTAAATTGTGAAAAAAGAGAACCGCCTGGGGAATAAAAGAGCGTGTAAGTTGAACTGATCAGAATTCTATTTGTAAATGGAGAGCTCCGTTGGAACTGGAGGCGAATTTTACTTATCGCAATCCCAACAGGTAGCAAGCACATTTGAATGAAAACAACACTGCAAAAGCAGAAAGGGAGAAAATAAAAACTGATAAGGTTTTATTGGGCTCTCTTTTTTTTTCTCTCTTCTTCCTGTTAATGTTATTTCTTTTTCTATATAGAGTCATTAATACATGTTTAAATTCCATTATCAAATATTATTAATTTCATTCTACCATTAAGAGTATTTAATAAACTGACATATAACAGTTAATTTGTTCGGGATAGCTACGGAACTTCCACTTGCTCATCTTCAGGTTTTATTTCTCGTAATGCCAAATACAACTCGATATCATTAAATGATATCGTTTTTTTAATGCCCTATACATTACATTAAGAATGGCTCAGATGTCCTAATCAGATTTTTCAAATAAAAAATAATCACTGAAGTCAGTTTTCATTATTTCAGAGTTCCCTTACAAGGTTTTAAAATTATTTTCTCTCAATGTTGCTCTTAGAATCGCATAATTAAAGAGAAAGAATTTTTTATTATATATAAAATTACTATAAATGGGGAATTTTAAACAGAAGACAAAAAAAACAGCCTTAAATAAATAAATAACTTATAATTACAAAATTTTATATGTGAAAATTGTTTAGATTAGTCAAACAAAGGCGTTTAATGAGCAGGGAAAATAACGATAATAATCAATTTTGTATTAAATAAATTTTAATAAAAAAAAAACGAGAAACTTTCCTGAAGCTTAATTACATATTTTTATAATATAACAAGTTTGACACAAATGAATTTTAGATACTTTCACAATTTAGTGATAATCTGTCTTTGATATTAAGTTACGGTATTTTTTTTTTTTGAGCAATCCCTCCCCACCCCCTACCGAAAGTGAACTTCAGTGCAAATTCAGTTTAGATTCTATGTTTGTCATAAGAATGACTTTTTTACATATTCGAACAAGTTATTGCACTGAAAATTAAATTGAAATCTTAATAAAATTGTCCCGTTTATTAAATTGAACAACATTGAAACGTATTGATTAATTAAGAGCTAATACTTGAACGTTCTTATCAATCTAATGAAAAGAGGCTTTAGCACCCTATATACAAGTAAAAGAAAAATAAATAAATAAATAAATAACTGAGCTGATTAAAAAAAAAACTTAAACAGGACTCACCAGAGAGAGAATTTTGTTTAACAGTTTCTTTCTCTTTTTTTTTTTCTTGTCAACTCTTCTGCTTCTTTTAATAAAAATTCTGCATTAATTTCATCGTAAATCATGAAAATAGTAGAAAGTTACTATTGTTTCTTGAAATACTTCTATCGACTGCTGTGCAACAGTCCGTCAAGGCTAAGACTAGTAAATATTCATTGTCGAGCAATTGCTACGGGAAACTGTAACAATTCATTCGAACATTCGTTGTGCTGTTCGATAGGTTACATGGTGTCGGTTTAACTCTATACCGCTGTTAAATGTTACGATTGTTAGATTCCGATTGTTGGGAATATTGATTATACATTAACGCAACAAATAATAAGAACAATCGACACGCTGCTAAAAGCGTAAAGCTACTTTGTCAGTTTAATTATATAATTTTTTTTTTTTTTTTTTTTTTTTTTTTTTTTATACAACTAACCTCAACTTTTCTCCAATAGTGATGGGGAGCGTGAATTGTCTTCTCCAGAATCCCAACCTCGTTTCTGAGGCTCTCAGCTCTACACGTGGGATGGATGCTGGTGGAATCGCAGTCTCTCTCTTTCTCTCTTAAGTTTTTATTCTGTCGAGGAAGGAGTGGCGCTTTGAGTTGAAGCGGACGATGATGCGTCTTGTCTTCTGGCTCTTACTGATCGGGTCCATGGGCTTTTTGGAGAGAGGGTTTTATGACGCCACCGCCTTCATCAACCCCCCTCTCTTCCATCTTTCACAACGCCCCCTCCTCTCCCCTAGACACTCCTCCTGTCAAACGTAGGTGGCAGATCATGTGCGCGTGGAAGGGGCTCTCGCGGGCTCCGATTCTTAAAGGGAGTTTTCATTGGAAGTTATTTCAGGTAAGTGAAGAAGATTGGCAGGGATTTATTAAGAAGGATAGGAATAAAAATTAACCAATAGTCCAAAGGGCAAGCAAGAGTTTGTATTAAGTAAATCAAACAATTTCAGCTACACGCTGGAAGGAGGGCAAAAGAGAATGCGTTAAAGTTGACAGTAAATATATATTACGACGTTTATAAAAATAAATCGTTTTAATTATATTTATTTCTTTTGTCTCTTGCTAAGCTTGCAGTTTGCCACATGCACATGTTAACGTGCAATTTGAAATAGCGTATGCGCTTTCGTTCATTCTTTGCATTTGTTTAAACTATCAATGCATTTTGTTCATTTGAAGCATTCATTCATTTGTGAATATAGACAATATAAATAATAGGATATTCGAGGCTCGGTCGTTTGAATTATCCTCATTCACTTAAAGATGTTTAAAAAAAATGATGCGTTCTGTAGTATACATTATATTAACTGTGTAAGGGATATGAATACAAAACAATTTAAAATAATATAAAATTTATAAGTGGATGAGAACGGTTTTCCTGGGAAAGGCTAAAATTAACATTTCGTTTAAAATTTCTTTAACTTTTCCAATCAGTGGAATTATTCTTTTTCAAGCGGTTAAAAATAGATTTTTTTTAACTCTTGTAATTTATCAATTAATAGATCTCAAAATTATAGTTACAATAATGGAATAAAGCAAGCTAAATCTTACTAATTTTCTGGTTAATATGGGAGACTGTAAAATTAAAAATACAATTAATAGCGCGACGACAACAATAAAAGCAGGTATTATTAGTTTGCGAAGGAAATTTTCGCATCAATACAAAGAGAATTAGAATGTTGAAGATTTTTCTAATATCACTTTGAATTTGAAAAAAATATGTATAAAAATTTCATGGGAATCACAACTCAACATTTTAAATATATCATTTAATACAAAGTTCAATCTTTATCCTACATAGAAGTTATTCGTTAGTAATATAAATAAATATGATACGCTTTGATTCTATCCATGTGATGTAATTAGAGTATTACGTTATTTTAAGAAATAATAATAGCCTATTATTATTATTATTATTATTATAAGAAATAATTGGCAATTTGGTTATTATCATAAGAACTAAAATAGCCTGTAAAGAGTTTAAAATAAATTCGCAAAAAAAGCCTTCATCAGTAAATACATATTTAAAGTTAAATAATCTCAAGTGTAAAAAACTTTTTCCAATCGTTTTTTTTTTCTTTTGTTGTTGATATTTTCTGAAAAAAAAATAGTATTACAAAAAAAAAGAAAAAAGAAAAGAAGATTAAAAAAAACGTCGGGAGGGAAAGTCCTTAATGAAAAAAAAATAATGATAAGAACCAACTAAATTGCAAAAATAATAAATCCATCAGGGAAAATAGGAATATTTTTAACTCGTAATGAATAATAAAAAATTAAAGAGCTTAGAGAATTGCGATCGAATTGTGGACGAAAGAAGTTGGCTGATGATAATAACCTTGAAAGTGAAAGCTCTTTCTTCACCGTTTGTTTTCTTTTCCTTTTTTTTTTTTTAATTTGTTTTTATTTTCCTAGCACAGCGATATCGCTGACCCTTTCAGTAATATAGAGATCAGTGGCCCGAAAGAGTTCAAGTGTAGTGGGTTCGACCGCTGGGGAAAGCGAACATTCCTTCCATCCTTATTTGCATACCTGGTCGTAACGTGTGTACGCAGAAAAAGTTTTATTTTAAAGTGATATACGGTTCAACAACCAACGATTTGCTTCAAAAGAGAAATTGGAAAAATGTTTTGAAAAGCCGCCAACAGTTTATTTATTTTTGTATCAACTCTACGTCAAATAAAGCCTGAGGAGAACGAGAGAGATTGTTACATCATTTTTATATCATATCTGAATTGAAAGCTCTAAGCTTTCACTAATTCGAAACAAAATTGGCGTAAGACTTAATTCATATTAAAGTGGAAATACGATTAAGAGGGGCTGATGAGGGAAGGATAGATTACATCTTAATTTGGTTTGAATGAAAGTTCTCAGAATATAATTAGCTTAATTCCTGTTGCTATTGCCGTGGAGTAATAACCACATACAAAAGCATTACTATTAGCATAGAAAATATAAATTATATAAAATTTCATGCTTTTTATGTATGATAACAATCTGGTAAAGGAAGTGCTTTGTATATTACTTTTATGCTCATGCAAAAATTAAAATCAATTTTAAATTTAAACTTACATAACAATGAACCGACAAGCTACCTCAACAACCTTGTCCTATTCCGGAGGTTGCAAATATTAGACTACATATAAAAACCTTAAGATAAATATAAACATCTATGAATATAAATAAATAATAATAATCATAAACTGGAGATGTTCTCCAAGCATAGGTAATGATTTTTCGATTGAAAAATGGAAGAAAAAATCCAGGTCGCAGAATTTTTCCTTCCATTTTTCAATCGAAAAATCATTATCTATGAATATAAATTTTATTTTATGAAAAAAACTTTTACAAAGTAAGAAAATAGTGTTCCTGTTATTTACTTCAATAATACAGTTCTGAACAAAATTATAGGACCAGCCACAATGTTAGATACTGCCCTGTTTGAACAAACATTTTAAAATATAATACGATTAGTAAACATCAGTCAGATGTTCTCGGAAAAGAAATAATCATTGCAAACAGTTAAAGATACGTAATGGTTGTTTTTCGGAACAGTTACATTGAAACAGGTGGACGAAATTATAAGGCCACTGAAACAAAACAACGAATTACGCTTCGTATCAACTAAAACACTTAAATCGAAGTAGCTTAGCTTGTTTTCAATTTAAACGGATCACGTCGATGAGACGGCTGATCATTGGTTTAGCCAGGTTTTGTAGTCTTTCAAGGGGTATATCCTATGCTTGTTTAATTGCACTTTTTATGTCATTTACTGTAGTAAAATGTTTTCCGTTTGAGAATACGCTTCGCACCGCATTAGCCGCTTATAGAATTACATACTGGCCATCCAGAACTGGGAAGGCACGGTTAATGAGGGCAATATTGTACTGAAAAAACAATATCAGGATCACTCCATTGGTTTTTTAATGACATCATGTAATTCTCTAAAATGTCCTGATTCTGCTGTTGGTTTTGTGAGAACAAATGCACCACTCGATTTTTCTGTGCAGAGAAAGCCGCCAAATCATAAAAGAACCTCCTGCTTGTCACGTTTCGAAAAATAATCCTCTGCCTGTCTCAAATCATGCCATCTGGTACGTCTAGGTTAAAAAAATTTTCGTCACTAAAAATGACATGATTCCACATATCAGAATTCCCAAAATACTGCTTTACAGAGGTCAACCTATACTCCTTGTGTATAATACTTAACGTTGGCTTTGACTTCATTTTCAGGTAAGCCTAATTCTTGGAAGCATGAAGTACGCAACGTGGTGTTCTAGTTGATACTTGAAGGTTGAGGGATGACGTGATGCTGAAAGATGTTAATCCAGTCAAGATGTTAAGTAGATGCCATTCGGAGGATGGCACATTTGACTCTTACAGAAATCAGAGAAGGACATCACCTATGATGATGCATGCCATACTGCCAATATCACTCATGAAATTATAGAGCACATTTTTGGACTTGCCTATTAATGCAGCAATCTCTCTTTCACTTTATCCGCAAGCAGTAATCTGTACTTGCTGTTCACTGGTTCATTTCGTATCCCGTTTCATCCTGAACTTGTACAAAACAAATAAAAGATTATGTTCTGTAGTAAACTAATGATGATATCGACTTTTAAAGACAAAACATTCAAATTTTTACGGGATATTGCTATATTCTGGAGGTGGTCTTAAACAAGGTGCGTCTAAAAAATTCGGTGAATAGAAATAGAACAAAACGTGGAAACAAAATACCTTTATTCACCCTCAAAGTGACATCCTTTGGACACAATACATTTTGACATCGTTGATAAAGCTGCTGGAATGAGTCAGCGAAGACCTCTTTTGGGACCGCTCAAAGCACAGATGTCACACTACATGTCTGATAAGCCTGCAAAACGTGTGCCTTTCAGGACCACCTTGAGGCGAGGAACCAAAAGAAAGTGTACAAGCGCCACATCAGGCGAGTACGGTGGATGTGCGATAACAGTTACACGGCGTTGGGCCAAGAAGTTGCGTACACGGATCGCAATATGCGGGCGTGAGTTGTCATGCAACAGACTCCATTTTCAACTCCTGTAAACCTGTAGGTGAGCACGTTCCGTATACCTGGATCAACACTGCATGCGTTTCTGTGGTCGTTTTTTCCAATTTGTAGCAAAACTTCATGTTAAACCGTTGCTCAATTTCCATTTGACGTGAGTTTTCGCACACACGCCGTTCGACTGCCCATAGCAGTCTAGTCTGCGTCGGTTTCTTGCGCTCTTTGCTATGTTTCGTCTCTCCATTGGTCTCTCCCTGCGCATGCGCTTGGCTGCTTTTTTACCTCAGGTTACTTCTGAGATATCCATCAATTCCCGAACTTTTTAGACGCACCTTAGAATTTCTTTCATCTATTTCTATTGAACTGTTCCGAAAACCAACCATTCTGTATCTTTATTTTGTTTGCAATGATTATTTCTTTTCTGATAACATCTGAACAATATTTACTAATCGTATTATATTCAAAATGTTTGTTCAAACAAGATATTATTTAACGTTGTGGCTGGTGTCTATAATTTTTTCCAGGACTAGGCTTATAAGAGAAAGTAAAGAAATATGATTTCATAAATAAGCAATTGTTATTCTGATACAAGGAAATGCTCAACAAATACACATACAAGCAAAGAATTAGAAGCACCTGTCTAACATGAAAATCTGTTAAAATCTGTCTTTTTATTCAGAATAGTTTGAGGGTCATGAGATTCAATCTGGTACGTCTCACCTATTTAAGAAGGAGTTGGGTGAGTCGAATCATAGAACTTGATCAGCATGAAAGAAATGAAGAACCTAACTGACTTCAAGGGACTCGTTGTTGGTGCTCGTCGAGCTGGAGCGACGATTGAAACGATTGAAAACTAATATTATTTAGTACACTTGATATCCCTTTCTTGGATATCGCTTCGTGCATGCTTTCATAATTTCGGTTGGTTGGTTGGTTGGTTGGTTTGTTTGGTATTAACGCCCCTGTCAACTATTATGGTCATATCAGGACGGCGTTATACGGGCCGCAAATTTTGCCTCGCAAGGGTTCTTTAACGTGCAGCCGGCAAACGACTACACGGGACCAACGGCTTTACTTCCCTTCCGTAGGAAGTGCGTGATCTCAGGATTTTCCCCTGAAAATTCCTTGTGGTCCTCGGTCGGGATCAAACCCGCGTACTCAGGCATCAGAGGCGGTCACGCAACCACTGAGCCATCGAGGCCGATTCATAATTTCGGAATAGCTGAATTTGACGTCGGAAAGGGCTGTTATGTAGCCCTCCCAATACCTGTCAATTTTCGGTGGCATAACTCAATGGTTTTAGCTCGCTGTTCGAATACTAACTATTTTAATACCTGCCCTAACAATACTCCACGAGATAGCTCACGTGAAATGAACGCGCGTAACATATTTAAATATGCTAATTGTTACCATAGATCCCTAACATCCCTCTGTACACCACAATAGACAGGAGAGCTTGTTGTTGTGTTTAACCATTGCGAATTTGAATGAATTTGCATGTAGCTGTTTTAGTCTCCATATGCCTTTGAGGTGAACGTGGAGAATTTCTTCAGAGTAATAGCCTGGCAGAGGGTGAAAACGTAAGTAAATTTGACTACATTCTGTTTTCGTACAGGCCGCGTCTTTTTATACAGAAGAGGAAAACCGTAATGGCGTCAAATGGGGCAAATTGAGACATTTCTCATGGGGTAGTTTGGTACACTGTATGCACATGTAAGAAATGGCACTGAAAGGGATTAGCTATGCTAAACAAAATAATTAGAAGAAAGGTAAATTCCCCACTAATTTTTCAATTCAATTTAACGCAGTAATATGGAGCCTTATGGAGCTCAATTTTCAGTTTCTTTAACTTCAAAATATCATTTTTCCACTCCTGATATTTGTAAGTTCATTATCTCAAAAGGTTATTGGCATTTCTTAATAAACTGTTGTTTGCTAAAATGAATTGGGCATTATTTTCTACTAAGAGCTCAGATTATTGTTTGAGCAATGCAATCATCCAAACTAAGATCTTTTTCTCGGGAATCATCACTGTCTCCTGTTCAAACGAACGGAAATAAAAAAAAACAAAACAAAAACAAACAAACAAACAAACCTGAAAATAGTTAGGAGAGACTAATATTAGCGTACGTCGAGGTGCAGGGAGTTAATTTTACCCCTATAATGTGAAGGACTAATTTTTGCACCATTAAATAGCTTTCAAAAAAATATTTGACACGTATTTTTTCTTTTCTTGACAAGACGTGTGTTTTTCGAGATATTAGCCCGTTCCGGGACTTTTTATTCACCCGGTGTATGAAAACGAGTATTGGCCAATTAAATAATAAAACAATAAGCTGTTATTTCAATCTGTTTTGAAATTTCTAAAAAAGTTTTACAAAAAAATAGAAAAATTAAAAACTGAAAAACTGTATCAGTTGTCCTTAGTATCCCCTATAAGTTCAGGGCACGGTCTATAGATATTCATGGTCATCGAGCTCCATTGTTAAAATGAAGCTAAAGTTTCTAGCTCCCAATAGGGCGGGAACTCTATTGAAAAGTGGCGCTGCATGTACATTCGTCCCAAAAGCGCCTGCAGCGCCGCTCTATCGACAGACAGAAAATTTACTTTCATTTTCAGTTTCAATAAACAACCTCTATCGCAGGTCACGGTCGGCCCCAATGACGTATATTAAAGGTAGACTCCGAATCCTATTGTTGCAACTTGAAGCAAATTGGGAAGCTCCATGCCCAGAACTGTCATGGCTGAGAGTGAAGATGATGCAAAACACAAGGCTAAACACGAGAGTAGCTGATTAATAATTCTTTCACACGCCGATCACGGAATGATAAGTTTATCTTTTCGTTTACTTTGTATTTGAAGTATTTTATTATATTTTATAAACAATTTTTCGATCTTGGTTTCAATTTCAATTTCGTTTCGATTGTCTTTCAGTAACGTATTTTCATTTTAGTTAAGTATTTTTGATTTATTTTTGTGGAAAATGATTCCTGATCTTTTTTCTTGTCTGTGTGTACAGTTGTACGCAGAACAACTTGGAATAATGGTTTTGAATTAATTATTCCTCGGGCCCAAAATCTTCAAAAACAAAGCAGCCAGACAGCTAATTACTCCACGGCTCACTCCTGCCCAGAACTATCATGGCTCAATTTGCTTCACTTTTTGCCGCTGTTAACAATATGATTCGGAGTCTGTCTTTAATATACGTCATTGGTCGGCCCTGAATTCGATCTATGCGGCACCTGGCGTGATCTGTTTTCTTTAGCTTCTCGAAACAATGGAAAATGGCCGAAGCTCGATGACCATGAATATCTATAGACCGTGGTTAAGAGCAATTGGTTCGCTTTACGGCGTTTCGGCTAACGAAAGGCTTCATAGAAATGATCCACTTTCAGATGGAAAGGGAAGCCTGTATCTTTTTTTTTTTTAACCAACTTGTATACCTTCTTTCTCCCCACTTTCCAAGTGTTCATTTCGTAATACTATAAGATTTTGCTGTGATTGCTCTCTACTTTTCATGATGCTTCAGTAAAAAAAAAAAAAAAAAGATATAACCTTATAAATTCCTGTTACTTTGGCATGTTAAAATTTAGGACTTTTTTAATCTATCTGGATGTGTGCGGAGCAAGCAATGAATATTAAATTACGGGAATTCTAATGTTATGAGATTTTTGTAGGACCAGTGTTTCATATTTCTTCTCGGTCTTCTATTGCAATTACCTTGTCCAGAATTTGCTGCACAGCAATTCAATACTTAACTGTATTTGTGTTCTATTTCCACCAATTTCATTTCTTCCGTTTCTTTGTCTCGTTTTTTCTCCTTGGATAGGTTTAAAAATTCCATTGTTCCAAAAGGGCTCGCCCGTTGTAATCTAAAAACTTGTAACACTCTTTGATGTTGATCGGGGCATAACAACCAGCAATCTCAAACTGTACTGCGCGTTCTTAGAGATGATCAAGGATTATGGATCATTCTTTTCCGACATGATTACGGATCATTCAATTTCCTCCACTTTTTCTTCTTCTTTGCCAAAATCAAAACCATCATCAATGTGCAGCTTGTGATGTGAAACCCGTTTAGGCCTACAGTTTCTCGAAATTTAACGTGATTATCGATGCTACCATTTGTACCATTTTCTTTGTATTCCCTTACATACAGGTAATTATTTTAAAATATGAAATGGAAAATTACTGAAAACTTGTAGTCTAAATAACGAATAATATACAAAGTTGCAGGAAATTATAAGTCTATAAATAATAATAAAAATTAACAATTCAAAAGTTATACGTATGTAGATTATAAACCATTTTATATGAGAGGAAATTGACAATTTAAAATTAACAGAATGTAACTAAATAAAATTAAAAAGATTAAAATTTAAAAGCCGAAAAAAATAATTAGGATATGACATCTGTGTAATTGATAATCGATAATCAAGCTACAATTTTACTTACTTATTTCACGTAATGATCTCGTTTAAAAAAAGATGGTAATGATGGTTTTCATGAAAATTAAAGACTATTTATTTCACATATCTGCCTTTCCTTTTCCGCGCTTCGGCCACGGAATCCGGCAAAATTAAAGATAATTAATTAAAAGTTTAGATCGTTGAGCTCCTTCGTCAATTTTAATTAGATTTGAGAATTGCTAAACTAGTCTGAAATTGTCCGGGTCAAAGTCAAAAGCATGGAAGTAGTGAGTCACAAATTAGATTACAATCAAACTAAAAACAGCTAATATAACACTTACAACAGCCATTTGGTAAAGTGGATAACCTTGGAAATAAGGACCCTAGATCATCTTATCAGCAATAAGATATTAGCGTAATGATGACTGTAATTCTAATAACAAAAATATATTTGTTTTCTTTTCTAAAATAAGCATGTCGTGATTTTTATTCAAGTTACTTGAAATTATATTTTCCTGGCGATGGACTCTGAGTTATGGATGGCATTTTAAACCAATTTAGATAAAGACTCTAATGATTACGGAAAAAATTTTTCTATTTGCTTATCTTCGAATTTTGCCCCTTGAGTAATTTTTATTTCCAAGAAATGGAAAGAAAAACAAATTTAGCCGGTATGGGAAATTGAAATGAGTAAATAGATGTTTATCATTTACGTCGAATGAGTGTAGTTTGATTTTTTATCTACCCCCTAATTAATATCTATATTTATCATATCTTTTTTAGAACAGAAACATCGTTATACTGTTCGATCATTGACGATGACAAAAACAAACGAAAAAAAAAATCAAAGCAACCTGTACTACGCATGGAAATAGGTTTGTTGACAATTCGAGGACATAGAAATAAATAACTGGAGGTTCTAGGAAAACTAATTTAAAGAACACGAGATGCCACTCTAAAATTTCTTGGATTAAGACATAAGAAAAGAAAAGGTGCAATGGAGGATTAAAATATCAATTCAAGACTTTAATGGGATTTATTATTTGTTTAACTCGCAAAAAGTTCTCACCCTTTCGGAGTTGATTGAAGCCAATGCGAAGTCGCATTTCGCAATTCAGCAGAAAAAGAACTAATGCTTCCAAAATATTCAAGTTTTTTTAAACAATAAAACTCGCCCAACAAGCAATTTCAAGTTTACAAGACAACTGGATGTTGTTTTTTTTACGCCGTGGTGTTCTGGAGGGGAGCGGGGGTTGCACGAAATCAAAATTCACTCATCATTATTTTCTATTTCCGTTTAGGATATTTACTTTTTGAGTTATCGAGCATCTTATTAACATATTAACCATGCTTTTCATTTATTATTAACGATGAATTATTGAAATTGAATTGACAATCACTCAACAATGTAAAACTATACCGACGGTGAAAAACTGTTAAAAAATTAAACTGAATGATTTGTTTTATAAATAAGAAGTATATATCCGCCCTTCATCTGTGCACAAGTATCCACAGTTCGACAAGGTCAGTTAATTATATTGTTTATATAATTTTAGCTATTATATATTCGTTGTAGGTTTGTGATCCATGGTATATGTTCGTTGAAACCTGTCCAACACAATGGGCATGTCCATTTAAATTCCCAATTTCAACTGTTACACGATATAGCAATAAAAATTAAACGAGATTTAACAATTGAAATTGAAAATACGAGGGGCGATTGATAAATAAGGTCTCCATGGCTGTAACTTTTT